>JAKOGI010000179.1:462500-834670 GCA_029747015.1 Carnegiea gigantea | reverse complement strand
CCATTTAATTGACAATTGTTAGAATGTACTAAGTCTAATATAATTGAGTGTTTCTTTCAACTTTAGAAAAGGTTTTTAAATTTTAGCCTTAATACATATTTCACAATTAAAATCGCTCATATCGTGGTTATGGGAAATATACCCATTTTTACTCATGAATTTCACAAAATTAGAAATTTAAATGGGCTAGCCTAGCATGCTGAACAGCACAAATAGCACAAGAATCCACAATATGAGCAAAATTGTTGATTTCAATCATAGCATCAATGATGAGTTTCCTATAAAGACACACACTTATTATTAATTAATTATCTTATCAAATTCTAAGATAAGCTTGTGCTAGAAATTAAATTCTTCGTATGTTAATTTCTTTCTAAAAGTGAAATTCAACTATATTGTTCCTTATCTAAGCACCATTGGTAGAGTTGTGATCACTCATGAGCACTTCATGACCTGCAACCTCCTATAATGTCCTGATAGATTCTTATCGTGAGAAACATAAACTGAGGCACGAGCCCAAATCATACAACCAGTTGGAGGACTTGTAAAGAGTTGCGTGTGGACTTCGATGATGATATCTATGTGAAGATTTGCCACCATAACAATATCTATGTGAAGATATACAATCAGATATCTTAAACAATGAACATTCATCATAAGAAACTTATCAATATCTTGACATTTAGTGTTGTACTTGTCTTCTTGAGCCTTCTAGATCTCACTTGATGACTTTCATGCCACATACAAGCCATATAAGCGATTCGAGAGAAGGTAGAGAATATGTCCTTGGCATGCAAACTCGTCCTCTTTCTTTTTGTTCTCTTATATCAACTTTTCAACTTCTTTAGGGCTAACTTTTCTAGCTGCTCCTTAGATGGGGTTTGAAGGGATGGCAGTATACGAACATAAGTAATCTTTGAAGTGGTCAGTAAAACATGATCTTATCCTTCCAATGCATGAAGTGGGTTTCACGAAACTTGTCCAATCTCACAAAGTCTTGATTCATTACTCTAAAAGTAGTATATATAACAGTCAATTCAGCAACCATTGTAACTTTCGTTAAAGTTATCAACTATAATTACATTTCTATAATTATAGTTGATGATGCATATATATATATATACACACACACACACACACACACATATATATATATATATATCACTTACTCCCATTTTATCCAATTTTAGCCTTTGAAATATATTTTTATGAGAAAATAATACATATTTTGTATGATTTTTAGTAAGTGGAGAATAAAATAAACAAAGTTGGGAAGAAAACATATCAATCCAACTCGATTTTATCTAAGCTCACGCTCATCCAGCGCCTAGAGACCCAACGTCATGTAGATTCTCATGGGTCAACCCTCTCTCACGTGGGCTGTCCTGTTCATTTTCTAGTCATGTAGGCATGTTCTTTGAAGAAGCCTAGCAGCCCAGTCCAAGTACAGTTTCGTGTGAGTAGCTTGCAGCCAATCATAATCTCACCCTCATACTCACTCGCCTATCATTCTCACCATGTAGGCCTGATTTGTTGCCTCCAACCCAGTCCTATCAGCTCGCTCCCTCTCTCTTTCTTTTCGACTCACATCTTGGCCTGTTCTCTTAGAAATAAACGGCCCAGTTCGTAGGCGGCCCCAAGCAGCTCCCTTACTAGATTCCATCGTCATCACGTGTTTTGCTTCCCACGCCGCATTTTGTATGCTCAGGTTGACTAAAGTCCGGGCAAAGTCAAATCCCTCATTTCGAGCGGCGGCTGATCCGCGGCAGCAAGTTTTTACAACGAAATGAATTTTGAGTGTTTTTTTTCCCCCTTGTCTTGGACCTTCCATTTTATTGGAGTCGAGTTATTATTAGTCCAATAAGAAGTATAACTCTTCCATCATAAATTTTCTCCATTCACAAGACTCGAACTAAGACCTTACTCAAGAAGAACAAGTACCAAACTATTTAAACCAATTTGTGTCAATACTAAATTTTTAGTATTTGATTGACATATTTTAAATCTCTAACAGTTGGGTATTAATGGCCAAGGAAACAATTATGTGATTAATTGGAAACAATTATGTGATTAATTGGAGATTAATTTAGGGGTAGCCAAGAGCTGTAAAAAAACTCACTACAAAAAGGGGTCATGGGTTGAGCATCCATTCATCCACCCATTCTAGCACTTTTTTTTTTTTTTTTTTTTTTTGGGGATCAATCATTCTAGCACTTCTATTCTCTCATCTTCTATTCTTCTATTCTTTTTTTAAAAATTTATGGTCGAAAATAGAAAATTATTGTAAAACAAACTCATTTGAGTTGAAGAGTTTGGAAGAGAATAAGTTCTGTAACTATTTTTCTCTTATCTTTTCACCTCATTTGTAAGTCAAATTAGAGAGTGTGTGCTAAATTTCATATTTTGTGTAATTGAGTATCAAAGTTTTAACATAAGAACTAAAATATACCACTAACCGAGAGTATGGGTCCACCAATTTCGATGGTATTTTCACTAATATGTCTGACTAAGTTGTTCATCTAGGGCTAAGGCAGATCCTTAGCAATTAATAATATTTTACAATTTTTTTGGGGGTTATTTTTGTCTATTATTGCGTAATTTGAGTTGCTTTGATCTTAATTATCTATGCAGATTATTATTGTTGTTTATTAATGTTGATTTCAGTAACTTAATTTGCTATCCCATTTATATATTAGACCTTATAAGCTATTATGATATTATGCAATTGTGTTTAAAATTGTACTTGTTGAATTTGAATAATTATGCTAGAAATTAGATGAGTTATGTCTAAAATAAATAATTTATGCTAACCACTAGATAAGTTATGTCAAATGATAATTATAGTTTATCTTTTAACTCATTGGCTTAATGCTTGTAGCTTAGGCTAAACAAGAGACTAATTGAACCCCGTTTGAGTTAATTATTCAACATTTAAGTCATTGGTAAAATATGTAGTCGTAGATCTGTCTCTAATTTGATTTCTCTCTATTTGCTTGCCTCATTTGCTTTATTTTTTTTTTTTTGCCTCCTTAATTCAATTTGATAATTGAACTCCTATCTCGAATCATTCTTTGGTTTAATTGGAAAACGTAAAATTTAAGTTACTATCATTTCACAATACTCATGTACTCCCCGATATACAACACCTTGTGTACTTGCAAGTATTTTGTTCTATTTTTAACACTTAAAGATCCACATTAATCGGCACCGTGCTTAGCAAAACAATGAAGTCTAATTAGAGTATTTTGGCCATTATCTGGACTTAGCCGGTGCAAGATTTTGGCATTCCTCTATCTTCCAGTTTCGAAGATTCATAATCTCAACCATAACTTCCTTAGGTCCGATAAACCACGTATCCGTTTCATTTCATACGCCGGACTGTAATCACTAATCAAGTTTTAATATTTTTAAAGGCTAGTGAAACTTTAATCAAGAAATTACGATATCTAAAGTATAAGTTTTGATTGAGTAACTTTCTTACAAGGATAGTCCCCATATTGAAAGTTTAAAAATGAAAACATTACAGTGAAAGATGGAAGAGGGACTTGAGATATTAAGATCCCAACTTCTCTTTAGCTTAGAAATGCTTAAATTATTGTTCCTCCTAAGCTTACAGCTTTTCTATTTGTAGAGGGAACAAACCACATAGGATGCTCCAATAGCTATAACACACATTATTACACTAACTTGCTACAATACTTACTAGTATGAGATGCTTTATTGATAGCTATTGTATATAGCATACACGGCTCATTCAATGCACTTTGACTGGTTAGGACAAGTGATGACCACCGCAAGTGCTTGTGTGTTGTATTGATCAAGTGTCATTCCCACAAGGGTCCATAAAATCTATCAAGTTTTCTTTATTAAAATGCCACTTTGACTAGTTAGGACAAGTGATGACCACCGCAAGTGCTTGTGTGTTGTATTGATCAAGTGTCATTCCCATAAGGGTCTATAAAATCTATCAAGTTTTCTTCTATTAAAATGCCTAGTGAAATCAACTTTCGAGAGGTTTTTAATCTAAAATGACTAGCAGACATTTGACACTTAATTCGTAGTTAATTATATACTTTGCTAGTTATTGTTAGTTAATATGATGTTTCAAGTTGATTTTGTTAATTATGCTTTATTTTAATTCAGTTTAATTAATCATATTTAGGTTAAAATTAGTGAGTAATTAGTTTCATTAATTATACTTAGTGACATTTATCGCTTTCCCTAAGTTAGAGTTGCAGTCGAAAATAACCAGTGACTTGATTTCCACACTGTTCCAGAGGACGACAAATTTCCATACTTGCTCCCCCCTTAAAAACTACATCAACATGAACCCAAAAGAAAAGTGGGTTTTACGTCCTGCTAAAATGTATATATGTCTCATAAAATAGGTATTTTTTCTAGACGATTCACCAAACTCTTTAGGTTTCAGAATTAAATTATTAACTAAATTGGAATCAAATTCGACGGTATTGAGTTCTTCGCCCATTTCATTGATTTCGCTTTCTTCCACTATTTTACCATATATTTTTTATCTAGGTTATTACTAACTTCTTCTAAAGAAACAACATTAACATCTTCAATTTTAATTAGGTTCACGTGTTGATATATTTCTTCTTTTAACTGGACATTCTTTAGCTCTTCATTATATTAGATAGGACATCTTGTTTGTCTATTATTATGCCCATAATTTTGTTTAATTCTTCTAAATTTTATTCTTTATCAAACATATGTTTTTTAATATTTTTTAGTTGATTTTTCTACTTTTTTGATTTTTTTTATCTTGAAAAGGAAACGAATTTTTATTTTTTAGGTTTTGCAAATGATACTTATGCTGAAATGGAATACTAGTATGCAAATAAAAATTTTCACTATCTCCAACTTTTTTGATTAGAGAAAGATGGATTATATATAATTGCTTTTTTACATCCTTAACCTCAATCTTAATTTTTACCAATTTATCTTTTAATTCTAAAATCATATCAATGGTACAGTTCAATTACAGTGCTACTGAAGTCGATCATTCTAGCAGGTGCACACTATGTGAATAATTTGGAGCTAGACAAGTAGATGATAACTTAAGCATTAAATGTAATTAATTAGCTTAATTGAATATTAATTAACTTAATTTTATGAATTATTTTTTTATCACGTGGCTCTGATACTGAATAAAAAGAGGGTTTCGAGTAGTATTTATAAACTTAAGATCATATACACAAATTAAGATTTTTGAAAGTACATTTTAAGGATTGGGATAAAATAAGTAAGTATAAAAACTTGAGGACAATAAACAAAAATAAAAATAATAAATTATCCCTTAAAATAGTTACCAAAAAATATTAGATATTTTAAATCTATTATAAAAATAAGGTGCCCTAATAATAGTTTTCACAAAATAGAGGATATTTCTTAGTAATTTTACCACACAAGGAGAAGCAAGCAAATTACACAACGGCCATTACCTACAAAGCAAATTGGCTGTGTCCACACAAGCAATGATTGCAACAAAAGGTTGTAAACAAACAACCCGGAAAGGATTATAACATTGCAATCCTTTCTCCAATTACCAAGGAATTCAAATATAAAGGTACAGGAAACGCGGAATTAGTGGACGAGTGGTACACGTATGGGTTGGAATATTGACCTCCGCATTAATTGATGCCCATGCAAAAGCCAAAATGACCATACGCAAAAATGGAAAGAAAAAGGAGATGCCATGCCATGCCAAGCCTAGCAGTACAAACGCAAAGTTACGCGATGTTGCCATTGGCTTGGATTTCCGTGCCCTCCATGTCTGGTCACTCGTCAGTCCTCACTGGCCAAGTCAGCACCGACACTTTTGCCAGCTACCTTCTCTTCAATTTTCCTCGTTCAAAAATAATTTGATGGTGATGTTTGTGTACAATCATTGTGATTTTCCTTTATAAGAAAATATTTTTTATAAAAAGTAAAATGATCCTCTGCCAGTCGGAACCCAAAGGATCCTAAGAGTATTTCTAGTGGAGAGCCAAATTTTTGACTCACTATTGGAGATCTATCTCTACCACATTAGTTTGTGAGCTGATTTTTTGACTCATAATCCTCCCCCTCTTTTATGCAAGGCTCATAATTTTGGCTCATAAAATAAAATAATATCCAAAGACTCGCCCTACAAAACACAACTTCTTTTTTAAAATTAAAAAATAAAAACCAATAAAAATTTTAAAAAAAAAGAAGCAAGAGAAAAACTCACAAGCTGGCTTAGGGGCACGAGCTTCCTCGCGAGGCACAAGCCACAAGATGTTCGGTGCAATTAATTCCTCGCCTCACCAACTTTCTCTTTCTTCCTTTTTGCCTCGCACGCCAATCGCTGCAGAGGCTCTAATACCCTTTCACCTCAGGTCAAAAATTGATTGGTTTAACATGTGGTCTCTAATAATTATTTAATTAAAGGTTCATGGTTTAACGTAATTCAAGTTACATATGAATCACTATAGACTAGATCTCAAATCAAATCTAGGGACATCTGAATTTGAATTTAATTAAAATTTTTTATAACTTCTGACCTGTCTTCAAATCTGATCGTAGTTGAATTGAAGTAGACTAGGATTTAATCCCATTCGAATTGATTTCCTTTACACTTCAATGATTTTTTACATTTTTAGGAGTTGCCTTATTTTATCAACTTACCAATGTAAGAATATGTGTCTTACCAACATATCGACCAAACATTTGAATATTTAATTCTATGTTGGGATAAATAAGGCACATAATTCATCTTACCAGAACAGCAAATATAACAACAATCATAAGCCTTAATGAAGTATCAGATACATTTGAAAATATCTCACAAGTAACACAAGCAATCTTCCAACGGGGAAGCAGTTGTACCAGGCAACTAGTAGATTGAAAGAGTTCCCCCTTTTTTGGGGGGAGGGGGTTAAGAGGGAAGAGATTGACAAAGAGGCAGATGACGCTTAATGATGCCCATGGAAATGTGGACGCTAGGAAAGAAATATTGAGCGTTAAGCGAATACTGAATTGGGGGGGCGGTTGAGATGAGATTGACAGAGAAAAAGTTGAGAGTCGAGTGCTGATGCAGCTAATCGATGGGTGTGTGGCTGTTAAAGTTTACTTGGCTTTATTTACTCATCTTCTTTTCCTTTTTCCCTATTTCTTTCGGTTGGGTTCATAACGAACTGTGCTGAGCTGTAACTGAGGGTCTGCTATATAAGTCTCTCTCTCTCTCTCTCTCTCTCTCGCATGAAGGGGGATGAATGGAACAGTACCTCATTTCTAAGAGCAAAATCGAATCTCTTTCTGTTTCTTCTGTCTCATCTTTCCGTTGATCTGCTTGCTTGGACAAAACTCATCATGCGTGTCATAAAAGGTCATTCTCTAAATGAAAGAGGTGGCCCTGGTTGCGCTTGGGTAGGGATGGACAACGGACTGGGTTGGGCCGAACTGCATCAGCCCATTAACTGAATGGGCTGGGTTGGGTTCAGTATATTTGCTAATGGGCTGGGCTGGGATATGGGTCAAATGAATCCGGCCCGCCTATGACCGGCCTATTACCTTCTAAGAAGTGTTTTTTGTTACTTAATTTTCCAAATAATGTATTGTAATTTTCCAATTAAATTAAACTAGTCCAAATTCAAAGTTAGAAAATACACAATCAAGCTAATAAACGGCTCGGGTCAAGTAGGCCCATGAGCGGCCCGCTTTGCGCCCGTTTAAAAACGGAACAAACTTGCGCGAAACGACGGTGTATAGTTATTATTGTTATGTACAAAGTGTTGGCAATGAGGTTAACTAATTAGAACATATAAACTAGTTTGTCAATTATGTTAAAAAATAATGGGTCATTAAACGGGTCGTTAATGGGCCCGCCCAGTCTGACCCGTTAATATACCTTAATGGGCTGACCCATTAATGGCCCAGTTCATTATTGATCAGGCCCTTTATTAGCCCTATTTTAAATGGGTCGACCGCTTAACTCAATAGGTACCCGGTCCGTTGCACACCTCAAGGCTTGGGGATAGATAGCCTTTATATTTTTAAATTTTAAAATATGAATTAATTATTTAAAAAATACTCATATTAGATTGGAAAATCAAATTGTATGTTATCCTCTCTCTAGATTTGATCCAAATTTGACTCATATTTAAATTATTTCTTCATCAGAGTCGAATCAACTTTTTTTTTGGTTAAATTTGAAATGAATTATTTTACCCCAAATTTAATTGAACTCACGCTAAGGTCAAATATAACCACCATCCTTAGCTTGTATTATAAACCATCTTACTTGACCTAAATGTTATAAACTCACAAACTGCCCAGACTTAAAATAACTACGCCTAACACCATACCTAATTCAATATGAATACAACATAAATCCGTTTTGACCACAGCTGGGCACAGTTATCTAAATATCGGTCAAACTGTCATTTGTCGTTCTATTGCCATTTGAAGCTAGGTTGGAAGCATGGTACTGAATCTATACCATGATCTCTGTTGTTTATGAATTCTCGAACTGAATCTATACCATGGATCTCTCTTGTTTATGAATTCTCTTACATCTTTCATGAGAGTGATCTAAGGACATGTTCTTGTTGACTTATGAGAAGCATTTATTAGTATTTATTATTTAAATATGTTTAAAATATGCTGAAATATGTTGAAACATGCTGAATAGCTGAATAAATTATAACTATGTATTTTCCCTACATACTTAATAGTATTGAATTATGCTGAATGATGTTGAATTGTGCTAAAAGTTACTAAATGCTGATGGTAAGTACTTATGATAAGTCGAAAAGAACATGCTCTAAGACTAATGTAAACTTTTACATCCCTAAAAAATTTTAGCTAATCCCTTATTATTGACTTTTTTTGTTGGATTGAATTTCACATGACATTAGAAAAAAATGAACTTTTCCAATATTTTGTTTAGATATTTAACACTTTTCTTTCTTTCAATAGTTATGTTTTCATATTTTTCAAAATAAGTTTCCTTTTGCTTTTTTTTTTGGGGTCCCTTTTTCAGAGGAATGAAAGTTACAGAAAATCTCATCTAGAAGCATAGTAGCCTATCTAAATTTCTTTAAAAGTTCTTCGATCATATTAATTATTGTATTCACATGCGGTTTATATTGTAGCATAATATGCATTCGATATTGCCTTTGATTTAGTCAACTGATGGTATAATAAATGATTATCCAATGGAACTTGACAATGTTACATTGCCTAGTTAAACTTTCACAATTTTTTTGACATTTCAATATCACAAAGATGTCTCATTAAATAAGAATTTGTTACACGCCATATTTATATAACTCACAATAATGGGTTGGTTGTCACCCGTAATATGTCATACGTCTTATTGGTATTAGCTTGGAAGATGGTTGCATTATTAATGAAAAGCAAAGTGATTAATTATGATGATTGATGAAGACTACTACCCTATTCTTTCAATTCAACCGTATCAAATTGACCAAACACCTAAAACTATCGTTAGATTACATCTCATTTTTGATAAGTATCATTTATGGGTTCCTCCCAACATAAATAAGGTAGGAGTCTCGTCAAATCATAATGCATTTTCGCTAATATTTTGATGGGGGCGAGTTAGTCACGTTAGAGCATGTGGTGTATTAATACTTCCCAACTTCCCATCAAAGGAGCCCTCTCATCTTGTCCTTCCAGCACTTTCCACTTTGCGCAATGCGAGACCAAAGAAATGGGTGAAAAGGAGTTCTTGACCCGGTCTTTCCATTTTAAAACAAGCCCAAGCAAGAATATAAATAAATAAATAAATAAATAAATAAATACGTAAATAAATAAGAGAAGTTTCATTTATTTTTGTTGGTTATATGCATTTAATATGCCATGCACCTTATTATAATACAAACAAATATATCTAGGCCTATCAGTTCGGAGGGACGTATTATACAGGGGTCGAGTATATTTCAGGTTCAGGTAAAATATAGGCGGGTTTATTTCAATTTTACAGGTTTCTTGTTAACCCAACGGGTTTGTAGCACCTGTTTAGCAAATTATTTGTTTTTGGTCAAAATCAAATCTCGGCATATCTATTATTTAAAATTTTCTACATTTAATGAACAAGCATTTTAATTGTAATTTTTTAAAAGGATATCAAAAATATTCGAACTTTTCAATATAATATATGAACATCATGTGTGGGTGGACAATGAGTCACGTTTGGATGGGTTGACCTATACATTATAATTGGTCGAGTCATTCATGGGTGGTCCACCTAAAGCATGTTAACGGATCGGAGCAGTTTGATCCATTAATAACCCATTTAGTAATTTGATGTTTTGGTAATTAACCGACCATTAGCTAATAAGGTATACTTTGTTAGTGGGTCGATTCTAATACGAATACAAGTTGGTTCATTGCCCAACACTGGCATTAAGTTCGAAACTAATTAGAAGGAAACCAAACAAAAGAATATTATAGATGCACAAGATCTTACAATTATCTATTAATTATAGCATCAAAATTTTATATTATTATAGAGTAATATTATTTAAAATGCGATGAGATATATTCATTAATATTTCACTAAGAATATAATTTTATGACTCGCACACTTTTAATAAATATCTTATTCTAAATACATTTTCTTAAGCCTAGATAGTTACTTCATGCCTATTTTCTAAAATTGTTCCATTTATAAATTGTACATGACGTTGTTTTATGGAAATGAATTTGAGAAAGAAGGGGTACCATCGTCTAATTTATAAAGGGATGTGATAATTGTATAACATCTCTCCAAATGATTTGTTATAATGAAAAACTTAATCGTTACAGGGAAAAATTAAAGAAAAATAAAAAATAAGGATATAATATTCGATTTGAGCGAATGGATTCGGGTTCCGGTCGAATTTGACCAAAAAATTATAGATTTTTCGGGTTCCGGTCTAGAAAATCGTGTTTAAAACCATAGATTTTCAGGCGGGTTCGGAACGAATTTTCGAATCGGGCAAGTTTTTGTTAGTTCTAAATACATCAATGGATAAGAGGTGTTATTGGGCATCTAAGTAGTAATAGAAGGCTTTGAATTAATCGTCGATGGTCATATATAGGTAAAATTCTTTATTCTTTTTTCAATTAAAAAATTGTGCAGATTGGGCACCACCTAGCTATCATGCGAGGTTTCCTTGCAGATTGACCTCTTCACAGGGCTTTCGTGTTGCTAGCAGGAACCGAGCTCTAGCTAACAAGTGAAGCTCTTGATAATGAAAAGATTCACATCAACAAATGTTGGGTTTTGTGGCCCAAAATCCAAGAATTGGCACGGCGGGACTGTGCTAGACAACACAGTCATGTCAGGCCGAAGAAGCGGAACGTCGAAGGAGGGCAGAAAAATGGCACGGTCGTGCCGTGCCCAGCTCGAGCGCGGGTTTTTCTAGCGGCTAGGGTTTGCTTTGGCGTGCAATCTTCTTGGCGGTTAAGGTTCTCCTCTAGAGATAAAATCCTAGACTTCTAGACCCTATATAAAGAGGCCTTGTGTAAGATCTAAAATCACTCCTAAATCCTTGAATATCAAAAAACATTAAGAAATAGAGAGGCTTTTGAGAGAGATTACAAGAGAGATTGTAATTCTGTTATTGGATCGAATCACTTGTTGTGTTGTGATCATTTTTGTACTCTTCCTGCTTATATAGTGGATTGATTGTGCTCGTCGCCGTCCATGATTTTTTTTCCTGCATTGGGTTTCCACATAAATCTTGTGTGTCATTGCTTTGTTCTTACTATCGTTCTTTAAATTTCTGAATATCTGTTTCATTCTATTGCTTCTGCTATTAACTTGCTCTAGTGGTATCAGAGCTTTGGTTTAGGATGTCTTCAATTATGAAGGTTGATATTCAGAAATTTGATGGTTATATTAGTTTTAGTCTCTGGAAGGTGCAGATGAGAGCAGTTCTCATCCAGCATGGGTTATGGAAGGTTCTGCAAGGACCTCAGGTGAAACCCGAGAAGATGACTGATGAACAATGGGCAGCAGACCAAAAGAAGAGGCGTGGATCGCTGACAGACGAGGAATGGGAAGAACTGGAGTTGAAGGCAATTTCAGCCACTTAGTTGGCACCACATGTCCTGTGAGAGGTGCTCGATAGGGCAACTGCGGTGGATATGTGGACTCAGCTGGAAGAACTCTACATGACGAAGAGTCTAGCCAGCAAGATCCGTTTGAAGGAACGGTTGTACACCTTTTGTATGGCTGAAGGTACCCCTGTTCAAAAACATTTGAATGAATTTAACTCTATTCTTATCGATTTGGAGAGTCTGGATGTAAAGATTGAGGATGAGGATAAAGCTATTCTGCTTGTTGTGTCTCTATCCCCCTCCTATAAACACTTTAAGGAGATTATACTATATAATAATTCTTAGAGTTGGGAAAAGCTGACCCGACATGATTACCGACCCAAACTCGACACGAAGTTAAGTGGGTTTGGGTATAAATTTTCAACCTGTTTAATTAAATGGATTGACACGTTCAACCCGTTTAATTAAATGGGTTAGGTTTAGGTTGAGATTCTCGGCACGAAAAAGTACCTATTTAACCCGTTTAATTAAATGAGTTAAATAACTCGACTCATTTTTTCATTGTCATTTATCCATTTACTTTTTATTAGATAATTAAGAATATAACAATTTTTAAAAACTGTGAATTATGACGAATCAGCGAAATTTTAAAGAGTAATTATTTAATGTAATATGTAAACTTAATTTCTAACACTATAATTACGTATTAGTTGAAGATATTAAATGTATAAATGGTTAATTAGGTGATTGAACTTGACTTATTTATCTTAAATAGGTTAAACGGGTTAACTCATTTAAAAATTAAATGGGTGCAGGTCAAGGTTTTTCATCCCGTTTAATAAACGGGTTAGATTCAGATCGAGAAATTTTCAACCCGTTTAAGTTCGACATGAACACGAACCCAACCCGACACGACCTATTACCCAACTCTAGTAATTCTGATACTATATTGTTTGAGGATGTCAAGTCAAATCTGTTGTCTAAAAAGAAATTCGACTATGATATCCATGCTGATTCAGCTGAGGGATTAGCTGTTAGGGGTAGAACAAATGAGCAAAAGGAAAACGGTAATGAGAAAAAGAGCCGATCTAAGTCTAAGAATCCTCATTCCAGTAAGACCTGCAATTACTGTGATAAATTGGGTCATATTCAAGCTAACTGCTGGAAATTAAAAAAAAAAGAGAAAGAGGAAAAGAAGAAAACTGCTACAGCTGATTGTGTAGCAGAGTCAGAGACTGATGGTGATGTGTTACCTGCTACTATGTCTTTGGCCACTACCTCTGAGAAGGAGTTAGGTGATGGTTGGGTTTTAGATTCTGGTTGTATATATCACATATGTCCTGGTAGGGACTGGTTTGTCACTTATGAGCCTGTTGATACTGGGGTTGCAATTATGGGCAACGACGCTGAGTGTAAGGTTGCAGGAATAGGTACTGTGCAGATTAAAACCCATGATAGCATAGTTAGAACCTTGTCTAAAGTTCGCTACATACCTGATATGACTCGTTGTTTAATATTCTTGGATACTCTTGAGACTAATGGTTGCAGGATTATTATGGAGAATGCTATCCTAAAAGTGACAAAGGGAGCCATGGTAGTAATGAAAAGACTGTGGCAGGGCAATCTCTACATCTTATAAGGAACTACAGTTACAGGAGTAGCTGCAGTTGGTACAGTATCAGCAGATGCTAATAATACAAGGTTATGGCATATGAGATTGGGTCATATGAGTGAGAAAGGGATGACCATTCTAAGTAAGAAAGGTTATCTGGGTAGCGCTGGTATGGGTAAGCTTGATTTTTGTGATCACTGTATCTTTGGGAAATAGAAGAGGGTGAGTTTCTCTAAAGCGAAGCATCATACTCAGGGGATCCTTGATTACATTCATTCTGATCTGTGGAGTCCTTTAAAGGTTCCTTCTCTTAGAGGTAAGCACCACATGTTAACTTTTGTTGATGATTTCTCATACAAAGTTTAGGTTTTACTTCTTGAGACAGAAAAATGAGACATTCTCCATGTTCAAGAAGTTCAAAGCTTTGGTTGAGAACCAGACTGGGAGAAAGATCAAGAAACTTAGGACTGACAATGACCTTGAGTTTGTTGAGTCAGAATTTGATGAGTTCTGTGCGGTGAATGGCATAGCTAGGCACAAGACTTTAGTTGAAAAACCACAGCAAAATAGAGTTGCAGAACGAATCAATAGGACTCTAATGGAGAAAGCTCGATATATGCTTTCCAATGCAGGGCTTTGGGTTCGTAAAGCTTTCTGGGGTGAGGCTATTTCTACAGCCTGCTATTTGGTGAATCATTCACCACACATCTCCATTGATTTTTAGATCCCAGAAGAAGTATGGTCAGGTAATCCTGTTGATTATTCTATTTTGAGAATATTTAGATGTCCTGTGTATGCCCATGTGAATAATGGGAAGTTAGCCCCCAGAGCTGTCAAATGCATGTTTCTTGGATATGCATCTGAGTCTAAAGGATACCGCATACAGTGTCCTGAGTCTAAGAAAGTCATTCAGAGCAGGGATGTAACTTTCAATGAGACTACTATATTATCTTCTGGAATAGATTCTGTTGTTCCTTTTACTGATGCAGGTGATCAGAAGGATACCAGTATGGAGATAGAAGTGGAGACCGTTGCAACTCAAGGTGGAGCTGCTAATCAGCCTAATAGGGAGACTGAGGTTACTGAACCTGGCGACATCAATTCTGATCAGCCTCAGGTGAAGGTTGCTCACTCTACAGCTCGTGATCATCCTCGAAGAGAGATCAGGAGGCCTGCTCACTACAATGATGATGAGGGACTGATAGCATACGCACTTTCAGTTGCAGAGGAGGTGGCTGAAGGTGTGGAATCTTCAACCTATAATGAAGCAATCTCCTGCCCAGGTTCACCTAATTGGATCCTAGCTATGCAAGAGAAAATGCAGAGTTTGCAAAAGAATTAGACTTAGGAACTGTGTGAGCTGCCTAAAGGTCGTAGAGCCTTAACTGCCAAATGGATCTACAAGAAAAAGGATGGCATTCCTGGAGTTGAAGATGCAAGGTGAAAAGCACGCCTGGTTGTTCGTGGTTGCAACCAGAAAGAAGGTATTGATTACAATGAGGTATTTTCACCTGTTATTAGACATGCCTCCATTAGAGTGCTTCTTGCATTTGTTGCATTGTTTGATCTGGAGTTGGATCAGCTTGATGTGAAGACTGCATTCCTTCATGGGGAGTTAAAGGAGGAGATCTACATGAGGCAACGCGAAGGTTTTGTTGTTCCTGGGAAGGAACAACTGGTGTGTAGATTGAAGAAGTTCTTGTATGGAGTTAAGCAGGCTCTTAGGCAGTAGTACAAAAGGTTTGACACCTTTATGATTGCGCAAGGATACACACGCAGCTGATATAATAATTGTGTGCATTTTAGACAATATTCTGATAGTTCCTTCATTTACTTGCTATTTTATGTTGACGATATGTTGATTGCCTCTAAGGATAAGTCCTTGATCAATAAGTTGAAATCTCAACTCAGTCAGGAGTTTGAGATGAAGGACCTGGGTGCAGCAAAGAAAATTCTAGGCATGGAGATTCAGAGGGATCGAAAGGCTGATAAGCTGTACTTGTCTCAAGGACACTACCTTGAAAAAGTACTACGTAGATTTAATATGGGTAACTATAAGGCAGTTTCCACACCCCTTGCTGCATATTTCAAATTGTCTGCTGAGTGTTGTCCACAATCTGAGGAGGACATAGATATAATGTCTAATGTCCCTTATTCTAGTGATGTTGGTAGTTTGATGTATGCTATGGTATGCACTAGGTCAGACTTATCACATGCTGTGAGTGTGATAAGTAGGTATATTCATAATCCTGAAAAGGATCATTGGGAAGCTGTGAAGTGGATCATTCGCTATGTGAAGGGTACTGTTAATAAGGGATTGGTGTTTGATAGAAACAAACCTGCTACATATGATGTTATAGGCCTTGTTGATTCTGACTATGCTGGTGATCTTGATAAGAGAAGGTCCATATTTGGGTATATCTTCACTATTTGTGCAGGTACTATCTCCTGGAAAGCATCGCTTCAGTCTATTGCAGCTCTATCTACTACAGAGGCTGAGTATGTTGCTGCTACTGAAGGAGTGAAGGAAGCTACTTGGTTGAGGGGCCTCGCTACAGAGTTTGGAGTTCCACAGGCTACCACTGTGGTGTTTTCTGATAGTTAGAGTGTAATCCACCTGACTAAGAATGATGCCTACTATTCAAAAACCAAGCACATCAGTGTCGAGTATCACTATGTCAGAGATACAGTTGTTGCAGGGGAAATAGTTATGAGAAAGGTTCATATTTCGGAGAATCCTGCAGATATGCTGACCAAACCTCTACTTATAGCTAAGGTCGAGCATTACTTGGGCTTAGTTGGCATTCACAATATTTGAGCGCCCTTTGGGGCATAACCCCTTAGGGGGCGTCACCCTTCGGGGTGCGATGATGGTGTTAGAGAGTTGGTGATTGGAGATTTCAGTCGAAGGTAGAGATTGTTGGGTTTCGTGGCCCAAAATTCAAGAATTGGTACAGTGGAACCGTGCTAGACGACACGGATGTATCAAGCCGAAGAAGAGGAACGTCGAAGGAAGGCAGAAAAATGGAACGGTCGTGCCACCATGGCACAGTCGTGCCGCGCCCAGTTCGTGCGCGCGCTTTTCTAGTGGCTAGGATTTGCTTTGGTGGGCAGTCTTCTTAACGGCTAGGGTTCTCTTCTAGGGGTAAAACCCTAGACTTCTAGACTCTATATAAAGAGGCCTTGTCTAGGATCTAAAATCACTCCTGAATTCCTGAATACCAAAACACATTGAGAGGTGGAGAGACTTTTGAGAGAGATTATAAGAGAGATTGTAATTTTGTTATTGGATCGAATCACTTGTTGTGATTGTGATCGTTTTGTACTCTCTCTGCTCATATAGTGGATTGTTTATGTTCGTCGCCGTCCGTGGTTTTTTTTTTTTCCGCATTAGGTTTTCATGTAAATCTTGTGTGTTATTGTTTTGTTCTTGTTATTGTTCTTTAAATTTCTGAATATCTGTTTCATCCTGTTACTTCCACTATTAGCTTGCTCTAATTTCTTAATAGCAAATGAATTTGATTCGTAAGCATAAAGTTTTCAAATCAAAATGTAATTTGATTTTAGATTTACATGAGTTACAAAATACATTCCAGTACAATTATAATACAACGGGATGTTGGAGAATTAAATACATAACTTCATCGATAAATCATAATATAAATTCAACTTTAAATTTGTTGGATGTTGGAAAATTTTCTTTTATGAAAACTAATACGCATGATATGTAATGCATTTTTTGAATATCCTTTTAAATTAAATTAAGAAGAGTATATAGTAAGATACTGAACATATCTCATGATTTGCCATTAGACTTTTAGGTCATTGTTACTAGGGGCGAAGCCAGAATTCAAAGTAAGGGGGCGAGATTAATAATACACGTAACATAAACTTTAATAGTTCTAAAAATAAAGTTCGTAGCTAATACATTCAACAAAGTTATCCTCGACGAGATCTCATGATTTGAAAGTAAAGTATAATATCGTCGGTC
The DNA here is from genome assembly GCA_029747015.1 of Carnegiea gigantea. Classification (NCBI taxonomy): domain Eukaryota; kingdom Viridiplantae; phylum Streptophyta; class Magnoliopsida; order Caryophyllales; family Cactaceae; genus Carnegiea; species Carnegiea gigantea. The sequence continues at coordinate 817,016 of JAKOGI010000179.1, read as the reverse complement.
GAGTAAGTCCTAAATCCTCAATCAAGAAAGGCAGAACCCTAAGTTTTTTATTGATGAGTAAATCTGTAAATTAACCACTTATTCAATACAAATTCAATAAAAATTAGTAAATTAAACGTAAACAAGAAAGCAATTACAAACAAAATTAGCCCAAGTTTAAATTTTCAACCAAGAAGATAATTAGGTAAAAATTCTCATCTTTCAATTCATGAATCATGAGTAATTCACTAAGTTAATCAATTATTCAACATGAATCTCACTAAAGTCACTAAAATAAACATAATTATTTACAAAATAACAAACTAAAAATAAAAATTGGGAATTTGTTGGAGTTAACTCAAATTGGGAGCAAGTCGGGGGTAAGCCGGGGCTACGGCGTTTGTGGGAGCAATTGAGCAAGGGGCGGCTGTCCGATGGGCGGTCACTAATGGCGGCGGCCGGCAATGAACAGGGCAAGAGAGAGTCACATTTGGGTGGTTTGACTCATATATTATAACGGGTTGAGTCATTCATGGGTCAGCTCATCTAAAGCATGTTAACGGATCGAAGCGGTTCGATCTGTTAATAACCAATTAGTAATTTAATATTTTGTTAATTAACCTACCATTACCTAATCAAATATTCTTTATTAATGGGTCGATTCTAACACGAGCATAAGTTGGTCCATTGCCCAACACTGACATCATGTTCGATACTAATTAGAAGGAACCAAATGGAAGAACATTGTATGCACATAAGATATTACAATTATCTATTAATTATAACATCAAAATTTTAGATTGTTATAGAGTAATATTATGTAAAATGTAATGAGACGCATTCATTTTACTAAGAGTATATGGTATGACTTGCATATTTTTAATACTTATTCTAAATTGATTTTTTAGAAAATAGATAGTTACTTCATGCCCATTTTCTAAAATTATTCTATTTATAAGTTGTAAATGATGTTATTTTATGGGAAGGAATTTTTGAAAGAATGAGTACCATTATTTGCAAAAAGATGCAATAATTGTATAATGTCTCTTTAAGTAATTCGTTATAATGAAAAACAATAATCATTAAAAATAAAAAATTAAAGAAAAGTAAAAAATAACAATCGGGGTGAGCCGGCGAGTTCGGGTTCAGGTCGGTTTGGCCTAAAAAGTGAGGGTTTTTTTGAGTTCAGGTTGAGCAAATAGTGTTCAAAATCTAAAATTTTTAGGCAAGTTCAGATTGAATTTTTGATTCGGGCCAAAATTTGTTAGGTTTAAATATATCAATGGATAAGAGGTGTCATTGGACACCTAAGTAGTAATAGAAGGCGTTTAATTGATTAGTCATCGATGGACCATGTATAGGTAAAATTCTTTATTCTTTTCTCGATAAAAAAATTATGCAGATTGGACACCAACTAGGATCACGCTAGGGTTCCTTACAGATTGACCTTTTGACAGGGCTTTCGTATTACCATTTTGTTGACAAGTGAAACTCTTGACAATGAAATGATTTATATCAGCAAATGAATTTGATTCGCAAGCATATAGTGTTCAAATCAAAATGTAATTTGATTTTAGATCTACATGATTTACAGAATTAAAAAGAGTATATACTAATATACCGAATGTTTCTTATGATTTGCTATTAGCCTATAAGGTCATTGTTACGGTTGGGGGGGTTGAATTTTTTTAATTTTTTCAAACCATGGGACTAGAGGAAGAATTGGAAGGATTGAACCTTTACTTCTTGAAATTCAGAGAAAGAGGTCCATAAACTAGCCCCCCGGATTCGGTGAAATACCAAACTTGGTAATCCGACTCGAATCCACCTGAAAAATTTAGGGTGTTGAGCAAGATGTTAGAACTTGAACATATTTGGTTCAAACCTATTAGGATTAGGTTGACCCATTTGAATTTCACTATTTCTTTCAGGAAAAAAGATTCTCTCAAGCAAAACTTCTGTTTATCCAATTATTTGAGTTTTCCATTTATCTTTTAATAAGTCTACAGTAAATGAAAAATTCTCTTTGAAAAAGCAAAACTGATACATTTCCACCGTCTTTCAAGTTTTTTCTATTTTTATATCTCTTAAGTTGCCACTGTTTCGATCCGTAAGAAAAAAAAGTCGCTACTATATTACTACAATATGACATTCATGATGCAGTGCTACTTCTATGGCTTAACTTCTTCTCAAAGGACAATCGATCATCTCATGTAATTATGTCATCGTGTAAAGTAGTGCATGTTGGGAAAATAGGGAACTATACATGGTTGAACATCTCGTGGCCTTTAATACCAATATAGCCAAAACATTAATTATTTAATTTTTTGTTAGACTTTTGGCACCTATAACAATTGTCTGATTTCATTTTACTTTATTGTTGAGAAAATATGTACCAAGAGGTCAATGAATCCTATATTTTATAGATTGACTCTTAGAAAAAGGTTTAAGTATAAAAAGATTGAATTTATGCGAAGTGAATTAACCTTTTTTTAGTCAATTATTTTTCTACGCATAATCTTTGCGAAAGAAAACACATATAGAAAATACACCTCATATCCATTGAGTTGACCCAAACTTGAAACTTCAGCATTTGTGTTTATTGAAACCCGAATTCGTAGCATGACCAATTCGTATTTTACCTGCTTGCCTAAATTACCAGGTCTACTCCCCCTTATAAATTACATGTGGCAGATTCATATTGTTATATCTTATTATTTTTGAGTTTTTAGAATTTATCTTCACTTTTTACGGTCCTTTCTTTAAAAAAAATTAGCTTTGTTTCCCTAAATGTGCCAGCAAATTAGGTTGAAAATGTGCCAGTATATTATCCATGAATTTCTATTATAACTGTGCTCTCACGAGTATGATAAAATTGAAACAAAAAATATCTTCTTTAGATTTACTACAAGTTGGAATGAATTTTCTATACGAAAAAACAAAAAAAGTTGTAATGAATTGATTATCATTCACATTACCTAGATATGCATATCTTTGCTCGGCACTTGATTCACAGTAGTATAAGTATCCCCATAAGCTCAACCATGGGGCTTTTTTTTTTGGGGGGGGGGGGGGGGGGGGGGAAGCAAACTGACAAACATATCATCTTTTTGGTTTTTTTTTTTTTTTTCTGTTTCTTGTTGCGCCAACTGGTTAAGTAAAGGGTTTCAGTTTAGGAATCAAGCTTCGTACATAGTTAAGAGTGGCTAAAGGATGTGCCCCCTCACTAGCACCCATAAACAATAAACAAAAGACTTATCTGTAGAACAGTAGTTAAAAGGGAAAGAAGCTCTCTTGGGACCACTGCTGCAACCATCAAATTGATTAGTAATACCCAATACCCCTGTTTCCTTGCCATGGTGTATGTCTTCAGAAAGGCTTCGAAATCCCTTTCGTCTTCCTGATCCATACCACCCTCCAAAGGACTTGTCGCTCCTCAAGTTTGTGAAACTTATTTTTCCACACTAAAGTAGTCCATTTTCCTCTAACGTAAAAAACAAAAGAAGCCTCAAGACCATTGTCCAGAACCATAATAGTATCCAAGGCGTGCCAATCCCTTACGGCCGTCGAACATCTCCTCTGAAGCGAGCGTTGCAATCGTTTGCTCGAAATACTAGGAAATTGAACTTAATGGATGTTAAAACTCAAGTGCCTCATTCCAAAATTAGCATAATAGTCAGTTTTCTTCCCATGACAAAGTAACTCTTAATCTAATCAACTCAAGCAAAGTGGGTGTCAATTGCAACTTTGAACGAAATTATTAGGGATTATGTAAGACTTGGGTCAACCGTATCCTCCATGCATGTTTATCATCTGTGACAAAGTAGCTCAACATGTTGATGAGAGTTAGCCTATGAGAAGACCATTGTCCTAGAGTTTTTGGTCTTATCGTGGGAAGAAATTACCGGAGATTATGTAAGACGTGGGTCAATCCTATTCTCCACACATGTTATAGATGATAAACAAGAAGACTGAGAAGGGATCTTAACCATTTTACCAGAGTTTTTGGTCAACCCAGCCTCAAGACCATTGTACTGGAGTTGGTCTTATCAACAACGGAAGAAATTTCCGCAGATTATGTTGAGATTTGGGCCAACCCTATCCTCCATGAATATCATAGATGACAAATATTGGCGGGGTCAAGACCATTGTACTAGAGTTTTTGGTCTTATCAAAATGGGAAAAAATTACTGGAGATTATGTAAGATTTGGGTTAACCCTATCCTCCACACATGTCATAGATGATAAAGAAGAAGACTAAGAAGGGATCTCAACCATTTTACTAGAGTTTTTTTTTTTTTTTATCAACCCTAGCCTTAAGACTAGTGTACTAGAGTTTTTGGTTTTATCAACATGGGAAGAAATTACCAGAGATTATGCAAGACTTGGTCTTATGAACAAAGAGGCTCTAAAGAGGATGTCCAATGGAAAGGCCAAGGGACTAGACCAAATATCGATAAAAGTGTGGAAGTGTTTGGGTGAAGAGAGATTAAGTGGCTAATAAAGCTTTTTAATGTTATTTTTAGGACTGCTAAGATGCATAGAGAATTGAGGTTCAATACAGTCATGCCACTATAAAAGAAGAAATGTGATATTCAGGATTGCAATAATTATAGAGGTATAAAGTTGCTCAGTCACATTATAAAGTTATAGGAAATGGTGATTGAGAGAAAGTTCGGAAGGATATCTTGATGTCAGAGAACCAGTTGGGTTTTATACCTGATAGATCAACTATAGAGGCATTTACCTCTTTAAAAGGCTCATGAAATTGTACAAGGATAGGAAGGAAGATCTTTACATAGTGTTCATAGATCTGAAAAAAGCATATGATAGTGTTCCATGTGAAGTGTTATGGAGATACTTGAAAAAGAAAGGAGTGTCATTTGCGTATATTCTAGTTACTAGGGAAGAGGTAGGATGAGTGTTGGGAAGCCAGAAGAAGTTACCAATGACTTTTTCGTTGTCATTAGCCTTCATCAGAGTTCTGCTTTAAGCCCATTTCTTTTCACGTTGGCTATGGATGAACTCAAGAAAAGGATTCAAGATGAGTTACCTTGATGTATGTTATTTGTGGATGACATTGGCCTTATTAATGTGATCAGAGAGGGAGTTAATAATAAGTTAGAGCGATGAAGACATACACTTAAGTCTACAGGTTTTAGATTAAGTAGATCGAAAACTTAATACCTACATTATGATTTTAGTGCAAGAGAAGAGGAGAGGAGAAGTCACCATTGATAGGATAGAAATATCAAAGGTTAAGAAGTTTAAATATCTGGGCTCGATTATTCAACAGAAAGGGAATACTGACAAGGACATCAACCAGTGTATAAGAGTGGGTTGACAAAAATAGAAGAATGCTTCAAGTGTGCTGTGTGATAAGAGGATGCCTGTAGGATTAAAAGACAAAGTTTATCATAAAGTAGTTAGACTTGTTGTGTTGTATGGGTCAGAGTGTTGACCAGTAAAAAAGACACAAGTTCAAAGGTTGATGATTGTAGAGATGAAGATGATTAAATGTATGTGTGACTATATGAGGGTGGATAGAATTAGAAATAAAATAGTTAGAGACATAGTTAAAGTGGCTTCTATTGAGGATAGGATGAGAGAGACTGGACTCAGATGGTTTGGTTATGTGAAGAGAAGGAGTGTGAATACTCCTGTAAGGAGATGTGAGAGGATTAACAGTCCTGAAGATAAAAGAGGTAGAGGACAATTAAAGAAGAGCTTGAATGAGGTGATTAGACAGGATTTGAAAGTTTTAGGATTAACGGATGACAAGGTTCAGGATAGGAGATTGTGGTGGGATAAGATTAAGGTTTTAGATCATAGAGGATAGCCTCAAGCTGTCCTTTGCTTGTCATAGGTTAGGATAAGTCGTGATGTGTTATGAGATATTTTTCCTATTTTTTATTTTTTTGTTTGTTTACAAGTAGTACCCTCAGCTGGGTAGAGATATAATTAACATACCTCTGTTTGTTAAGGTATAGTATTTTCCTCTGCGATGTTGTACTTGTGTTTAATATAGTTACAATATTTTTTAGTTTATTCCCTACTGCTTATCTTTAGTTTCTGCTTTAAACTATTTTCACAAAATCTTGTTTGTGAATCTTTTAGAATTAACCTCTCTATAGATAAGAATATTTGTAGAGGTAAGATTGTCTATATTTGGATCTCCCCAAACCCCCGAAAGAGGGGCCCACACTAGGAGGTGTTGTCGTACTGCTGTTGTTGTTGAATGTAAGATTTATGTTAGCCCTATCATCCATGCATGTCATCGATGATAAACAAGAAGACTAATAAGGGATCTCAGCCATTTAAGAAGACTAAGCCAATTCTATCGCAACATCAAAGCTCTTTCCCCACAGCTCAGTATCCCATATAGGAACTAGTTCCACTAGAGGTAAGTGCATCTTGTTTGTTGTATCTAGAGGACAAACCTCTCTTTTCTCTATGAGCTTAGATGAACTTTAACACCTTACTCTTGAACACATTTTGTCTCCTAAGCAATGTCTAGGCATTGTTTGTTACAGGTCTCAACAATTTTGCACAAGACGCAGTACGAATAACAAGCTCCAAGCTTGACACCATTAATCTCTTTCCGTTTATCCTCTAAAGCCTTATAAGCAACCCTTCAGCCTTATGAAGTTCCTGTAGATCCTTAATAACCTGGCTCCTTTAAGAGATTCAGATTAATAGAAGCAAGGGCTCTTCTAAATAGGGCCTTAACATTGGCCGGGTCACTACATGACATAGTTACAAAAGGACTTAGCCTTATCATAATTGAGGGCTCTTAAATTAAATAACAAGCTGCTAAGATAGGGTTTAGTGAGTAGCAAGATCATTAATCAATAAAACTTCACCTTCATAGGATAATAAACTGTAGATGCTTAAAATGACATCAGATTTTTAATAGCCTAATAACGAAAAAAATACCCCAACTTGCACTTTCTAGGACCTAGCAGAGTAGTAAGCAAACTGAGTCTAATAATAAAATATGGAGGTCCGTGTGGAAGAGACTAGCCCAATGAGCTAGTCTCAGGCAAAACCTGGTTGGGTTCCCCACGTAGAGAACCTGGTCCGGCTCTCAATCAAAATCTCTCTCTCTCTCTCTCTCTCTCTCTCTCTCTCTCTCTCTCTATGTAGTCTTGTTCTAATCAGGCTTATTAAATAGACCCTTAGTAGAATGAGCTTTTCATGTTTGGTCAAGTAGAGCTCTAAGCAGATTATTTTCATTTGATTAATTAATTAAAGTTCTAGTTTATTAAGTTAACCTATTTAGATTAAGCATAGTGCGAGCAGAACTAGGTTTCCTTTTCCTAGATTGATCACTTACCCTCCTCAACCATTATATAAGGGGGGCTGATCCTTTGGTTAAGGGGGAAATAATCATTGAAAGTTACAAACAAGATGTCAGAAAATATAGAGGAAAACTTTAGGGTTTCTTTTCTAGGAGAAGGTGTCAAGTTTCAGTGAGTGAAATCAATCATCGATTTAAGAAAAGTGTCACTCTGTTGGGTTCCCAAAAGATTCAGGTGATTATCCTAAGGGGGCATTTTACAAACTTGTTCCCTTTCTCTTTATTTCTTTTTGTTTATTTTAGTTGCTTGCAGTTTGGTAAAGATATAACCTTTAATTAGTTTCATGCCTGCCTGCTATAATAATTTGAATTGTTTATCTTTTATTTTCTTTTGGTGAACATTGTACTTTGATTTTTTTATGTGAATAAATGATTCTAACATGTTGTATGACTATGTGATAGTATGATTAAGTTTTGATTTTTCATATTGATTAATAGAGATCGTCAGTAATAATGGGCGATTATATGATGTAATTTGCCATGTCACCATACCATCTGCCCCGAATTTGATCCTCGATTTCAGTTCATGGAGTCAAGATGGTCCCCATACATGGGATAAATTGGGAGCCTTTCAAAAACCTTTTAAAAGTGAATCAACAGTCCCTTTTGATTGTCCTTATTAGTAGTGGTTCGCTTCAAGGAGTGTAATTGGTTTGTAAATTTTCCTAAAACTAAATGACAATTCTATTAGCTGAAGTTGAATGCCTTTCTTCTTATTTTTCCTTCTATCTGCACTTCTAGTATTGGGTCAACGGATTCGGATCTTGATAGTGTGTCATGTCTAGAGTAGAATTCAAGGCTAGAACTGGCCCAGGAACTTGGATCAATCCTATGCCCAAAAGGGATCAGTGTCTTGCTCCTAACATCAAAGTCCTTACACGACCTGAGCTCAGGCGTAGGAGATCCTAAACCAGTATCAGTTTTGAGTAAACTATGCAAGTAAACCTCCCTATTAAAAGTGGCCAATGATTCTAATATATATGGTCTATCAAGTAGTGGACAAGACTGAACATCTGATCAAAGGATCACAATAAGCTTACATGAAACAGGAACACATGGAATATGAGAGTACTCATAAGATATACCCTAAATTGACTCTCACCTAAAAGTGTTACGTGCATCATATAAGGGTCGGGAATAGGGTACTAAAGGTCTCTACAGTATTGTCATACTCCCAAGTATCATGAGCCAATTGTTCAAAAACATCTCAAATTTCATCCGACGTCTTAGTAAATAAGCATCCCAAACCCCCAAGGTATATAATCTCAACATGACACCTATATTCATCATTAAGACTCTAAAACATCACTTAACCATTTCCCATTTCTCAAAATATCGATCAACATATGAAGCACGAAATTTATTCAATCTACCCAAAAATTGCCAAAATACTTCATGCTCAAAGTGAGGAAAATAAAAACCTACCATTTGTTTTTAAAATTTTTCAATTTTTTCAACTTTTAGAGGTTTTTGCAATTTTTTAATTTTTGACTTTAAGATTTTTTTTGGATTTTTTTAAAGAAATAACTGAACTAAGTCAATACCAATAACAAAATAAACAAAGTGAAACAAAACATATACAACCAATAAGAAAGTAGCAAAGAAAAAGAAGATGTGACCTAATCTCATGCCGTTGTCCCCAACAACAGTGCTAAAAACTTGTACAAGATTTTCGAAAGTAAAATTATATGCCGAGATTCTACAACTTTCATCTCCTTAGGGACGATGGATGAGATTAAGGTCACAAACAATTAATCTAATTCATTCTTAAACTAACTAAAACAATAATCAACTAAACATATCAATTAGAAGAACAGCTAATCTAAATCATCACTAACAACTCACATGATTTCATAAGGCCTAGCTAACTTTAAGATAATAGAGAAAAGTCAAATAGAATTATTTTCATTTACCCCTCTCCTCGAGGTTTTGGTAAATATCATTTATACCCTTGAACTTTTCAAATTATCATTTACCTTCTTTCACCTTTGCATAATAGTATTACAAACCCCCGAAATGACAAAAATGTCCTTCATGTTTATAATTTCTTTTCCCCTTACCCTATCTGCTATATTCATTTGAAGTTTAATTGAGCTCCGACCCAATTCTTTTAACCTTAGTTCTGATTGATGTGATCAGTAGCAGCTGCAGTAGTGACGTTAAGACCACCGCTAAGGTCATCATGGTCTAGCAACCCGTCCAACATTACATATGGTGCGATTTGAATCATCCTTCACCTTCTAGGATAAGTTTCTCTATTATCTCCTTCTCTTCCATTATGTAATATCCGGCTATGTTCGGGTGAGAAAACCGACGCCTTCATTGTTAAAGGCGCCAATTAGTCTCCTCAAACTATATTTTTGCCATGTCATTAACTAATCAAACCAATTTCAACAACATCAAGAGCTTTTTTGTAATTTAGGGGGTTTGTAATACAGTTATGCAAATGTGAAGGGATGTAATGATAATTCAAAAAGTTTTGAGGTACAAATATATTTACCAAAACCTCAAAGGGGATAAATGAAAATAAATCAACTTAAATATAACAAATTACATTATCTAAATGAAAGAAACAAAAGAAAGGGAAATAAAACCAAGCAAATAGCTAAGACCGATTTTTAATGTGTGAAAACCCTATTCAGCATTCATTTACCGAACATAACCAAATCATAATCATCACTAATACATCCACTAATCCTATATCATAACCTTATTTTGAGTGTTTCATAACATAATTAATGAAAATTAGAGAGAGAGGAGGAGAGACTTACCATGGGTGTTCTAACCACAGGAGCTTGTTTAAATTCGCAAAGAACTTAAAAAAATACCAAACAAGAAGAAGAGTAGATAAGATTAGAGATAAAGGAGAAATAGGGACACCCATGAGCTTAACCCAAAGCCTCACACACTCCATTATGGAGGATTTTTCATACCCAATCCGGGGCAAAAAAAAAAAAACAGGGGAAGAAAGAAGATAAAGCAAGGGAAAGGCAAATGGGAAAATCAACCACACTTCAAATTTACATCAAGTAATTTCAAACAATAGACCATTAATTCTACTAGGAATCAAACAAACTCAAGCCAACATTCAACCAAATTCAAGGCGAAAACCCATAACAAGAATGACAGAATTTTGCAATAGAGGAATTCAACATATAGAAAGGGGAACATGGGAGGGGCATTCGAAATCTCAGCCAGCAAAACCACAACAGAGCTCAAACTGACCCAAAATAAAACCAAAGTTTACACTCACCATTATCGAGCTCTAAGGCTCATAAAAATGATGGATTTTCTGTTAACGTGGCTTCAAACAGAGGAAAAAAAACAAAGTAGAAGATACTTGTGATTTATTTCAAAGCAAAACCTAAAAGATTCAAGACAAACTGAAATTCATCAAGCCTACTTCAAATTAACAAAATGAAGTTCAATTATATGAAATTGAAAGCTAAAAAAGGATCTAAAATTGAAACCCGAAACAAAGAAAACAGAAATAAAACCCTAAAACTAAAACCCTAAATCACTAAAACTAAAATTAAAACTAAAATTAAGTGCTTAAAACGTAGCTCCCTTGCATTCGCCCCATCTCTCTTGTTTATAGCCTTAAGCTTGATTCTCCTTCTTCATCTCAACCGTAGGTTCTGGCACGATGTGGATGGTGATAATGGACTCGAATGGTGCTATGCTGGCATTGAGGTGGAGGGATTCATTGGTGGTGATCGAGCACATGGTGATGATGGTGGTGAGGATGTGATACTGGTGATGTGAGTTGAAGACGGTGGCGATGTGTGAAAGAAGAAGAGGAATCAGAAAGAGGGGTGTTTCTGTCATGATTTGCTGAGGAGGAATGGAGAGAAAAAGAAGTAGAGGGGGCTGTCCAGATGTAGATCATGTAAGAAGGGGATGGCTAAGATTTATTTTTATTTTATCTCTCTTTCTTTCTTTCTTTTTGTTGACTGGATCAAGGGAAATGGGCCAAGGGAAGTAAAGCTGAGCCCAAATTCTTAATTCAGCATTTTTCATCATCATTTTCTCCATTTTTTTGATTTTTCATGGCCTACAAAAATAAAATACATTCAAATAAAGATCTAAATATAATAAATATTAGAAGCTAAATTAGGTTTAACACTTTTGCAAAAGCTATCACAATTTGAGTGCAAACAATGAGACCTACATGCATATGAGGTTAGGTCATCACTTGTCAGCATAGTCAGTACAATCATATCTATATAGTCATGACAATTAAGCATGCATAGTCAGCACAAAATTAGGATAGCAGGTGTACTTACCTCTATACATGGGTCTTTAGCTTATTTACTAGACCGTCGTCTACCGTGATCACTTGGGAACCTTGGATTGAAGAAGAGTGTAATAGGCCTTCACAATAACCCTCTAGGAAGGGCACACAATCTCGGTTAGAAGATGGCATCAACAACGGTCACATAAGACATTTACACTTTGACCCTCGCCTTAATTACGCTCAGTCAAAGTTGGACTCCAACCTCAAATTGACTTTACACAAGCATCATCGCTTAAGACATAACCCTATCCGGTACCCAAGTTCAAAGGGATCTAATCATGGAGGACATCTTACCCCCTTTATCTTAACATAAAAGGATGCCTCAATGTCCAGGATATTTTAGCATTCAGCAGATTCCGATCAAAAGGAGATGACTTCAACATTCGAGCAAGGAAAAGTCAAACTTGACGATTTGACATCTCAATATCTCATGCGACAAGGGCCTTAAGGATCAATCTTCAGGGTCGAACGCCAACAAGTTCACATGGATGTGGCTACAGCTCTTCAGGCTCGCTCTCCAACAAAATCAGAGGAACCTGGCTAACAGGTCTTCAAGCATAACCAACACTAAATTCACATGGATCTTGCTACAGGTCTTCAAGCTTATACGCCACCAAGTTCTTAGAGATTTGACCACAGATCTTTAGGCATTCATAACACTAAGGTTCATCGCTGACTCCCGCCACAATGGGACATTTAACAATTCAAGATCCACAACACCGGTGAAAGGTCCGCTAATATGGCGACAAGGATATATTCACAAGTTCACTAGACCGTCGAAAGGTATGCTCCTCCAGCGATAAGAAAATTGTTAGGGAAAAATAGAGTTTTAATACTTATAAACCCAAAGTGCAAGGTGTATCGTTGAGTACTTGGGGTCTCGTCCGCAGGGAGTTGTGTTTTCAACTACTAAAGTTCACTCGAGCGTATCAATCTAGGCGAAATCAAAGGTGAAGAGAAGTAAACTAACTACAAAACAAAGAAGACTTCAATTGCAATTAAATCTAAGGTAGACTAACTAATCAATTCAAACCCTTACCTTCTCAAGTTATGCTAGTAATTCAAGGATGATCGGTAGCCCAATTAAAGTCCACCTAAGCCCTCTTTCAAGGGCCAATAGGCTAGTTTAAATGTTGTAACCATCTATTTTCATGGGATTAGGTCAATTAGACTACAAGATTAACAACATTTGACCTAGCTAGCGATGAGATCATTTTTATGCCCCAATCTCAACTATTCTCTCCACCCACACTAGACAATTGACCTCACATCTCAGCATAAGTCAATTACCCCAAAACACGGATGAAAACTCTTTCAAGCACTTCATCGAACACTTGGCAGGCGTGAAAGAAAACCTTATATTCTAGCATAAACAAGAGGGGTAAAGGCCCAACCAAAGATCAATCAGTCATCAAGAGGCTAATCACAATCAAAGATTCACAACTATAATCACTAAACATCAAAAAAGATTGTAAACTGAAATATGAACATAGATAACAAAAATGAGAGAGAAAGAGGAGAGAAAACTTATGCTTGAATTATTGAATGAACTTGAAAATCCACAATCTTGAATTCAGAATTATAATCTAAAATCCTAATCTAATCCTCTTATTGAGATTTTATTTAATAAACTAACCTAAAACCTAACCCAAAAATCGCCAGACAGAACCTCGAGCGACCCCGAGTAAAAACGCTGAAGGAGGATTAAATAGAATTGCGCGACAAAACAGCGGTCCGGGGGGGCATGACCGTGCCACATGGCACGGCCCCATTGTGCCAAGGTGGCACAGCCGTGCCACGTGACACAGTCCCATCGTGTCATTTTTCTGGCGCGTTGATTCGGCCCCCCAGCTGTTCCTTCTTGCCTGTTTTTACTGTTTTTCTTTGTTTTGTCCCGTCTTCGCTCCTTTTCAGGGTACTTGCTCCATTTGAACTTATTTCCTACAAAACGTTAATAAAACAAGTAAAAATCATAAAGATTAAATTATTATACAAGCTAAAAGTGGGTGAAAGAGGCATGTAAAATATGACAATTTATCACCTAACAAATACCCCCACACCTATCTTTTGCTTGTCCTCGAGCAAAATAAAAGAAAAACTAACTTGAGAGCCTAACTCACTTTCATAGGAATCACGGTTGCATTTAGCGTATGCAACAAGCCCTTTAAACCCCTTGGCTTCCCCAAGTGGACGACTGTGGTCTCGTGAGGGTTTGCAGAAGATATACCCACAAAATCTCAAAAAAGGAAAACAAAGAAAAGAGAAACAAAAATCGAAAAATGAAAATGACAAAGCACAAAATATACATCGAGATGAACTGTACACAATCAGATCAACCAAAGCCCCACAGTAACTCAAATATTAGTCTGTACATAAGCATTATATGCATTTCAAGATACATCATTCCAAAGAATGGCATCCAGACATCAGCTTTTCACCCTACGATGTATGAGAACATTGAATCCATCTTGGTGCCTGGTGTGTAAGTGTATCATCACCCCAAGACTTTGGCTTACCAAAATCAAATTCAATCCCACTTAACTGACACAAGCTACCTTATTGATTTACTAGCATGGAAAACAAGCTTCCCCAGTAGCAGTATTGCCTCAAAGGGCAGCACCCAGTGGTGTATGCCTCAAAGGGGTACTTGTCATTCAAAACTCGTTTCTTCCCCCCTTTTTTTCCTTTTTTTTCTTTGTCATTCCAAATTTTTGTCACGCCTCAAAGGGATACATCAAGTAGCGCATGAGTTTGTTTGTTTTTGTTTTTGTTTTTGTTTTTGTTTTTGGAAAAGGGGTGCAAGCACATACAAAGGTAACTGTGCAGTAGACAAGTGGGAGAGTCGATTATGAAAGACTAAGAATGTAAGATAATGATAATACATAAATCAGGATTAGATTGCAAAATTACAATGGACTGTTGGGGTTAGAACTGAGGCCTAAAATGACAGACTTGGGATGAATATCTATTATGCACATTATATTTATATACGAGCTAATAGCCAAGGTACCGAAGATCAAGGCTGATCAAAATAGCACAAAACTCCCCAATATTCAAAAAAAAGGAAAAATTATACAAAAAAGAGAAAAATTGAAAAATTTATACAAAAATGAAAATTTTTCACAAAAATAAGAATAAAAGGGCAGATGACCCCACCCCCACACCTAAATCTCACAATGTCCTCATTGGGAGCTGAGAGTCATCACCAACCACAAAGCACACAAAAAACAAGATCAAACAAAACACACATATACACAAGCTCACTCACTCAACCAAAACACAAAAACACACAAAAGTGATTATAACCATCAACTGGCTCAACAGATTCCCAAGTATCACCTCAAAATGATCACCATAAAAGTACAACCCAATATCCACAACTAAACAACCTAATATCCACAAGTAAACAGAAAGTAAAAAAAAGAAAATAAAAAGAAGGGAGAGGAGAGAGAACGATTATATCACGTCGGGTAATGAATGTACCTGAACTATTCCACAAGGGCGCAAGGAGCATCAGCCACTCCTTGACTCTCAAGATGCGAGTTGTCAACTCGGATGTGATCAACGCTCGTAAGAGCTTGTTGTGGACTGCTGTATGTATCTCAGAATGGTGTGAATAAGAGAACACTAGTAAAGCTGGAGCAAACAAAGTTAGTGCCCTCTTAAACTTATCAAATGCCATAGAAAAAGCAAAATCATGATCAAAGAAAGTACGCCACATGATTTGCCTAGGTACGTTCTCTAGGCATGTGCAATATGGATCAAACAAGAGGTAAAACCCGCTAATATCACATAGGGACTTATGAAATGCATGCAAGTGGGAGGGGGCGCTGGGAAGGAGGGGGGATGAAATGGGGGTCGAGTCCAGTGGTTGGATGCAAATTGGATGGATATCGTCAATACTAGGTGCGACACCAACCACCAGACTATCATCACACAACTCCACGAAAGGAGTCTCCTCAAGATGTGACTCAACCAAGATAGGTTCTTTCGACCAAGTAGGAAAATCATCATCCAAAACAGTAATATCACCCCTATACGGCTCACCCATCTCTAACCCCGTGCACTGAGCGAAAGGGAGGGGAGAAGCATGTAAGGTCAAAGCGCTGACGGTAGTGCCTATGGGTGTGCTACTAGAGGATGGAGCAACAAGTGACGAAGAGGTCAAAGGAGAGTCGGGCGCTTCCTCTAGGTCAGTGTAAGGTATATCATCAACAAAACTTGACTGTAGGGGAAGGGAAGACTCGCAATCCTCATAGAGACTAACCTCTAGTCTACGGGAGGCTAGATTAGGGTCGGTCTTATGCAATAGGCCGCACTCCCTCATCTCCCTAACAAAGTGCGTATATTGCTCATGCATTTTGCCTATCATGGCACTAAGTCTAGCAGGACACTCATTAGAGATATCATAATACGGACATGAATGCACATCATAATCAAAAGATTGACAAAAAGAGCACAACACATGAGGGTAAAAAGAGTAGTAATGATATGGGTCCCTAGCATCATCATATTACCATTGATGCCAAGCTAGAGACTCAAACAAATTCCACATGTCATCAACAGCTAAAGAATGCAAACCACCATAACACATGGATTCAAGGATGGCTCGGGTCTCATGTGTTATCCTCTCAAGCACAGCATCGCATATTTCCCATTTTTCATACTCAAAAAGCACATAATGAGCACAATAATCATTCAACCTAGATAAGTAGTACCAAAAAGGTTCATGCTCAAACTGAGATAAATGGAAAATAGCCATCTTGAATTTTTTGAAAATTTTAATTTTTTAATTTTTTCTTTTTTTTTTTTGGATTTTCTAAAAGGCCTAGTCTCGAATGCTCAAGTAAACTCCAATATTGAAAGACGCCAACTCCCCGGTAATGGCGTCAAAAACTTGTTAGGGAAAAATAGAGTTTTAATATTTATAAACCCCAAGTGCAAGGTGTATCGTTGAGTACTTGGGGTGTCGTTCGCAGGGAGTTATGTTTCCAACTACCAAAGTTCACTCGAGTACATCAATCTAGGCGAAATCAAAGGTGAAGAGAAGTAAAACTAACTACTAAAACAAAGAAGACTTCAATCGTAATTAAACCTGAGGTGGACTAACTAATCAATTCAAACCCTCACCTTCTCAAGTTATGCTACTAATTCAAGGATGATCGGTTGCCCAAGTAAAGTCCACTTAAGTCCTCTCTCAAGGGTCAATAGGCTAGTCTAAATGTTCTAACCACCTATTTTCATGGGATTAGGTCAATTAGACTACAAGATTAACAACCTTTGACCTAGCTAGAAACGAGACTATTTTCATGTCCCAATCTCAACTATTCTTTCTACCTATACTAAACAATCGACTTCACCTCTCAGCATAAGTCAATTGCCCCAAAACATAGATGAAAGCTCTTTCAAACATTTCATCGAACACTTGGCGGGCGTGAAAGAAAACCTTAGATTCTAGCATAAACAAAAGGGGTAAAGGCCCAAACAAAGATCAATCAGTCATCAAGAGGCTAATCACAATTCAAGATTCACAACTATAATCACTAAACATCACAAAAGATTGTAAACTAAAACATGAACATAGATAACAAAAATAGAGAGAGAAAAAGGAGAGAAAACTTATGCTTTAATCATTGAATGAACTTTAAAATCCACAAGCTTGAATCCGAAATTACAATCTAAAATCCTAATTCAATCCTCCTATTGAGGTTTTATTTGATAAACTTACCTAAAACCTAGCCTAAAAATCGCCAGAGAGAACCCCGAGCAACCCCGAGCAAAAACGCCGAAGGATGATTAAATAGAATTGCGCGACGAAACAGCGGCCCGGGGGGGCATGACCGTGCCACATGGCAAAGCCCCACTGTGCCACGTGGCACGGCCCCACCATGCCATTTTTCTGGCGTGGTGGTTCGGCCCCCTGCTGTTCCTTCTTGCCTGTTTTTACTGTTTTTCTTCGCTTTATCTTGTCTTTGCTCCTTTTCAGGATACTTGCTCCATTTGAACTTATTTCCTACAAAACGTAATAAAACAAGTAAAAATATTAAAGATTAAGTTATTATACGAGTTAAAAGTGGGTGAAAGAGGCATGTAAAATAGGACAATTTATCACCTAACAAATACCTCCACATCTATCTTTTGCTTGTCCTCAAGAAAAATAAAAGAAAAACTAACTTGAGAACCTAACTCACTTTCGTAGGAATCACGGTTGCATTTAGTATATGCAACAAGTCCTTTGAACCCCTTGGTTCCCCTAAATGGACGAGTGTGGTCTCGTGAGGGTTTGCAGAAGATACACCCACAAAATCTCAGAAAAGGAAAACAAAGAAAAGAGAAACAAAAATCGAAAAATGAAAATGACACAGCACAAAATATACATCGAGGTAAACTGTACACAATCGGATCAACCAAAACCTCCTAGTAACTAAAGTATCTATCTGTACACAAGCATTATATGCATTTCAGGGCACATCATCCCAAAGAATGGCATCCAGACATCAGCTTTTCACCCCATGATGCATGAGAACATTGAATCCATCTTGGTACCTGGTGTGTAAGTGTATCATCACCCCAAGACTTTGACTTACCAAAATCAAATTTAATCCCACTTAACTGACACAAGCTACCTTATTGATTTGCTAGCATGGAAAACAAGTTTCCCCAGGAGCAGTATTGCCTCAAAAGGTAGCACCTAGTAGCGCATGCCTCAAAGGGGTACTTGTCATTCAAAACTCTTTTCTTTCCCCCTTTTTTTTCTTTTTCATTTTCTTTGTCATTCCAAACTCTTGTCACGCCTCAAAGGGATGCACCCAGCAGCACATGAGTTTGTTTGTTTTTATTTTTGTTTTTGTTTTTGGAAAAGGGGTGCAAGCACATACAAAGGTAGCTGCGCAGTAGACAAGTGGGAGAGCCGATCATAAAAGACTAAGAATGTAAGATAATGATAATATATAAATCAGGATTGAATTGTAAAAATTACAATAGACTGTTGGGGTTAGAACTGAGACCTAAAATGACAGACTTGGGATGAATATCTATCATGCATATTATTTTTATATACGAGCTAATAGCTAAGGTGCCGGAGATCAAGGCTGATCAAAATAGTGCAAACTCCCATAAATTCAAAAAAATGGAAAAATTATACAAAAAAGAGAGAAATTTGCACAAAAATAAAAAATTTTCACAAAAATAAGAATAAAAGGGCAGCTGACCCCACCCCCACACCTAAATCTCACAATGTCCTCATTGGGAGTTGAGAGTCATCACCAACCACAAAACACACAAAAACCAAGATCAAACAAAACACACATATACACAAGCTCACTCACTCAACCGAAACAGAAAAATGCACAAAAGTGATCATAGGCATCAACTGGCTCAACAGATTCCGAAGTGTCACCTCAAAATGATCACCACAAAAGCATAACCTAATATCCACACCTAAGCAACCTAATATCCACAAGTAAATAGAAAGTAAAAAAAAGAAAATAAAACGAAGGAAGAAGAGTAAGAATGATTATATCAGGTCGGGTACTAAATGTATTCGAACTATTCCACAAGGGCGCAAGGAGCATCAGCCACTCCTTGTCTCTTAAGATGCGAGTTGTCAACTCGGATGTGATCAATGCTCGTAAGAGTTTGTCGTGTACTGCTGCATGCATCTTAGAATGGTGTGAATAAGAGAACACTAGTAAAGCTAAAGTAAACAAAGTTAGTGCCCTCTTAAACTCATCAAATGCCATAGAAAAAGCAAAATCATGATAAAAAAAAGTGCTCCACATGATTTTCCTAGGCATGTCCTCTAAGTTTGCGCAATATAGATCAAACGAGTGGTAAAACCCGCTAATATCACCTAGAGACTCATGAAATGCATGCAAGTGGGAGGGGACGCTGGGAAGGAGGGGGGATGAAATGGAGGTCGAGTCAAGTGGTTCGATGCAAATTGGATCGATATCGTCAATACTAGGTGCGACATCAACCACCAGACTATCATCACACAACTCCTAGAAAGGAGCCTCCTCAAGATGTGACTCAACCAAGATAGGTTCTTTCGACTAAGTAGGAAAATCATCATCCAAAACAGTAACATCACCCCTATACGGCTCACCCATCTCTAACCCCGTGCACTGAGCTAAAGGGAGAGGAGAAGCATATAAGGTCAAAGCACTGACGGTAGTGCCTATGGGTGTGCTAGTAGAGGATGGAGCAACAAGTGATAAAGAGGTCAAAGGAGAGTCGGGCGCTTCCTCTAGGTCAGTGTAAGGTATATCATCAATAAAACTTGACTGCAGGGGAAGGGAAGACTCGCAATCCTTATAGAGACTAACCTTTAGTCTAGAGGAGGCTAGATTAGGGTCGGTCTCGTGCAATAGGCCGCACTCCCTCATCTCACTGACAAAGCGCGTATATTGCTCGTGCATTTTCCCTATCATGGCACTAAGTCTAGCGGGACACTCATCAGAGATATCATAATATGGACATGAATGCACATCATGGTCAAAAGATTGGCAAAAAGAGTACAACACATGACGGTAAGAAGAGTAGTGATGATATGGGTCCCTAGCATCATCAGATTGCCATTGATGCCAAGCTAGATATGCAAAAAGATCTTGCGGCAAGGAAATCCGCCAGACTGCGAAAAGGCCTGCTAATCTAGTGAAAGGATAAATCCGCTAGACCGGTAAAAGGTCCGCCAATCCGATGAAAGGATACATCCATAGATCCGCTAGACTGGCAAAAGGCCTGCTAATCTGGCAAAAGGCCTGTTAAACCTGCGAGAAGTTAACATAAGAATCCATTGAACCAGCGAAAGCTTCGCTAGACTGGCAAAAGGTTCGCTAATTCGACGAATGGATAAGTCTGTTACATCAGCGAAAGGTCCGCTAACCAAAGGATAAGTCCACAGGATTAGCGAAAGGGCTGCTCCTCCAATGACAAGGAAACCGCTACACCCGCGAAAGGATAAATTCACAAAAAACCCACTAATCAGCCGAAAAGATAAGAACCTGCTGGCTCCTGGCATAATGGGACATCATCATGCCATCGTGACTGCAAAAGTCAGTGGATGCCAAATCTTAGGACCCTCAGCGGCAAAGTTTGGATTTTACATCATCGGTCATTATCACAACGAAAGTTGGCGGACGCTAAATCTCAAGACCCTTAGCGGCGAAGTCTGGATTTCACATTATCGGCCATCGTCACAACAAAAGTTGGCGGACGCCAAATCTTAGGAACCTCAGTAGCCAGATTTGGATTTCTACATCGTTGGTCACCGTTAACGGGGAAAGTTGGGAGGTGCCAAGTCTCAGGACTCTTAGCGGCCAGGCTTAGATCCTCTAACCAGACAGACAACTACAAGTGAAGACCATTATTTTGACCTTCATCGTACTTCGACTCAGCCAAAGTGGAGGCTAACTATAGACGTCTAAAAATGGCATCATATTTTTAATAGCTCGATAAGAAAATAATACTCAAACTTACACTTTCGGGGGCCCTGTAGAGTAGTAAGCAAACTGAGTCCAATAACAAAATAAGAAAGTCCGCGCAAAAAGGCTTGTCTCTTCCTTACGCAGGGAACTTAGTTGAGCTTTTGGTCAAGATTTCTCTCTTTTTTTTTCTTAATCCTAGTCTTGTTCCAATTAGGCTTATTAAACAGACCCTTAGAAAAATTAGCTTTTCGCGTCCAGTTGAGCAGAGCTCCAATTGGATTAATTTCTTTTGATTAATTAATTATAATTCGAATTTATTAAGTTAATCTACTTAGATTAAGCCTAGTAGGAGAAAAACTGGGTTTCCTTTTCCTAAATTGATTTACTTATCTTCCTCAATCACTATATAAATAGGGCTGATCCTTTGGATAAAAGGGAGATAATCATTGAAAGTCACAAACGAGGTGTTAGAAAATATATAGGAGAGCATTAGGGTTTTTTGGTAGGAGAAGGTGTTAGGGCTTAGTGAGTAAAATCACTCATTGGTTTAAGAAAGCGTCACTGTGTTGGGTTCCTAGAAGATTAAGGTTAGTTATCTTTAGCGCACATTTTACAACCTTCCCCCCCCCCCCGCTCTTTAGTTTCTGACCCCTCCCTCAATGGATTCTGGCCACCATGGCCAATTTTCGACAACCCTAGCTACCTATGCATTCCCCCAACCCCCTTTAGTTTCTAAACCCTTCTGCCGTGGAGTCCAGCTATAATGACCAATTTCTGGCGACCTTGGCTTCCTATGCATTCCCGTACCCCCCACTTCAGTTTGGCCCCCTATCCGGTTTAGCTTACGCCACCCACCCCTTTTAGTTTTCCAGCGGCTTGTTTTCCCTTCGAGTTCCAACACCCCATCTTTATGATTTTTGTTTATTCCAAACACTTTTTCTGACCACTGAGCCTGGAGGAGTAGGGATGGAAATTGTACCCTAACTCAAAAAATCCGCACCGAACCTGTCCCATTTATAGCAGCTGTAGGTACGAAAAATTGGGAAAACATGGGTATGGGATGGGTTGCGCTGAAAACGGGTATGGGTTCGGGTATAGGCATCACCCCAGCCGCCACATACCCATACCTGTGCCATACTCGAATTTTTTTAGGGGTTAAAATATGTTGTGGAATAGAATTTTGAGCTTTGGACTTTAGTAATTCGTTTAAAAAAATCTCATACCCCAACTCATCCCCAACTATACAATGCATCCATTTGTGTCACTTATTTACTATGCTGATACATGAAGTCACATGAATCACGACTCACAAATCTAAAATCCTAGCTCATTTGTTATGTCCCTCACTCCCTTATTTGTTGTGTCCTTCATACTAGTCATTTTCAGATTGCAGTTTTTGTTCATGAGCTAAGTATGAACTCCTACACTTAATTCAATGGGTATTGTATTTGAATTTAATGTTATGAATTTCTTTTGATAAAAGAAATTATCGTACCTAATGGATATTATATTTTAATATCTATATATATGCCCGAATACAATTCGAAATATCCAAAATACCTGATGGGTATGGATATGAGTATGGGGATAGATTTTGAAAACTCGATATGAATGAAGATGACTTTTGAAAATAGATATAGGTGTAGGTATAAGTCCACCCACCCCGTACCCACCCCCTGCACATCCCCCCTAGTGAGGGGTGTGTGGGGAAGCCGTGGAGTTTTAGGTTTGGGCTATGCTCTTTGTTTCTATTTATGGCACGTCTATATTAAGTTAGAATGGAATTTATACTGAAAAAGGAAAGTGGAGAGATGGTTAAAGTAATGCACAAAATCCCAACTCTCCTTGTTGGAATCTAGGTAGGGTGAGTTTTTTTTAATTTTTTTAAAAATTTGAATTTCCTAAATCCTACCCCATGCCACCTATGCCTCGTCCATGTGCCCTAATCTTTATCTTGCAAATGCTAGAATGGGTGGAATGTTGAGAATTCTGCAAATAGAAAATTTTGAAGTCCTATGCACTCCCGCCCAAACCACACATCTGACCAATTTTGAATTAAAAAAACCCCCCAAAATTCTACGCCACACTGCAACCACCCACTTCTTAAAACTATTTTGAAAAAAAGAACCCCCCTAATCCCACGTTTGTTTTCTAGGAAGAAAGAAAATACAAAAAAATCTGCAGCAGCCATACATTGTGTGGTTGCACCGTGTCCCACTCCCCCACGCATCCTTCTCTCTCTTTGAAAACAGTTTCCATTTCCCAGCCATGCCCTACTTCTTTCCCCTCCCCTTCCATTGCAATTATATCTTCCCACGCCCCATTACTCACAAGCCAAAGCATTCACTCTCTGCTTCTCCATATTGAAGTTATATCTTCCTCCTCCCTTTCTTCACCCAAATTGTTGTTCCCATTCCTCACACAAATTGGATCCACATGGTGTACTACGTCGATGATATCGATTTCCTAAGGTCGCTAAGGCTATTGCCTGGTCGTTTCGCCGTACTGGAGCCACTCTCACGCCATGGTTATGTGTGATTTATTTAATATTTATTCTTGATATCTTAAACTTAGTGATGATATCTTAAATTTAGTGATGTGCTTTATGAAGAGGCTATCAGTTAGCTCTAATTTTTGTTTCTCTAAGGGTTTAATATTTGTTCTTGATTGTTAAAGTTATGGGATTTCTTTGTTATTTGTGTTGGGTTAATGATGTCATTCAATTATAGGGTTGATGCATCAATTGTACCTGATATGCAGAGTATGCATTGCTTATGAATTTTTGAGAGTTTTGGAATGGACAGTACGGAGACATAGATTTTGCATATCCCATCATCAAATATAAGAATCTTGAATTTTGGTTGGTGTACGAATCAATACTGGTTTCTGGGTAAAGGGAAAAGAGGGGGAAAAATGGCATTTGAATTGAGCTCTTTGCTAAGTAACACATTGTAAACATTGTCCACTACGGATCATGCGTCTATGGTATCTATGAATCTGTTTGTCATACTGCTCTGTGCTTGCATTGTGATCGGTCACCTTCTGGAGGATAATCATTGGATGGATCAGTCAATCACTACTCTACTTATAGTAATTTGTGTTTCTTAAATGCTTTTTGGATTGTGTTTTGATGTTTGAGGTTAGTGTGGCAGTTTGGGATCATAATTTGAATAACTTATTTTGATGTTTTGTGATAGAGTTTGGCAGCTGGGGTTATAATTCTGTTGATTAGTGGTGGAAAGAGTTCACATTTGTTGTTATTCAGTGAAGATCTTTTCTTTATATACCTTCTTCCACCAATTGTATTCAATGCTGGGTAAGTTGAGCTTTCTCCATTTGCCATATATTCTATTTTGCTTTTAATGAGACATTGTGATACTGACAAAAGGTTTATCGGGTAACTTATTGGGGTTGTCTACTGGGGAAAGAACACAGAGAAAAGTAGTTTATTTAGTTAGAACAACTTCTAAGTTTGCTGCCTCTTCTGACCTCTTACAAACCTATGCTATTGGCTTTCCAAACTCATGTTGCATTGTGGTTTTGAATAAACGATGAGATTGTTCCCTTTGTTGTATAACAACTTCAAATCTGGTGAAAGATGTAAGAAGTACAAGGGATGTGAATATGTGTTAGCTGTTGATGGCTTTCTTATTTCCCATCATCACTTGGCGATTATTCTTAGACAATGAGCATTCTTGAACTGAACAAAATTATCAAGCCAGTATGTTGGACTCTTGTCGTTTGGCATAACTCTAGGTGTAATGTATGACGTAATTCCCATTTAGCCATCCTTGTGTAGGTTTTTGTCGTTGGCTCCACCACACTAATAGTATTGGTTAGTATGTGTTAGTTCTTCATGATTACTTTTACTCATGTCTTTCTAGGTTTAACCAAACTTCTTTTGTGGTGCCGAAGTTCTTATAACAAAGCAAATGGATTGCTCCTATGGGTGCTGGCTACCAACCACCATTTATTACTTTGCAGGTTAGCTTGCTTAGTGCATATGTTTCTTGCTACTTTCCCTTGCTATTTGACTCGGTTTGTTTGAACAACTGCCATTGCAGCAGCTATTTGACCATTAAAGATATTCCTCTTTAACATCATGGATGAATGCAATGTACTTGAGTGACATCCAATGCTGATGTGCTAAAACTTGAAGTCTCCCGCTCTTGAGTTCATCTTGACATCAGTTATTTTAGAAATGTAGTCAGCAGTTATAATTTTGCTTTTTGTTCAATCTTAGTTTGATGTCTATTCATTTTAGATTCCATAGTTTCAACGTAGGGATAGAGGTGCACATACTTGTTGATATATTGATGGAATTCTTTTTTATACAAAAATTTAGCTTGATTACCATTGTTGGGAAATGATGGCCTCAAAGTGATTTAATTTTATTGACATATTATAATGATTTCTATTTCTGGAGAATTATTTTCATGAGCATAAAGGTTGAAATCTTTAGTTTCTGTATATTTGTTGTATACTTCATAGTTTGCTTTTGGTTATTTCCATTGGATGGTTTTACTGTACATTGGGGTTAGTGGAGATCGAGGCAGGGAAGTGAACAGGGTCCAAAGGGAGGGGCTTGGAAAAGGATGGGAAGGAGATTAAGGGGATATGGTGATGTTCTACAGATAGCTAACAATAGAAGTAGATGAAATACTGAGGAAATGGGTTTTGAATTTGTTTTGGGGGCTTATTAACAATTTGCATCTAATTACTGCAGCTCCCTTAGTAAGGTTTTTTAAAAAAAGAAATTCAAATAGTATTTAATTTAGTTTTGTAGTTAGAATAGGACTCGAATTTGGTGTTCCTTTATATACAAGTTTTCGATGCTAGCTTTTAAGGAATTTTTGAATAACTTAGGATCTTGAGAAATGGTGGAAAAATTGAATCCATGTTAAATCTTGCAACTTACCCAATCTTGACGTGCTAGCAAGTTCGCACAGTAAGAATGATGACATATTTAAAGGCAAGGCATACAAACTCTTTTGTATTAAGTTAAGCAAATGGCGATTGATCACTGGGCTATGGAGAGATGAAAGAAAGCTTTGATGGCTAAAATAACAAGGCTAAGAAGAAAGAAGGCTTTTATGTCTAAAACAACATAAAGTCTCTATCATATATACCCCTATTATAGTAACTAAATTCAATGTAAATACTATATCGTGATGTCTAGGTGGTGACAGCAAGAATCTTAGATGACTAGAGTGAGATGTTGGCTTCAATTAGCTGGAAAGACATTCTTATTTGGTCTCAAACTAGCATGGAGAAAAGGCTATGTGGTATATTTTAATTTCCTTCCTCAACATTATAATATCTATGTAATTGAAGTTTATTTATAGTAGAAATTTATATTATGTTATTCCAGATCATAATTACTAATGGTGTATGATGTTGAAATGAGCACTAATATTTTAAATATTTTGTGGTTGAAATGATTAGCAATATTTTGCATGCTTTGTGTTGAAATGAGCAAGCATAGTCTACATTTAATCAATTTTCAATAATTAATGTATTTCGTTTTTTTGCAAAAAAAAAGACAAATTTGATAAATATTATTTCCTATTTAGCGTTTATAATCTGAATTTAATGCAAAGAAACATATTCTTCAATGTGAAGTAAAACTGTAATACTGAAAAACTTAAATTAAAACATACTAAGCGTCTAAATTTCTATGTAAAACTTCCTTTAAAGAATTTTTTTAAATATATAAAAATAAAGTTCATCCATTAATGAAAATTAATACAACATCTACATGAATTTTTTTTTTGGGGATAAAAATTACATTTTGTATCTTTCAAAATTAGGCACCGTATAAAGTGTGGCATCTGTTGATTTCATCAATATTCTCAATCTGATTAGTACAAAAAATTCATTGCTACATAGATACCACCGTATGAGTCTTTATCATTGTTTTTTATATTTTTAATTCATTTTATAAAAAAATATATCTTAAATTTAAATACTCCGTGCATAGCACGGGTCCATACTAGTCCTTCGCAAATTGTAATGCATAAATACCCCTTTCCCTCGTAATTTTTTTTTTTTTGGGTATTTTCTATTCTATGTTGTATGAGTATGCCAAGCTCCCCATACAATCATCATAGTGAAATAAAGGCAATGGAGGCAACATCAACTTATCATCTACTTTTTGTTGTTTTAATCATACTCAGTGCGTAACTTATTAAATTTGATATTTTTGTAGCAAGTCTAGTAATTTTTTTAATGCCTTTAATGTGTTCGGATTGTACATAGTTATTATATTTTTTGTTAAAATATTAATCAAAATTTGGCCTCTCGAATTGCATTATGAAAACACTAAAAATAAAAATAACATTAGTCAAATTTTTGCAGGCACGTAATATAATTAAATCTAGTTACGATTTGACATGTTGTGCTATTCATTTTTTTTTTTGGTTGGCTTTCGAATTCAAATGAAAAGTATGTATGTGAGGCGTTTAACAATGCATGCAGTTGTGCCGCAAATTTTGAAAAATTATATGACGAATTGAACTAATTTTGTAACCCACTTTTTATATTGGATCCATAATGAGAAACTAATTCTTCCCAACCTTTTCAAAATCATTTCGAGTGCGATACTTATTCACGCACTTAATGAAATGGCAACCAAACTTGTCACCCCTATTTCCCATAACATTACGCATTATATGCCATGAGTACAATCGATGACATGCTTAGGGGGAATAATGCTTTAATTGCATTCGCCATTGCCTTGTCTCCATCTGTCAAAATAGTTTTTGGCTTTTGCCTATCTCCGACTTTGATTAAATGTTTCAGAACCCAAATAAAAGAGAACTCCTTCTCACGACCTACCAATGCATATCCAAATAACACTGTTTTTCGATTATGGTTGACTCCGACAAGCACAACAAGAGGCTTATTATAAGCGTTACACTTATAAGTAGTATCAAACACAAGAACATGTCTAAATATTTTATATTTTATGCATGATTGTCTATCACACCAAAACAAGCTTTCTAAGCTTCCATCTTCATAGCTTCTAAGCTTCCATCTTCATCCTCAGTATATCTTAGAAAGAATGAGGGATTGACATGTTTCTTTCCCTCTAAATATGCCAAAATAGATGGGATTGACACTTTTCTTTCCCTCTAAATATGCCAAAATAAACTTAGCATCATCATGTTGAAGTACTTTCTTTCTGACCTTCTTAACAAAATTATTCATGTCCTGTTTTAGAAATCCCACTTTATGATAGCTTACAACTTATTTTGACCAAATTCTGCATGATAAAATGGTTGCATGTTAGCATCCTTCACAGCCCTTGCCAACTCCCAGTTCTTTCTCTTCTTTCTATTTTAGTTTAATGCCCTAGAATGGTTTGAGTTATAGTACGCGAATCCTTCTCAAAACATGGAGCTATGCCCACTTCTTGCATTTATATAACTTCTTGTTGAGTCTCTTTTCGAATTTTCCTATGAGACCTGGTCATTATTTTCAAAACCAAAAATCACATAAAAAGTAGCAAGATTTAATAATAATATTGCATGCAAAATATTATTAAAGAAATAGTAATTTTAAAAGTAATTCTAACTTTATATATAAGACATCTGGTTAAAGGTTTTTGTTTTAAAACTTTGTCATAATCCAATAATCTAAATCTCTAATCCATTTGAAACGCATCTCAGCTTCACATCAGCATCTGGTTAAAGGTTTTGGTTCTCTGACTTGGTGAGGATTATCTATATACTTTTAGTCACGTAGCCCTTCACCAAAACATTTATAAATCCTTGAAGTTGAATGTACACGTATTCTACTTTTGTGTGAAATGTTTTCCCTTACTCCAAAACCTTCAATTTTTATGTTGAACTTATAAAATTCACCGCATAACTCTAAAGCATTGAATCTCAATTTCTTCATATCTTCCAGTGTAAAATCCTCAACATCATTGTCAAATATTTTCCATAACAGTGGGTCCTTCAGGTCTTCTAAATTTTCAATCATTATAATGTCACTCTTCACATCAGGAAAAGATGAAAAATACATTCCATTATCTTCAATCATAAAATCTTCTTATATACGAGAATTGATAAGGATTGTTTCATTTATCTCTCCACGCCCAAAATTGCTCTCATCATTGCTCAAATTCATAATATTCTACGTAATATTAATTGAAGGCTGCAATTCACAAATTAATAAACAAGGGGTAAAACTAAAACTGAACACTTAAAATAGAATTAGGGCTTGGTGACTACACGGTGAGGCAAGGAGAAAACAGCATTGCTGTGCTGGCAAGGGTGAGGCAATGAGAAGTCTCTCTTGGAGTACGGAGGAGGCAAGACAATGAGAAGTTGTATGGCAGAGGGGAGAAATTTCGAGTTCTTGACTAAAAATACGTGACACTAGAATTATTCCCCTTGCGATGTAATGATTGAGTAAACTAATATGTTAATATTCAAAATTATAAATATTAAATCAACAATTTTTTTTTCATTGTTCAGATTTATTTATCAGTTAAAGAATCTTTGTATCAGTTTTTTTTTATCGTTTACACATGTGCTATTTTTGCATATCAGTGTTTGTTAATGTCACTTCTAAGTAATTGATTGAGGAGAAGATGGAAGGTCTTGCCGTTTATAGAATAAATAAAAAAGAATTGTATGCATGTTAAAAGGAACAAAATTAATTAAATAGTCGTTAATATCCTAACCAATAATGCTATGACACTTGGGTAAAAACTTATGAAGTCACTCAATTTTATATATAATTATATAGATAGATTATGAGGGGCAGAAAAAATTCGGTAAGCGTTATGAGGAGCAAAAATAAAACAAACATGCCTTGCTGCAAAGAATCGAACTCGCGACTCCCTTATCACGTGAAAGAGTACATATCCATTAGCGGAGTTCGCTGAGGCGTTGCAAGGGGCAACAAAGCATATATAAAGCATATATATGAGATAAATAAAGTAAAAAAACCCTTAATGATACTCCAGTACAAATTACGCCATGATTGCCTTCGACATCCCGGCGCCGCGCTAGACAGGCTACCCATCGAATGACCGCACCGACACCGGCCGATTCCTTCGCCAGGACGTTACTGGACGACAAATCCCTTTTAAAATCTTCGACTGCAAGGATGTGGAGGGAGGGCACCACCGTATCTCGCCGCAAAAATATGGTGCTCGCTGAAAAGTATGGAGGCCTTGCCGAAAAATGAACCTCGCCGGAAAACAACGGATTGATTGAATGTTCCATTGTCAGAAATTGTCAATAAGTTGGGGCCATGGGGTAGAGAATTATATCTAAACACCAACTAAAAAAATAAGATTTTTAATCATTTATTACAATTTGATAAGTTTAAGAAAATAGGTTTTTGAGAAAATTAGAGATTGTAAAATTGAAGGCAAAGAGCTTTTTGAGAACTTTTTAGTTAAAAAAGAGCTTTTTGGACTAAAATTAGCTGTTTGACTTAGGAGTATTTGGTAACAACAGCTTTTTGAGAAAAAATAGCTGTTTGGGAGGATTATGGCTGTTTCGATCAAGTCAAACAGTTAAAGGGTGTTTGGTAAAGAGCTGTTTGCAATAGCTGTTTGGCTCTAAAAAGCTCTTTTTGAAAAAATTATTCCCATTAGCCTTTTGAGAAGAACTTTTTGTAGAAATGACATAATTGTCCATAAGTTTGGAAAAATTACACACATCTCATTAAAAACTAATTCATAAATAAGGGCATAAATGAAATTTTACCAACATATTTTTTAGAAACAGCTGATTTTTACCAAACACTTTTTCTAAAAACAGTTAATTCAAACAGCTAATATAAACAGCTAATTCAAACAGTTAACAGCTAACAACTAATACAAACAGCTAACAGCTAACAGCTGTTTACCAAACAGGGCCTCAAAAAGCTAATTTATTACAACAAGTTTGGCAAAGAGCTTTTCACCAAAAAGAGCTTTTGGTTCGACTTAATCAAAAGGCTCATTTATTACAATAAGTTAGGCAAAGAGCTTCTTCGATAGCTATGTAGTCGAAAAGAGTTTTATGGATCAAAATTAACTATTTGACTTAGTCAAAAAGTTAATTTAGGTGTTTAGTAGAATAGCTTTTAAAAAAAAAAATTTAGGCTCAAAAAGCTAATTTGATGAGCTTTTTGGATAATTACCTTTTCGGAGATGTTTGATAACAATAGCTATTTGGGTAAAAATAGTTGTTTGGGAGAATTTTAACTATTTTGATCCAGTTAAGCAACTAAATGATGTTTGGTAAAGAGTATTCTCCAATAGCTATTTAGCTCCCAAAAAAAAAAAAATCTTTTTGAAAAAGTTATTCCCATTAACTTTTTGGAAAGAGGTTTTTTATGGAAATGACGTAATTATCCACAAGTTTGAAAAAATTATACCACATATCATTAAAAACTAATTCGTAAATAAGGGTATAAATGAAAATTTACCAACATATTTTTTAGAAACAACTTCTTTTTACCAAACCGTTTTACTAAAAACAGCAAATTCAAACAGCTAATATAAATAGCTAGTTTCAGACAGTTAATAGCTAACAACTAACACAAACAGTTAACAGCTGTTTGTCAAACAAGGTCTTTGTCTTAAAACTTTGTTAGAAATAGCTGATTTTATAAAACAATTTTTTTACAAACAACTAATTCAAACAGTTAATACAAATAGCTAACACCTAATAACTATTTGCTAAATAGAACCTAACATTGAATCATGCTATTTGTGCAATTTATATTGCAGAAGTTATCGTAACTATCATTAAGCGGAAATCACTATACATGCACTCTTTATTATAAGTCGTTCATTACTGAGCTTTGCATTTACTTCTGGTCCATCCGTATATTGATGTTATGCACTTTGAATCTCTTTTAAATCCATAAAGAACCTTTTTTTCTGCTTTTTCACTTCTCCGTCTTTATAATTAGTTACCCATTCAATCTCCTTAGATGTTTCGAGTCGAGATAACATTTCTCTTAATTTTGACATCCTTCTAGATTAATAAAATAATCAAACGGTTGATACTTGTGTTGGAGAATTATTCAATTACGCTATTAAATA
The DNA here is from genome assembly GCA_029747015.1 of Carnegiea gigantea. NCBI lineage: Eukaryota > Viridiplantae > Streptophyta > Magnoliopsida > Caryophyllales > Cactaceae > Carnegiea > Carnegiea gigantea. The sequence continues at coordinate 784,896 of JAKOGI010000179.1, read as the reverse complement.
CCAAAAAAAAAAAAAATTCTCTAAGAGGCATTGGGTCAAAGCCCAATAAAACCCTGAATAAAGAGACTGGCCCAACCAATTAAGCCGACGAAATCAAGCATTGGGTGGAAGCCGAAGTAAACAGCTTAATGGAAACCTAGTCTAAAAGCATTAGTATTATTTCCTACAGGCATGGCTCGTGAAAAAGGGTAACAAATGTAAGTATGTAACAAATACCTATTGAACATATTTGAAAACAATAAAGATTTTTGAAGTTGAATAAAATTAGGAATACAATCTTTACTTTGGAATCTTAATTATGTTATTCGTAGAGAACCACCCTAAATTTGTATATAAACAAGTCATGATTAGACCTATAGAAAAAGGTCAATGTGGCAACCTAAAGCCGATTTCTATAATTTCCTTCTTCAATTCTCTTATCTTGAGCATCAGAGGCTCTTGAAAAGGAGAAACCAACCCCTCTTCCAAGGGTTATTTTTTGCCTAAAATCGTTGGACACTAGTATGAGCTCCTTAGGATCCCACGAGAAGCCCATAAATCTTCTTTGAGCTGGAATAGACACATTCATCTATTTCAAGGACTTTAGTTCCTACCAGTTATTTTTTTTAATAAGAAAAAGGAATTAATCATTAATAAAAAGTCATATGGAATATATAATGAATATCTTTTAACAAAAGTAAATCTAAAATATCAAATTGAATCATTCTCCCCATAAAGTTAACGGTAAATATACTATCGACCGGCTCTGAATTTGTAACAGTATTCTTGCCACCAACTGTATTATTTGACGTTAGTGCGTCTTTTCCGAATATCGGTGAGCTATATAATATAACTTCATGGAGCATATGTTCAACTGACGTAGTTGATTATACTTGAAAGGAAGATCTTCATAGTAAAACCACATGAAATTCTATTGTTAACTCATTCCTCAATTAAAAACGTAGATATAATACAATGATTTTTAAATTCCACTCGACAAGAAACTCACTTTAAATTTTCAAATCTACAATAAATTGCATAAAGGTAATGACTCAAACTAACACTAACGGTGAGAACAACCAAATTCACACTAGATGTGAGAACAATCAAACTCACACTAAAGGTGAGAAAATAAATAAGCAAACTCTCACAAATTGGAGAGAAATTTTATTGAAAAGAGACAAAAATATTAATAAATACCTTACAACTGAATAAAACTTCAAGTACGAATATCAGGGCTTACCACCAGTAATTATGACTGATGACAGCCCCTTATTAAAGTAGATAAAGCTTATGATTCTGTGTGAGGAGGTTAGGATTTTTCTTAAAGCAATGTTACCAGTTATTAATATTATTGTAATGAGTTAATATTAGTCGAACATTTACTCTAAGCTACCCGAGAGTACTATTGGCGATGATAAATTTTTTGACCAAATCCTTAATATGCGTGTTTGTCCAAGTCATGCAAACCACGTTGGAAGGAGGGAGTACATAAATTTGTAAACTGATTCAATATAGACTTTTTATCTTGAACTAAGACGTTTGTCATTTTATTCTTCTTTTGGATTACATGCCGGTTGAAATACGTTGTCTGTTTGAAAATTCAAAGGAAAACATTTGTCTATCTAAAATAGAAAAATTGTAATATTAGTTTGTTTTTAAATTTATTGCGTACATTTTTTTTTTTTTTGATTCTCCATTTCGCTCGTCCATAAAAGATAGAGCTCTACTATCTCAAATTTCTTTGTCCAAAAGACTCGAACTTTAGACCTTATTTGATAGGCATGAAATGCCAAAGTAGTTAAAGTAACTTGTATGGATTGATTCAATACAGATTTGGGTAAAGAAGAATTAATATCTGTGAATATATTCTCGCAATGAAGATAAAAAGGAACAGAACAGAAATGTATGCTTTTTAACTGTAAGGCAAATACAGAGAACATGGAAAGGGACCGACCCAAATCTGGCTCAGAGATCGAGTACTGAGATTGAAGGCGTTACTTTCATCTTTACATAAAATAAAATTAAAGTCGATTGAAAAAGAAATGCAGTCCCAAAAAAAAAAAAAAAAAAGGGGAAAAAGACATGCGCGTGGGAAAGAAAAGAGGAGAGCTAGTAGCCATAGATTTTGAGTAGGGCCCCCTCTTTAATTTGCCGCCAAAGCTGAACAGGACGTAATTTGAAGATGCTCTTCCGTTAATTAAAAGCTGGCCAGCTCAAACGAAAACGCGTTTGTGAATCAGAATCAGCATAAACTTTACTCTCCGGTGACCAGGTCCGCTTTTATGTACTACCAGTATTATATGTTTTTATTGATTATGTGTATATATATATTTCTATGTATATATTTATTATATATTAATTTTTCATACATATTTATTGACCTGATTCGAGAGAATATGTGCTCTCAAAAATATAATATACATATTGATATTTCGTAGTTCTTTTGTCTTATTGCGACCATTAAAGTTTAGCAATTTTATCCATGTATGCTGTGTGATGTACTATAAACTATAAAGAGGTTGTGTTCTAAAATAATCTTTTTTAATTTTAAATTATGATAAATGGGGCTGTTCAGTGCATTCTTTATTTAATAAGAATTCAGTTGACTTCTAGTAATCCAACAGAATTGAATAAATGGGGCAAATCTTGTAAGATTATAAGCCGAAGGGACTTGGTTTGGTACCACCAATAATCTTCATAAACCAAGAAAATATTGACCCCCCATAATCGAAGCCAGGTAGATTGGGGTAGACCAATTAATGCCAAAGGTACCAACTAACAATTCACAACTACTGCTTAAATGATAGATTCCGAAAGTATCACTGTACACTACTCATAATGCAGCTGTGTACGGCATAATGCTAAAAACTTTGCTTAGCAATGAATTTTTCAATTGTTTGAAACGTAAATAACTAAACACCATTGCTGCCCCTAACGCAATTATATATGACAACTCCATCATAAAAAAAAAAAAAAATCCTAATTCCTATTATAATGTGTGAATTTAGTTGTAAGGCTTCTATATTAGACCCTTCATATCCTATATGTTGGCAGATTTTTTAGAATATTGAATTGGATTTGAATTTAGTTTGTGAATTTTTGTATATGAGACTTCATAGCAGTGATAGCTATGAAGTCTCATACAGAGAGAGATCAAATAACAATTTTATTACTTGCTTTTCTAATCATTTTTTAAGGTCCTGTTCTTTTCGGGGCTTAATGGATCCAACCCACTCATTCCCACTCCTGTTAGAGTCTATACCCACTTCTAGAAGCTGTACATTCTATTCCTCTCTCTCTTTCTTGGTTGTTAAAATTGTTGCAGCAAACTTTCAATTTGTAATTGGCGGGAAATGTCTTAGCTAAGTTATATATAAGCTAGACCTGGACACATGTATCATTATTCATTCTAGAAATAAAATTAGCACAATGTTATTGCTGTTGTTTCCTTCTCTGACCTTAACATGGTATCAGAGTAGGTTTGAATTACGAGTTTCTTCTCTTCATCTTCATCCCCAAACAGTTCGTCATTTGATCTAGTTCATCATCTTCAATTGGTTGATCTGATTTACATCTATTGAATTATGAAATTCTTGAATTGATCATCTTTAGCTTCACTAATTTTCCTGCCTATGGTTTGATTTCTCTCATCTTCATCTTCATCTTGAATTGATCTGATTTTCTTGTCTGCGGTTTGATTTCTAATTTTTTTTTTTTGCATTCATCTTCATTGACTTTTTGAACCCTAATTTCACGACCTCATATGCTATGGTTGTTCAAGGAAATCAAATGCCTGTGATTGAGCAACATGATCCTCTATTCATTCATCCCTCTGACCACCCTGGACAGATTCTGATAGCTGAAGCATTCAATGGAGAAGACTTTGATTCGTGGAAGAGGACTTTCCTAATTGCTTTGTCGTCCAAGAACAAAATTGGATTTATTGATGGCAAGGTATCTCGCCCAGCTTATGATTCACCATTGTTGCGATATTGGCCAAGGTGCAATGACTTAGTTGCTTATTGGATTCTTAATGCCTTGCATAAAGACATATCAGGGAGTGTGCTATATTGTAATACTGCAGAAGAGATGTGGCAAGAGCTGGTGGAGAGGTTTGGTCAATCCAACAAGGCCAAGCTGTTCCAGGTTAAGAAGGAATTAATAGCAATTTCACAAGGGGACTCTGACATTGCTTCATATTACTCTCGAGCAAACAGAATCTGGGATGAATTTGCTGCTATTGATGACATACCAAGATGCACATGTACGAAGTATAAATCTAGTATAAACACTGCCTTGATCAAGTATGCTTAACAATAGAATGTGATCCATTTTCTTATGGGACTCAATGATTCCTATACAAGTGTCCGAGGAAACCTACTAATGATGAATCATTTGCCTTCCCTTGGGCAAACATGCTCTCTTCTTGTTCAAAAGAGAAGCAAAGGCAAGTCAAGAATGCTCCTAACTTCTTGACTGACTTAGCATCCTCATTCAGTGCTGGAGCAAAGAGGCCAAACTTCCTGAAAAGGCCAGAGGGAAGAAGGACCTCTCAGCCGGTTTGTGATCACTGCAAGAGGCAAGGACACACTATAGACCAGTGCTACAAGCTACATGGTTATCCTAACAAGCAACCGTTTAGGTCAAAGGGTGGAAGGTTTGTCAATAATACCTAGAATAATGCAGAAAATCAAATTGAAGTGTCCAGAACTGCTCGTCACACCATAGGACCAAACAATATAGCCACACAGTCTGTCACACTACCTAGACTTGATGTAGACTAGTCTAAGCAGTTGCTACAGTTTCTAGCAAACCTACATGCAGGCAAGCAGTCTCCACAAGACTCTTCTCCTTAAGGTTTTTCCAATACCTACATGGCAGATATAGATCTTGATTTATTGCAATTTGTCACTTTTGTTAATACTATTTGCTGCACATGCAAACTGGATGGAAAAATCTGGATTGTAAACTCAGGGGCCAGTGATCATATGGTCTTTGATAAAGACCTTCTACACAACATTAAATCACTCAAAGTTCTTACACTTATTACCCTGCCCAATGGTAATAAAGTTAGAGTTTCTCGATCTGGTAATCTAAAGATTGGAAGCAGCCTGATTTTGCATCATGTTCTATTTGTGCCATACTTTCAGTTCAATCTTCTTTCAATCAAAAGGTTGAGTGAGCAATTAAAATGCAATGTCATTTTTTTAGAGGATTCTTGTGTTCCGCAGGGCCTTTCTCTGAAGAGGCCAATGAAAATTGGTAAATCCACTCAAGGACTCTATAGACTGGATGATGAAGTTGCCAAAAAATTATTTTTTGAAGAAACTGTTACTAGTATTCCTGAGTGTAGCTCTTTCATTTTGGAAAGCAAGGATGACTGTTCTCTTACTTGTAATAAGGCCAAACCTATAGATCTTTGGCACATAAGGATGGGCCATATTTCTCTTAGAAAGTTCAAATACATCTCTGTATTGCATGATTCTACTTCAAAAATTAATAAAGGCATTTGTCAAGTCTCCTTGATATTGGTCCTCGTGCAAAGCAGCATAGATTACCTTTTCATAACAGTTCTATTTCCCCCACAAGACCTTTTGAGCTAATTCACGTGGACACTTTTGGTACATACCACACTGAGACACACACTAGCCATATATATTTTTTGACCTTGGTAGATGATTACACAAGGTCAACATGGACTCACTTGATGGTGACTAACGATTTCTTATTAACAAACTCATTTGTAGCAATGGCTAAAACTCAGTTTAGTCGGACTGTGAGGACTATAAGAAGTGACAATGCTCTAGAACTTGGGCTGAGCAATGAAGCTTTGGATTTCTTTGCTTCAACTGGTATCTTACATCAAACAAACTGCACTCAACTCCTTAGCAAAATGGAGTGATAGAGAGAAAGCATAAATACCTGCTTGAAGTGAATAGAGCTCTCCTGTTTCAATCACACCTACCTATAAGGTTTTGGGGAGATTGTTTACTTACTGCCACTTATCTAATTAATAGAATGCCTATCAGTCTCCTACAATACAAAAGCCCTTTTGAGCTGCTATTTGGAAAGCAACCTAAATAATATGATCATTTGAGGGTGTTTGGATACCTATGTTATATGAGCACAACAAGGGCAGGAAAAGACAAACTTCAGGACAGAATCATTCTCTGCATTTTTCTTGGATATTCTCATGGAAAGAAGGGATATAAAGTTAGGTCCCTAACTGATAAGAAATTTTATGTTTCCAAAGTTGTTATGTTTCATGAGGAGGTATATCCCTATGCACAACAGCAGCACATTCCTCAGATATTACCTATTCCAAATCCTGAGGTAATCCATGATTTCTCTCCTATTCAAGCTCCTCATATGGGTTCAGAGACATCTGCAGAATGTCCTGAAGTTCCTACTGTGGATTCTGATACTGCATATGGTAGTGGCAGAACACAAAGATCCCATAAACCTCCCAATTATTTAAGAGATTATGTGCTATGCAGCCCATCCGAGATATGTTCTAGTGATTGTTTGGCTACTGCAACTAACCTTGCTTACAACTTCCATCTATCTCTTCTTTTCTCCTGTAAAACCTGGATCATGCTAAGCCCAAATCTTATGATGAGACTATATAACATCCAGCGTGGCAAGAAGCCATCAACAAAGAGTTTCAAGCTTTACTTGATAATCATACTTGGGACATAGTTTCCTTGCCAGTAGAAAAGAAACCCATAGCATGTAAAAGAATTTACAAAGTGCAATTTAAGGCTGATGGAACAGTGGAAAGATTGAAAGCTGGACTTGTCATTAAAGGCTTCACACAAAGAGAGGGGATATACTACAATGAGACCTTTTCCCCTATGGGCAAGATGACCACCATCAGGACTCTCATGACAGTTGCAGTCAAGAAAGGATAGACTTTACATCAATTAGATGTAAATAATGCTTTTCTTCATGAGGATTTACATGAAGACATTTATATGAAGTTACCATAAGGACTCATCTCTAGCATACCCAATGCAGATTGCAAGCTCAAGAAGTCCCTTTATGGCCTTAAACAGGCTTCCAGATAATGCTATGCAAAATTAGCTGAGGTTTTGTATCATAGAGGGTATGAGCATTCTAAAAATGACTATTCTCTATTCTACGAGAAAACTGGAAGTTCTGCTGTTTTTGTTGTAGTGTATGTTGATGACATCTTGGTAACAGACAACGATGATTCTGAGATACAAGCTTTGAAGACATATCTTGATGCAACCTTCAAGATCAAAGATCTAGGCTTTGTCAATTATTTTTTAGGCCTGGAAGTATTATAATCCCAGCAGGGACTAATTCTGACTCAAAGGAAGTTCACCTCAGAGCTCCTAAAGGAATTCAACTATGATGATTACACTGGTGTAACCACACCCTTGGACATCAATTTCAAATTGAGACATGATGAAGGTGATCCTTATTCTGATCCCTCAGAGTATAGAAAGCTTGTGGGTAAACTCAATTTCCTTACTCACACCAGACTTGATATTGCTTTCTCAGTTCAACACCTAAGCTAATTTATGCAAGAACCCAGAATTTCCCATTATCAAGCTGCAATCCATGTGCTCAGATATCTTAAAAGTCAGCCAACACTTGGCCTTCTGCTCACCAAAGAGTCATCCTTTTTTCTCCCGGCCTATTGTGATGCAGACTGGGCCTCATGTTCTCATACCAGGAAATCTGTTACTGGTTATGTTATTTTCTTGGGAAACACCCTCATATCATGGAAATTCAAGAAGCAATAGACTGTCAGCTTTTCCTCTACTGAGGCTCAATATAGAAGTGTGAGAAGAGTTGTAGCTGAACTTGCTTGGCTAAGTAGATTGTTGCATGAATTTACTATGGATGAAATCACACCAATACCAGTGAAATGTGATAATCAGACTACCATCTACACAGCCAGGAATCCAGTGTTCCTCGAGAGAATGAAACACATTGAACTTGATTGTCACTATGTCAGACAAAAGCTCATGAAGCAATTGATCTCTCTCAGCCATGCTAATACTAAGTAGTAATTGGCAGACATCTTAACCAAACGTCTCACAGGGATTTCACATCATTTGATTTTAGGCAAATTGGGAGTTTTACACCCACCAATTTGAAGGGAGGTGTTAGAGTCTATACCTACTTCTAGAAACTTTGCATTCTTTGCCTCTCTCTCTCTCTCTCTCTCTCTCTCTCTCTCTCTCTCTCTCTCTCTCTGTTGTTAAAACTATTGCAACAAACTTTCAATTTGTAATTGGCGGAAAAGGCCTTACCTAAGCTGTATATAAGCTAGGCCTAGACACATGTATCATTATTCATTCCAGAAATAAAATTAGCACAATGTTTATGCTGTTATTTCCCTCTCTGACCATAACAACTCCCACCCAATTCCTCTCCCCTTTTCTACATTTTTCCACACTTTAAAAAAAATACCACTCCTTCCCACTCTCACCCACTTTTACTCACTTCTTTCCACTCCTATATATAATTAATATTTTAATATTTTAAAAACTCTTATAATTTATGCATGTAATTGTATCTACGAATAGTCTGATAAGAATTGTGAAAAGTTTTATTTATTTTTCGGATGTTATGAAAATATTTATTAATTGTGCCGAAAATTATAGATGACGTAATTTTTGTTATACATTGAAGAAATAATAATTTTTTCTACTTTGTTAAGCAAATGTTAATTTTTTGTAACTGGCTTGATTCTGTATGTGGAAGAGACACTTTTTTTTTCCTCTTGCATTGGTTACAAAATATTTGTTATATGTCACCAAAGTATGGAAGGTTATTGCTGTATATGTAATAGATTTATTTTTTGTTCATTGTAATTTGAGGCCAAAATTTTAGATGTTTTTTCCGACATAATGAAGGAATGTGTAAATTTTTTTGCATTATATGTAATTTGTAACAGGAAGTACAGATGCATTGTACGTGTATTTTAAGCATATATTTTTTCCCGAGTGCATTAGTAACAAAATATTGAAAGTTCTTCACACAAATTACAGATGATTGTTTTCCGTGTACTGAAGATCTATTCTTTTTGTTGGAAAATATGGGTTGATAAATGGGTGAAGTTGGTTGAGATTGGTATAAGTGGATTGAAGTTGGTTGAAGTGAGTTTTTTTTGTTGAAGAGGATTGAAGTGGGTTGAAGTTGGTTGAAGTAGGTTGAAGTGAGTTGAAATTGGTTAAAATAGGTCGATTTTTTTTTTTTTTGGTATGAAGGGCAAAAGTTGGTTAAAATAGTGGGAAGCAGATTGAAGTTGGTATTTTTTTTATTAAAGTTCGCAAAGTGAGTTGAAGTTGGTTGAGATTGGTAAATTTAGATTTACCAACGAAAACAACAAGCCCTAAACTTATGTATATTTTTTTCATTGTTAGTATTTGGTTAATATATGAAAAGAATACATCCGTAATTTGCTTTACAAATTATGAAAATTACAATTTTTTTGGGATAACAAGAGCCACGAAATAATATTTTGTACCCGAGTCAACATAAAAAAAATATTTTTTCAGTCTAAAAAAATTTTATCATCAATAATTACTATCACAAATAAAATATTACATTAAAAAACATAATACGGAACTTATATTAACTCTCCTACTTCATTTCACTCATTCCCATTCATTCCCGCTTTTTCTCACTCCTCCCTATACTTAAAAAAAATTACCACTCCTACCTACTACCACCCACTCTTTCCCCTCTTTCCACTTCCACTCATTTCTTACTTGTAATTTCCCAACCAAAAAAACAGGGTTGTAAAATATGTTGAACTGGGAGTTTTTAGAATCATTCTTAGTTGCTAAATATGTTGAACTGTGAGGCTGCGAGCAAGTGTGAAGTATACATCATTTAAATTTATATGTTCGATAATAGTTTTTAAATAATTTATTGATTAGTTGATGAGTGACATTTGCATTAATTATATTAAGTAATCTCACTTTAGTTTACATTTACATAATTATAACTCAATCCTAGGCATTCTGTCCTTTTTCCCTTTAAAAATTTGGGGACGACACAATATGCTGCAATCAAATCCCTGGAACTTGACAGTGGAGACAAGAATGGGGGAGTATACATTGTCAAAGGACAGTCGACGTAGAAAATCAGTTTCGCATTTTATGCACTTTTCCAAAAGAAATTGAAAATCTACACGTACTATGAAATAGATCCGTTGATTTGCTATCGACCGACGTTGGGTGAGTTAATTCCAAAACAGACAAATTAATTAGTCATTTCGGTGCTAATATTTTTCCCCTTACATATTTTTTTTTTATCACGAAAAAATACTTGCTGATTTCAATAATAAAAAAGACAAATGATATTTTCATTGATTCGAATTATATCTAACGTGTATCAATATAGATTTATTCAATTAGTTTATCACTTGTTTTCCTTAAATAAGGTCTTAAAAATTGAGAAAATATGTAATATGACAGTTCTACCTCTTATTTGACTAACAGTAGCTCGATTCCAGTAAAATAAAAGATCTAAGATTCCCAAAAAAAGAAATATATCTAACGTGGAACATTGAAATTGATAGGTTTTCTATTTTAATTTTTATCTTTAATATTTGTCCAATTTTTATGGCAGATTTTTTGTCTCATTCATCATACATTCATGGTTGATGGTAGATCATGAAATGTCTCTTGTAATATATATGTAGATGTTGGGGGGGGGGGGGGGGGGGAGGACTGGTGAAATATGTAAACATATATCCACAATAAAAGTAGCGCTACAATAAATACGCCTAGCTAACTACTTGTCTATACAAAATCGAAATAAGGTTCTTGTTCAAATCCTACTTGTGCAGGAGAGCCATCTTCTTTTATCCAGTTATGCATATATCATACTCCTAAGAGTACATATATACTTCTAAAAATCACATTAGCAAATATATATTAAAAATTTAATAATATGACAAATACACTCGTAAAAAATATATACACATAGACAATGAAAGCATATGCGTTGAGAAACACATGAGAAATTGCCCTTACTTGGTTACCCCTTCATATCTCTCTTGACTTGGGATTTATTTCAAAAAAAAAAAAGGAAATAACACCTTCTCTTATGACGGCTCTTAGTGGCTAAGTGTTCAATAAGACATTAGAAGTTTGAAATCATCAAATTAATAAAACAATCTAAGTAGGATTTATTTATTTATTGATGTTGTCTTAGAAGAAGTTGATTAATATGTTATTTTGGTATTGTTAAATTATTGTTTTATTGTATCTTTTATATTTTTTTTTTGGTCTTTAAACTTCTATTTTATAAAAGTTGAGTTACGATTAGCCTATAAAGGAATAGTACTCTCCTATCACAAATTTTCTCAATTTACATGACTCGAATCCTAGATCTTACTTAAGAAAAATAAGTATACAATCACTTAAATCAACCCACATTCGTTACATCTTTGCATCTTTAACTATGAGGTTTACCATTAACTTTAAAAAAAAAAAAAAAAAAAGAGGAGAACCTAAGAAACAAAAAACAGCAAATACCATTATGTGTAATGATGGAAAAGAAAAATCATTCCACGTTACAATATTTCAATACAGGAAATTTTACATTATGGCAACGTGCATTTTATCGTCTAGAATTAAGGATTTACTAAAAATTTTCAAAGGGTTCCCTTGGGATACATCTGCAATTAGTTACTTTTCTTTAACGATTTAATTTTATATAAGAGTTTTGTGTTAGATAGTTTCATGATAAAAGTCATCTGTTAAGCTTACATATTTTTATTAAGGCTCCGTTTGAACCTTCAAAAATTTAATGAAAAGAAAAAAATTTGAGAAAGTATTTTTTTTTTTCTCCTTATGTTTGGTTTAGAGAAAATCACAAAGAAAAAAATATGGAGGAAAATTAGGTGAAAAAATTGTTAGAAATAAGTAATAAAATTTTCCTCATAAAATTGTGAGGAAAGTTTGGGAAAAATGCTCAACCTTCTCCAACCTCGCACTGGTTATATGATATTACCATGATTCAAGTAATTCATTAGTATTCAAATTTCTCAGCTAAATTCTTGTATTTTTTCCTCATTTCAAATAAGAGAAAAAAACTTACTTTCTCCCAACCTTTTTTTCCTTCATATTTTTCCTTCAACTTTTCTTTCCATTAAATTTTTTAAGAATCAAACGGAACTTAAGTTACATATAGATCGCTATATGTGTGCGCAAACCTTCATCTAATGTGAAGATCTCAAAACAAAGCTCAGTTAAATCATAGTTGTTTGGACCTCTCCCTTTTAGAAACTATACAAAAAATTTAAAAGAAAAAAAGAAATGTTTTTATTAAATTGATATGATGCACACAAACACTTAGGTCCTGTTTGATAAACAGTTGTTAGCTGTTTGAATTAATTGTTTATATTAACAGTTTGAATTAGCTGTGTATAGAAAAAATATTTGGTAAATATTAGCTGTTTCTAAAAAATATGTTGATAAATTTTCATTTATACCCTTATTTATGAATTAGTTTTTAATAAGATGTATGTAATTTTTTTCAACTTATAGACAATTATATTATTTTCATAAAAAGTTCTTCTTAAACTGTCAATAGGAATAACTTTTTTAAAAGAGTGTTTTAGAGCCAAACAACTATTATAAAGAACTCTTTACCAAATATCATTTAGTTATTTGACTTAGTCAAACAAGATAAAATTCTTTCAAATAGCTATTTTTTTCAAATAACTATTATTATCAAACATCTCCTTAATTTTGTTGGGATTGCAAGCATATAACAAGAATATTGCTAAACTAAGGTTGGGAATAGTAACAAGGATATCACTAGGCAACCATGCACTTCAACATGAGGCTGTATTGCCAGCTAGCTACGTGGACGTGTTTCCCCAATTAATTTCTGTACTTATCAGCTTACCTTTCCCCAACACCCATTTAATGCCCCATTTAGTTCAGAGCCCCTCGTTATCAAGTCCCTTGGTTACGCAAAGAGACTCCTTATATATATACACTCTTCCCTTGCTTGCTTTTCATAGATATCCCTCAGCTCCCCCCCCCCCCCCCCCCAAAAAAATCTTTGCCAACGCAATACATTGTATCCCACCATACTGTTCCTATCTCCTAGTTCCTGCCATACATGCATAAATATAACCTCCAAAAAGATAATTCCTCGTCTGTCTTTGATTAGTTCAATTCTGTGTTTGTTTGTTAGTGCTTTGTAAAATGGGGCATCTATCAAGGGTCCCTAGTAGTTCAAAGCCAATAGTGGTGGTGGCCATGTTGATGGTGGCGGCACTCACGGCGGCTCCTCACCGCTGTATGGCGGATGTAGTGGCGGCGGATGTGGCGGTGGAGTGCTTGAGCGCTCCAATGTCGGTGTTTACTGACACCCTGAAATCCACCATTGATGGTGTGCTCGAAGTTGCGTCTATGGTGGCTAGGTTTGCTGGGATGTTTGGTGAAGATTTTAGAGTTTCTAATGCCATCAATGACTGCCTTGACTTGCTTGACTTGTCATCCCAAGAGTTGGATTGGTCGCTTTATGCTTCCCAATATGGTATCCTCTTTCTCCCTCTAGCTTTGTGATTGGTCTCTCTATGCTTCCCAATGTGGTATCCTCTTTCTACCTCTAGCTTTGTGACTCTCTCTCTCTAGAGTCTTGCACACATATGATGCATGTATTTTGTTTTTAAGTATAATTAAGTGGGTATAGTTTTTTTTTGAATTATTTAATCAGTAAAATCTAATATGAATATCATAAGGCATAAATAAGATAACAAGTATTAGGTAAAATAATCTGTTAATTAACAACAAAATAGTTACAAAAATGATTCAAAGATTTATGCCACCTTAAACACACTCTAAATTGTCACTGGAAACTCAAAGAGTTAATTCTGAATTAGCACAAATATATTTCTTAATTTTTAACTTTCTTCCTCATGCTTTTCGTAATTCTCCTAATAGTTGAAGTCTTATATTAACAATATGAACATTTGGCTGAGGATCCAACTTCAAAATACTGAGTAGATTAATGACTTAATTTACACAATGGTAGTTATTTTTAGGAGGAAAATTTAGTCGAACTCCAATCACTAATGAAATCTTATGTGATATCAAACTAACAAATGATATTATTACATGCCTCTATCTAACATGCATCAGTTTACATCCATAAAAACTAGTTGTTCACTCTTTTTTTTTTTTTTTTGGTTGGTCTTAAATATTCTATTTCACTAAAGTTGAATTATTGTTGGTTAAATAAGAGATAGAGTTCTTTTATCACAGATTTTCTGATCTATTCGCACAACTCAAACGTGGGATTTTATTGAAGAGAAGTAAGCGTCAAAACCATTTGAAGTAATTTGCATTGGTAGTGAATCACTCTATAATTCTTATTGGCAGTCTTTTTGTTCTTTAGTCCCTCTTAAGATAAAATAGTGCACTTTAAACTGTAAAGATTGCTTGCAAAGGTGAAATTCTACAAAAGGTGTTAATATGTCTACTTCGGTTTCAAACACCTTCACCTATGATCGGTTTCATAATCCAGAAAAAGAACTCCTAAAACTACCTCACTCCTCCCATAATTAATTCTGTGTATATATTTTCAAAACACAAATTTAAGTTAACAAGTATTGCAAGATTGGGATGAAAATTAATTACTTGGGATCTCTGACTCTAGATTTTATTAGTAAGTATGGCAAGATTTTTCATTATTAGTTGGTTGGGATCTAAGGAGGACAGGTAGGCAGAGGACAGAGGTCTTTATTGTCCATCTGCCAACAAAATACGGTCCTATCATTAATGCTTATCATGCATTAAAAACTTTACACAAATTTTTTATGGTTTGGATGAAAATTAAACAGTATCCTTCATAGTTAATTAACAAATTATATTAAGCAGTTTAAAATTGATTGTGTGCAGGAAAAGGGAATGGGACAGGGAATCTAGGCTCAGATTTAAAGACGTGGCTAAGTGCTGCCTTGGGCAATCAAGATACTTGCCTAGATGGGTTTGAAGGTACAAATAGCATTGTCAAAAATTTGGTAGCGGGTAGCATTAACCAAGTGTCCTCATTGGTCCAACAAATCCTCCACATGGTGCACCCCACGCCTCCCCGGGCCCCCATTACTGGTCGAGCCAAGGGGATCCGACCAGTTGGAGGCCGGCGGTTACTGACAGGGACTGAGGTAGACGGGTTTCCTTCTTGGATTAGTCCAAAGGATCGAAAGTTATTGCAGACCACTGGGTCCGGCTTGACACCGGATGTGGTTGTGGCCCAAGATGGGACCGGACATTTTACCCAAATCGTGGATGCCATTCATGCTGCCCCGGATCACAATACGGGTCGATTCATAATCTATATAAAGAAAGGGGTGTACAATGAAAATGTGGAGGTAAAGAGAAAGAAGACTAATATCATGATCTATGGAGATGGTATGGATGTGACAATTATAACGGGTAATCGGAGCTTCATCGATGGTTGGACCACATACCGGAGTGCAACATTTGGTAAGCCGTACAACAAATCTATTTTTAGCATCTCAATAAAATTCAGTCTTTTGACTTGGTGGGACATATCGTACGATCTTTTTTTAGTCACATGAGTTAATCTAGCTTAGTCTTTTTAATTGTGATTTTATCAGTTCATGGATCACGTAAATAAAAGAGGAGAAATGTAGATATTGAAATTCTTTTATCAATCAATGCCTACAAGAGGCTTTTTTTGGTTTTTTTTAAGGTTTAAAAAGTGACAAAAATAATGCAATATAAGGAAAGAGATGATTGAACTCGAAAATAAATGTAACCAGAGCATAACGACTGTAGCAATGGATCAAAGATTATATATTCAAAGAACAATTGAATGCATAATATAAACTAGAGTTGGGAAAATTTGACCCGATACGATAACACAACATTAATTTGACCACAAATTGCTTAGATAACTACGATCCGACCCGAACTGAACCGATTTTGATCCAAATTTAACATAATTTGACTTTTTAGCGCGAAACATGTTATTTTTCAATGTTGGGATAAATCTAAACTATTTTCAAGATCGACATAAAATTAACTCGTTTATTAAGTGAGTCGATCCAAACAAATTCATTTTTCAACTCTAAATTATAAACAAATCAAAAAACAAAATGCACGTAATATACACCGACCAGAAAAGGAAATAATGTAGAAATGTCATTTTAATTTGAATAGAGTGAATGAGTTATCGCATCATTTTAAATGTTTTGTCAGTTATCACTACAATTCAGAAAAGAGACGTGCCTAACTTTGTTTTAGTATTAATTGGACATGTCTAATGCTACCTAATGGTATACCGACATTGGCGCTTTAAATCTCTAATTATTATTCTAAAGGACTCGCATGCCTAATCTCATTCGTAAAATTGCTAAAATATATGTGTAAAATAACTAGGAAGACAATTCCTGTATAAATGTAAGTATTAATTTTATTTACTGTTGGAACATTAGTCAGTCAACTGATAAAAGCTTTAAACTTAATAAACTAGTCATCAAATGTTATGTTATATTGGTGTCGGTAACTTTTTGGTCATCTCATCTCTATTTTAAATAAGATATTTTAAAGATTACAGTGACTTTAATTAAGAAATATCTAAATCAAGTTGATCTGACATCATATCTATTTAAATTCAGATATAAATTAAACTAAACCCTATAGTTTCAACTATGATTTAACTCACCTAAATTAAATAATATTAAAATAAACTAACTAGATACGAATAAGTATGTTTGTCAATAAGAAAAAGACAAGGATAAAGTTACCCCTTTTTTGTGTCTTTAATATTCCATTTTATTGGATTAATTGACTTATTATTAGTCCATAAAAATATAAAATTTTCTTAATAATAGATTTTTCTGTTCATAAAATTCAAATATTAGACTTTGATCAGGATAAATAAGTACCAGACTGCTTAAATTAAGCCGTGTTGACAATAGTGTTGATAAATTTAGTTAATTCGGGAATCCAATGACTGTCTAGAATTTACCGGCGGTGAAGTGGTGGGCATTTACTTTCACTGAGAGAATAGAAAGAATTTAATCGTACACATTCAAGAATTTAATGCAAAGGCACTTCTGAATGCAAGGACGCGTTCACCTAATATTAAAAGCGGAGGCCAAGGCCAGCGGGGCACAGGATTTGCGTGGGTTCCACTCATCAGTCTTTGTCATCTCTTTTTAGTATTCTTTAGCCTTTGATCTTATTTGATGAATAACTATTAGCTATTAATTATTTATATTAATTATTAACTATTAATTATTTAAATTAGTTATTTATATTAGTTATTTCAATTAGTTATTTATAGACAAGTTATTTGAAGAAATTAGCTGTTTCTAACAAAATTATGAGATAAAAATCTAATTATTCAAAAGCTATTCCAAAAAGCTAATCAAATTAGCTTTTTTAAATTAGTTTTTTAGATCCAAAAAACTCTTTCAAAAAATCATTTCATCAAATACCTAAATTAGCTTTTTTACTAGATCAAATAGTCAATTTTGATCAAAAAAAATTCTTTTTAATTAAAAAAATTATTCAAAAAACTATTTACCAAACACCTCATTTATCTCACTTTTTCAGGGGCCTTGCTTGCCTTTTTTTCCTTTTTTCCATGCCCGATAACACATGCAAACTAAGGGCCTAAGGCTAATGACTACATCGTTACTTAAAAGAGGAGAGAATAGGGTTTATGGGGTCCACACCATAGGCATATGCATACGCATATTTATGCACGATGGTGCACGCTGTTTAAAGTCAGCATTCATGGCGGTCCATGTGTCTTCTGCCCCACACTTGTACCTGGACCTGTCTTTGTCTTTTTTATCACTTTAAACCTCGTAAATTAGCCGGGTTGTTTGACTTATGTGTAACTGATCTTTTGTTTTTATTAAGGTCGGCATTAAGTTGTTAAATTTCTTACTTCTCGTAAAATCCGTTAATTTAACAGTGTTGGATTATATACTCAATTTTTATTATTATTTTAAAATTATGTATCTTTTTATTAAGGCGGGCATTAAATTGTGAATAATTTGCAAGTCATTTTGAGTTTTGCACATAACCTGATCACCAGAGGTGGACTCATTGCAGGAGTCTCAGGGGCTGGATTCATAGCGAGAGATTTAACCATACAAAACACGGCAGGACCAGAAAAGCACCAAGCAGTTGCCTTCCGATCAGACTCAGACCTATCGGCCCTCTATCGTTGTGCCTTTCGAGGGTACCAAGACACTCTATACGCGCACTCCAATAGGCAATTCTACCGCGAGTGCACCATCACAGGCACCGTGGACTTCATGTTTGGAGACGCAGTGGCCGTGTTTCAAAACTGCCAAATCCATGCCAGGAGGGGCCTTCCTAATCAAAAGAACACAATCACTGCCCAAGGTCGCAAAGATCCCGAGGAAAACACTGGATTCTCAATCCAATTTTGCAACATTACAGGCGACTCGAGCCTCGTGACCGATGGGTCCTTGACCGCCTCGACAATCTACACGTATCTTGGCCGACCTTGGAAGGCATACTCAAGGACGGTCGTCATGGAGTCCTACATTAGTGACTTGGTGAGGCCTGAAGGGTGGTTAGAGTGGAATGGTGATTTGTTTTTGGACACACTTTATTATGCTGAGTACTTGAACTCTGGGCCTGGGGCTTCGCTTGGATCTAGGGTAAAGTGGACCGGCTATCATGTCTTTAATAGTTCAGTCCAGGCAACCAACTACACTGTGGCCCAATTCATAGGTGGGGATTTGTGGTTGCCATCGACTGGGGTCAGGTTCATAAGTGGGTTGTCTAATGTCTAAGGAATATAAGTAAATAAATACTGTAATATTTTTTTTCCTTTCGTTTTTGGTTGGGCTGTCTAAATTAAATATACTTCTGTTACATGTTCATTCTTCGTAACCGTTCCTACGTCTAAAAGGTTGTCTTGTTTTTTTTTTTTTTTTAAACATAATTTCTTTTTTTGGGGGGGGGGGGGGGGAATTTCTGATACATAAAAATTACCTGAGCTGTTAATGAATAAGAGAGAGTAATGTTATGAGTAATTTATCCTTTCTACTTTTTTTTTTTTGGGTGTGCAGTGTCTATTATGTTTATTTAGCTTTTTCATTCCGATCCTTTGATTCCCATGTGTAGGAGTCTGGTTTAGCTGAGCCCTTTACGGATCGTCATGAGCCTGAGTCGAGCTTACTCGGTTTTTCGAATTGAGCCCGAGCCTCATGAATATGGGCTTCGTGGCTCACCAAGCCTAAACAAGCTTAGCATTAAGCCATTAACTAGCGCAACCTCGAGTCGAGCTAACAAGGTTACTAAGCTTCCATTCGCCTTCTTAAGAAACATATGTTAGGATTTAGATTATTGAATGTTTGTGTAAGAACCATTACTTGACTGATAGCTGCAATTCATGGTCATTACTTGACTGATAACTACTATTCACGACCATAAGAACGTAGTGTGGCTTTTATCTTCTAACATGACTTTTCGTAGGAATATTAATGTTACTTTTATCTTGTTGGGGAGATCCAAGGAGGGAGCCCACTTCAACCAAGGTTCATGGCAACAAGCCCAAGTGAGGTTCCATCCTAAAACCAATTGACAATAGGAGGAGTAGCCCACTTGACTTATATACCATGACCCTTCTTCTCAAACTCCCGATGTGGGACTTCTTTACTCATGTGTGACATTCCCAACAATCTCCCCCTCACACATGAGTCTCTTTCACACCACATCAATGCACAAGTTCCCCCTTGAGCGGAAGCATTTACCAAGGTGTCAAGCCACCACCAAGAGCTTATCCACGCCATCGAGTCACGCTGCAGCACACGTGTTCTCGCTCGATCAACACCTGCGTGTCACTTCACCAAGCTCATCCATGGGGTCCACCAAGCCACACCTTTGTCACCTAACCGAACGCACCATCGGCTCTGATACCACTTGTTGGGGAGATCCAGGAGGGAGCCCACTTCAACCAAGGTCCATGGCAACAAGCCCAAGTGAGGTTCCATCCTAAAACCAATTGGCAATAGGAGGAGTAGCCCACTTGACTTATATACCATGACCTTTCTTCTCAAATTCCCGATGTAGGACTTCTTTACTCATGTGTGACATTCCCAACATATCTTCTATCCTAACTTTTTATAATCTCTTAGTTCACCTCCCCAGTGCTCTATTTAGAATTTAGACCTCTCTTTCCCTCCTATCCTTGTGAGAAGTTAAGTGCAGAATAGTTGTAGTACTTATATATGCAAAACTACAGCCCAACCTTATTACCCATTTGATCGATACTAGCAACCCATCATTTGTTAACGATAGGACATGAGGGATTAGTTTGTTAGCTACACAAATTAAGTATGTTCAATGATGCTTTTGTGTGTACTCGTGAACTTCATTATGCTTTCTAGCCTTAAGAAATCGGATCTATATCCAAATTCTAAAAGGTAAATCTATATCTGAGCCTTAGAATAATCAAGCTTAGTCTCCGTAGGATAGTTAATGATGAATGAATGTCAGCGAAAGCCCTTTGCAAAATTGATGAGTTCTCGAGCTGCTACAAGTTGAAAGGACTTGGCTCGACCAAGGCCACTAAGTTTCATCATGTCCGGACTGGAGGAGGCGTCGCCATCAAGCTTGTACATATCAAAGGTTTTTGCCAACTATGTGTAGAGGAAATAGACAGAAAAATGGCCCCCACTCCTACCAGGATGAAAAGAACGAGAGATCTCATTAAGACCCTTATGGATACTCGCAAGGATGGCCATAAGGTGCCAGGATAAATGCAACCGACATCTCTAACGGCATGATGAAGGTGCACAACCAACAAGAGAGAAATGTGGCCAAAAAGATCTTGGTGCGTTGGCCTGTGGACACTCACAACTCATCAAAGACAACTTGACAATCACCTCATCCATGAGTTTTTCATTGATGATAGAGAAAAATATTCCTCAGGGAGGGGTTGGGTTTCCCTAATCATAGTTCTTGGAAACATGGAACCTACTAGGACCTTGAAACCAGAAAGCAATCCATTACTCTATGGTTAGCTTGCCCTTGCGACTTTGCATAACTTTGTGGTAAGCAGCAAATAAATATGTGCAACTTGGGGTTAGCTTATTTGTGAGTTCCCATTGAGTAGGAACGATTCATCATAAAGATGTCCTGAAAGTGGTAGCCCGAGGAAATCGTGAATATCAAAGATTGATATGGACTCCATGCCTTTACGAGTATGCGAGGTGTTTGTTTCTAGACACCAATACTTACATAGTACTCGGGTGAGGTTTGAACACCAATCGCAACGGAATTTGTGCATAAATACATTTGAGGTTTATTTTAGGCTCAAAATTTGTGCATAAATACATTTGTTATACCAAAAAGATGCATTCCTAATGTTTCCAATTTGAATACAGAAGTTTCCCAAAATAGTTTGTTTATGAGAAATTAAGGATTCCCAAAATGGGGAATGGTGGTTTTTGAGGTCCATTTTAGCTTAGATTTATGAAGATATCTGACCCAAATTAATTTAGCGCACAAATATCCTCGTAATTGTAGCAACATCGAAGTGATGTGGCTAAAAAGGCTCGGTTCCAACCCACCCTGGATTGAGGCTAACACATTAGTTTCCAATTTCGTAGGGGTACGTATGTTTGTGATACCGTTTTATTCCAAACGAGTTGTTTCATCATCTGAAGTGATGACAGAAAAGGGAAGAAGGAGACTTTGCGTATCATACATGGGCAAGGTGGATATAATCGATTGGTGTAGCCCTTTGAGTGAAGTTAATGACTATAGTTTGCCGGCCCACAAGCTTCCGCCTAGAAGTATTAAATTTATTAATGACGAAATCAATGTCAGTTGGTTTAGTTCTCTGTCACTAGAGGGAACCCCATATATCTTCCAAAGGACATAAAATCCGGTGTATGAACAATCCAGTTAAAACCATTCTAATTATGAGGAGATTAAGGGAAAATAATTCTTAAATTTAGCATATTAACTAGAACTATTGTCTTTACGATGTAAGAGTTGAGTTTGACAATATATCAATATTCAGATTTATAAACATTTAACGTAAGATGTTGCTTTCATTGTTGAAGTTTTTGTATGAGTTAAATAATTTTTATTTGTTAATTTTTTTTGGGTTTGTGAATATGTCACTTTTCTAATTTCTCAATAATTGATTAAGGAGAAGATGAAAGGTATTTCGAAGTGTATAAAAAAATAAAAAAATAATTATAGGCAAGCTAAAATTCAAAATGACATACATAGAGTTAATATCTTAACCATTAAAGTTAAGACACTTGGCAAAAGCATATAGAGTCACTCAATTTTAGATATATTTATATAGATTTTCGGTGCTGATTGTTCATTATATAAATTCTGGAGTTTTTTCATACCAAAAAGAATTACATCGTCTACTATGAAAGCATATAAAAGTGGATATTGTGCAACATCTATATAGAAGACATGTGAAGCTTTAAAACGCCTAATGGTTTCTAGGATCCATTTACAACTACACTGTTTGCCATTCGAGACACTACTAGTTCTACACACAATGTGAAAAATTTAAGGGAAAATGGAATGCGACGCGACGGTTGAACGGACTATGGTCAAGTAACCCATTCCAAAAGGGCAAAAATTGCATCCGTTGGATCTCTTTTTAGAGAGAAGCAAGAAAAGGACCAAAACACCATCGGAGATTCATATAGGTCGTGGATCCCTAAGGAGCTAGGAAAGTGGTTACAATCTTCCACTTTAGTCATCAAACAGTCGATATTTTAAATTGTTGAAAATTTTATCGCGATTGGTGAGAGAATTTTCACCACTATAGTGAAAAAAATTTGTCTCAAAAAATTATCAACCCTTTTTTTTGGCAAGCTGTAAGCTTACAGTCCCCCTCCAATTATAAAGAATAAAAATCAATTTATGCCACTCCTTAAAAATTCCATCGGGTTCATTTTATTGCTCTTGATTAAAAAAGTACAATGAACTTTGCAAAATTTTCATAGTCGAACATTCAACAATAGCACATGATATTCCGTGTTCTAATCTGGTGATAACGTGTAGATTAGAGTTTGGTGATTTAAAGTCCAGTGATTTCTCAAAACTTTTAAATATAATTGCGCAATTTTCTAAATTAATTTAAAGTTTGCTAATTTTATGAATGTTAAAAATAGTTTGTGCTTTTCTAAATACTTTTTCCATTACATAAGTATGGTTGACAGACAATGAAAACTAATGTTAGTTAATTCGAAGCTTAGAAATTTGCTTTCCATAAGCAGCAAAAGAGCAAGTTTGAGTTTTCTTTTCTCGTATATTCACCATGAACCATTACAATTACGTAACGCTATTTCCCCAATCTTACGGTGCCTTGGTCATTCACAAGAGGCATGCACGGACTGAATTCTAAATCAAATCCCTTCATCATAAGGAAATGAAGTAGAATCAAGCCACTCATCTCCTACAATAAATTGTGAAACCGTAAAATTGCTTGCTTCCTCATAACTCATAACATGGTAACCAGGCCAGGTAACCCTACCATCTGTATTAGACCCTGGTCCTTGATTGTCATACTCACCATAGTATAATGTGTCCAACCCTTTGTCATCAGACCATTTTGTCCACCCCAAAGGGTCAATGAAGTCGTCGATGTACGATTCGATATATACTGTTCGAGCATACTCCCTCCATGGCCGACCCAGGTAGCTCTTCACACTAGTTCGGTTAGAGTAGAGGTCCTCCGTGGCTAGGATTGAGCAGTTTTGGATTGAGATGCCTGTGGTCTCCTCGGGCATGTCTCGAGATTGGGCTGTTATGACCGTGAATTGTCCAGGCATTGGCATCCGTGACACAATGTTGCAACCTTGGAAGACCACCGCTGCATTTCCAAATATATAGTCCACTGTGCCGTAGATGTCACACTCACGGTAGAATTGTCTGAAGGAATGGACATAGAGGGTATCCTGGAAGCCTATTATAGTGCACTTATACACTGCAACTAAATCTGCATTCATCCGGAGGGCTACTGCTTGGTGCTTCATAGGCCCAGCTGTGTTCTCAAACGTTATGTCTCGAGCCAAGAAGCCTTCTCCGGAGACGGCTGTAAGACAAAGTCAACAAAATGAACTGAAATTCTTATAATCAAATAAAATGTCTAGTTCTAAATATCAAATGGCTACTTGTCCAACAACCAAAATTTCAATGACTAATAATTAATACTTGTGAAATTTATAATGTCATTGTTGTAGTTTGTGTTTGAATTCATTTTGTTATTTACCGTCTTAGTTAAAAACTGTCATATTGTGAAATTTCACCAAACATGCTAACAAATAAAAAGTGCTATATACGATAGAAATATGAATCTAACAATAGAATAATATGGGTTATCTTTGTGCTGCTAATATGCTTAAACATAACATCAAGATAGATAATGAATTATTGTCATGTACCCCTCCACTTTTTATCTAACCCCATTCACCTTAGAAATTTTTATCATATAAAAAAATTTTATTATTATTCAACCCCCATCACATTGGTACTTTTAGATGCCAAATAATAATAATTTTTAAGATAAGCAGGGTTAAATAATAATTTCAAAAATACTGAGTTGCAAATAAGGTTTACCTAATTGTGGAGGGTAGTATTTGATAATAATTTCTTAAGAATAATCAAATGACGAATATCATAAAGGGTCTGGTTAAACCATCTAAATAACTGTCCATTGATTATCAAATGTCAACTGATTCTAAAGAGCAAATCTATACAACCTATTTGCGTAAATGGTGAAAATGACATATGCCTCAAATCGATCAGATTGTGTCCAGAGAGAATAGATAAAGAATTGAATAATAAGAATTAATAAAGATTTAAAGCGATGCTGCAGAATGTGAAATCAAGCACATGACACACCCATCACAGGTCATCTTTTATTTTTTTAGCAATGAACAGTATCTACACTAATATGTGGTGATCAATGCACATTTGAGTCATAATATATTCATATAATTAAGTCCGCCTTTTACCGACTAGATGGTAGTTCTTACAATTATGCTTATTGCTGCCAATTGTTAAAAGTATTATAAAAGCATAATAATAAATGTCCTCCAGCAAGATCTTTTTAAATGTTTTAATTTGACTTAAAAATTATATTATAATATTTTTAAATTGAAAAAAATAATATGATCGGATAGTGGAAGCATATTATAATTTATAAATTGTTTAAAATAAAAATATTTATCTATAAGTT
Organism: Carnegiea gigantea; assembly: GCA_029747015.1. NCBI lineage: Eukaryota > Viridiplantae > Streptophyta > Magnoliopsida > Caryophyllales > Cactaceae > Carnegiea > Carnegiea gigantea. The sequence goes on along the minus strand of JAKOGI010000179.1, from coordinate 759,669 downwards.
ACCATATTTCTAAATTACGCGTATTATATACCTTCATAGATAGGTTTGATCTGATTTGGGTATATTTAACATTTCGTCGGCGTAGTCAATGCGTATTTAAGCTTAGCTATTTATAATTAAGTATAATCATTGAATTTGGCAATCTTAAGTCATAAAATATGCTAATTTAGGATGTAATAAGACATTTAAGGGTGTCTTACAGTAAGACATATATCGTTATGCTGATAAAAACAAAATATCAACTGTTTTTAGTACCAAAAAAGGCCATCAAAAAAACAAAAATTGAATTATCTTTCTGCTGATAGGAAGAAAACTCAGTAGCCAATAAGACAAAATGGGAGAAATTAAGAGGGGGAAAAAGTCAAGAGAAAGATTTAAAGCAAATTACCGACAGTAGCCGATCTGAATGTGGTCCAACCATCGGCTACACTTCTATTGCCAGTGATGACAGTGACCTCACTCCCTTCCCCAAGTAAGACAATGTTAGGCTTATAGCTTGGAATCTCCACATTCTCCTCATACACTCCCTTCTTCACATATATGAATGTCCTATATTCACTATTATTTGGTGCAAAATTAATTGCATCTTGAATCCTGGTGAAATTCCCACTCCCATCCCCAGCCACAATGATTGAATCATCCTCGGATCCATCATCCTCATCACTGCTACCATTATTGTTATTGTAATCCTGTAGGACTCTACGGCCCACAGGATCCAACCATGAGGGTAGGCCCCATAGGTGGTCCACTTTGCCATGCAGTGGCAGATCAGTCGATCGTGTAGATTTTGATGCAACATTTTTGTTGGCCCCGTTAGGTGGTTCTTCATCTCGTAGTATAGGGGGCCCCATAAGGAGCCTTCTTCCATGTCTTTCCTTATGGAAATTAGGGTGGCCATCCAGCCCTGCAGCTTTTGACACAGTGCCCTTCACATGGGCAACTGAAGGACTAGGGTGGGCGAGCATGAAAAGGGAGTTGCTCACATGCTGGTAGGTGTCAACGATGGAATTGATTAGGGTTTGCTTTTGAGGCCCGGACGCTGAGGCTAGACCCTCTAGGCAAGTTGCCTTGCTGGTTAAGGCACCACTGAGGAGAGCCTTAGCATCAGCCACCTTCGATGACTTGAGCTTGGACACCGATTCTCGGAGAGCGGGTATAGAGACTTGGTGCAAGTCTTTGCAATCTTGGACGGCCCCTCTTTGCTTCTCAATAAGGTTGGAAGATGTGGTGGCTGCTAGTACTGATGAGAGCTTTGTAGCTTCATCAATGGCGGCCTCTAGTGAGTGGAGAAGGAAGTTGAGGAGGTTTGGAACTATGCCTATGGAGATTGAGAGCTTTAATGTGTTGAAACAAACATCAGGGCGTGGTGTGGTTTTGCACATAGATTGGACTACTAAGGGATGGGATTTTGTTGTTGATGAATTTGATTCCACAATTGATGAACATAAGATTGGTTTTTGCAAGAAGAATATTGAGCTTGTAAGAAGAAATAGTGTTGGCCATGGGAAGTGATGTTTGGAGGAGGAAGTAGCCATGGTGAGGAGAGTGGGAAACGTTTGAGACGTGTGGGGGAGATGACTTACATCATTTAAAATAGTTCAACTTGACGCCGTTTGGAGCTCAGGCCAGGTGCCCATTCTTTACGCAAATGAAAGAGCTGTTCACCTTTTGGGTTTAGACTTCATTGAATTAAGATAACATATATTTATTGAACTGTTATTTACTTTTCTTCAGTACCAATAATAGATAATAAATGTGTATTAAATGTAAATTAAAAGAAACTTAATTTATTAAGGCAATGATTGATAAGTAGCTTTTTAATGACTTTCTGGTTTAAATTTTTTTTGAAGGGTTTTAATTGATTTTTAATTTAGCCGAAAAATTGTTTTAAGTTTTTGATAAATCGATATTTTGTAGTAGTTTTTATTCCTGAAAAATTAATTTTTAAAAAGTCAATCCAATCACCTAACATTTAACAACTAAATTAATCAATCAACTAATATCTAATTACAGATTAAAAAAATCTATGCACACTTAACCTCTATGTAATTATCAAATATTTGGGATCAAATCTACTATACAAAAAAAGAATATAATAGGGTTGAAATAACACTTTAAAGAGATGAATATATAGATAATGGGTATCTTTGAAAAATGGAATTGGGACAAAATGACAGTCACAAGAAATGAAGTCTTTCAAGTCGTGCAGTAAAATATTTAACACAATTCCGTCTCTTTGTGGAGAAAAGAGGGAAAGGACAGAAATGGCCATAGGGAATCCATGATACATGTTGCCTGCAAAAACTATCTTGAGGATGCATGCATTGATTCAGATAAAAAAAAGACAAAGGGGTGTGTGGTATGTATTCAGAAAATAACACCCGTGACAAGTACAACCTTTTCTCACAGTTCTGTTCTAGTAAGATGCTGTCTTCACCGACAAATTCATGAATAGCAATGCTATTATTCCATATAGAGATACAAAGAACAGTATGACTACAGTTGACTTTTGTGCTGTCTGTGTCTTTACCCAACAAGAAAACTTGACAGGTTGTCAAATTTTTATAGGTCCTTGTACCTTATTACATTCCATTTATAATAATGATTGGTAAATGTACATTTCTCATTCTTGTCTATGATACGTTTAACTTGCAATAAATGTTTTATAAGATTTTAATTGTCAATTTTTTTTCATGTTTTTCAAGATGTATAATATTTGCATAAGCATAGTATTTTTTTTTATATACTATCAATATGAAAAATCTGTATATATTCTTTGTGAACATAGTATTTGTATAAACATATTAGTTCAAAACCATTATGATTAATATAATATTCACAAATTCTCATATGAAACGGTCTCATATAAATTTATTGTGAGACCGCCTATGTGACCATGCATTTTTCTTTTAAATTTATGTAGTGGTTAATGGATGTGTGAGACATCTCATGATATACGTTATCATGGGACAGTCTCACACAAGCCTTACTATATAATATTTGTTCAATAAATACAAGATATTAAACCTATATGGTTAACTGATTTATGTTGTTGAGCAAATGTAAAGAAAATAAGTAAACACTACAAAATTGCAACTGAATTTTTATGAAAAGTTAATCCGTTAGAAATTTCAAAAATTTTGATCGAAAAGTAAGGATTTTGATGGCGTGTAAGTTATGGGATCTCAATGTAGTCAAATTGTTATGATCGGTTAAAATTTGAGTGAAAACAACAAGGAATCCCAAAATACGATAATAACAAGATAAGAGAACAAATACTAAGATTTACGTGAAAAACCCTAAACGGGGAAAAAACCACGAATGGCGATGAGTGAAAAAATCCATTATGGTGATGGGTGAGTACAGAATTGATTTCACAGCGATGTACCCTAAAAAGAGATCAACTAGTGATTACAAATTCACTCAGAGAGCTCTCTCTCAAAATAAGAATAGCGAAACTATTAGTTGATCAAAGAGAAGAACAACCTTCTAGATGCTCGAATCATACTTATGTTTTTCATGATCCCTGAGGATGATTTTAGAGTCCAAGGCGAGACCCTTTATAAAGCAATCAGTTGGCCAAAATCAAAGAAACCACTAGCAGCGTAGGCGTCGAGCATACCATGGACCGTGGTGAGGACCATGGTCCACGGACAGTCCGTGGTGCTCACTGGGAGCAGTGATTTGCGCATTTGGCCACGGACTATGGCCAAATCCTTTGGGGCTCCGTGGATGATAGAATTTGGGTCACTGAACCCAGCAATATCCACCTTAGACTAAATTCATCAGCACGAGCAAAAAACATCATCAAAGAACCCCGAAGGGTATTAAGCGAACTGAACATCAGTTGAGTTTAAGGGATACTTGAACTTAGCACTGTAAAGTGACTTGCATGGACCTTTTTTCCTTATATAGTCTGTCATAGTAGATACTCGCAAGGCATAGAGGCTTCCTTGCCTCAAATCCTTAAACAAAATCCGAATGCCCTTGGAAACCTTCAAAACTCCACCCTCAACTGAATATTTGCACCCCTTGAATTCAAGAGTGCCTAAAGAAATGAGATTACGCTTCAAGTCAGGAATGTGATGAACATTCGATAAAGTCCTAGCAACACTATCATAGGTCTTGATTTTAATAGTACCGATTTCAACAACATTACATTGGGCATTGTTGCACATGTGAACAACAGTTGAGTCAATTGGATCATATGTTAAAAATCAGTTCTTATGAGGATACATATAATAGATACACCCATAATGAAGAATACAATCAGAAATGCTCCTCTTTTCAATAGAGGTAGCAAACAAAATGTCACCATCAAAATCATATTCAACAAAGGTAGCCTTAACAAGTTCATGAGGGTGTGAATATGAATTATCTTCTTCTTTCTCCCTCTTGTTTTTCAACTTAAAACACTCATAATTTACATGCCCTGACTTTCTATAATAAGGATAGGATTTGTTGGACTTACTTCTCTCAAACTTTGATTTAGAGGTGTTCGCTTCATCAAAGGATTTACCCCTCACTGATAAGCGTTCACCTTTTTCGGCACAAACTTCAAGGTCAAATTTTTTCTTGGAGAACAAATTGATCTTGACATCCTCAAATGACAAAGTGTCATCGTTACTGTATAACAGAATTTCTGAAAAATGCTTATAAGAGGTATGCAATGAGACAACCAACAATGTCACTTTATCCTCATCCTCGATTTTCACATCCAGACTTTCTAGATCAAAAATAATAGAATTGAACTCATCAAGATAGTTTTGGATAGGAGTACCTTTTGCCATGAAAAAGGTGTACAAACATTTCTTTAGACAAATCTTGTTTGCTATGCTCCTGGTCATATATAGCGCTTCTATCGAAGCCAGAGATCTGTTGTCACTGCTAAAAAACTGCCATTTTTCGGTGGATTCTCCGACAGAAAATGGCCCTTTTCCCATCGGAAAAGACATTTTCCGGCGGAAAGTCCGACGGACATGTTCCGTAGGAATAGGGTCTGTAGACCCGCATATCCGGCGGAATACCCTAGTCCATCGGACACTTCCCGACAGAAAGTTTGGTTTTAGGTCACAATCAACTCATTTATCATTATCACTTTCATTCAGAGTCTTCAGTATCGTCATCATTATCATCCCACTCCTACCTCTTCACTTCTCTCAGCTGGAACGTCTTCGCTTACCTCCTCAATTTCTTCATCCTCATTCAACAAAGTTGCAGGGAGCGTGTTAGTTACTGATGTCATGTGGGACACTTGTTCCTCTTGAAATGCAACTGGTAAAGTGAATTCATCATTCACTTTGTGTCTGGGTTTGTTTGGTACGACAACCCACCAGTTAGCTTTATCTCTTATTCCATTTGGGTACCTCATGTACACCACTTGGATTGCGGAAGCAGCAAATATGAATGGATCATATTTTCTGTATCTTCTTTTGCATTAACCTCAACGAAGGGACATAGTTTGGGGCTACGTGTTCCTTGAGGGGTGTTATCAAACCAATCACACCTAAACAATGTACATTGTTTAAGTGGTTCTCCTAGATATTCAACACGAATAACTTCTTGAAGGATTCCATAATAATCATCCTCAAATCCACCTTCCCCGCTCCCTTTCATACAAACCCCACAATTGTAACTCTTTTTTCCTTCACACCTTTTCTGTGTATGAAATAAGAGTCCATTCATCCTAAATGCAGACCAGCATGTGACCTTCCTCAAAGGCAATTGAGCCAAATGATATAGGTGTAGCTGACGTTCATCATTGAACATTTGAACAATGTCAACCTACAAGTATTTATATTTCAACTCATAAGGTCGGGACCATTTGCTACAAATAAGTTCTGAGGAATTAGTACAGTAATTTCCAACTCGGATGGCAAAATTATAAAATCTTACTGCTTTTTTGAACCACCAAATAAACTCTAACTCTATCAGTGCATCTAACTCCACATCTGTGAAATTTGGGTTTTCTTGTAATTTTTGTTGTTTGAATAGTCTGTATAATTCATTATTCACTGATTAGCATTATGTTTCAATTCATAAAATGCTATTCGTTCAATGCATGTGATGGATGAAAGGTGTAATTTTTTTTTGTAAGTTACGCGATGTACGGTTCAACTTCATTAAATTCAACAGAATATGAAGCTGTGCAGCATTCATTTCTTCATCAGTTAGGTACCTCTGTGTTCGATTTCTCACAGCAGTACCTTTGGTTTCGAAAACTGACAAAATTAGCCCACCTTGTGGCTCCACATTGATTTCCTCATTTCGTCGACGTCTTGTGCGCATTGAAGGCACATTAGCGCCAAAGTAGAATGAAGAAAACTGTGATATCTCGAACACCAGATATGCTTCGGCCACTGACCCCTCAGGGGATGCTTTATTTTTAATTTTCTTCTTCAGCCACCCAAAGTACCTACATCAAAATTTTATGAGTGTTTGAAGCACACTTTAGTTTTACATTCATATGTGTGACGTAATTTTTCAAATGTATTTACCTTTTAAAAAGATACATCCATCGATATTGCACTGGACCCCAAGGTATGCTTCTTCTGCCAAATGCACAGGTAAGTGCTCCATGACATTGAAGAACTCAGGAGGGAAAACTCTCTCCAATTTGTAAAGGATGATGCTTATATTTCGTTGCATTTCCTATAACTTATCGACCCTTAACACTGTTGAGCAAATGTTCTTGAAGTACTTACTTAACTTAACAAGTGGTTCAAGTACATCGTCTGGTAGGGTATGAAATGCTATTGGCATAAGCGTCTGCAAGAACACATGACAGTCATGACTCTTCATGTTTTGGAACTTTGCAGCCTTCATATCTACGCAATTCCCAAAGTTGGAGCAATAAGTATCAGGCATTGTAAGCTATTGGGCCCACTCACATACCCCCTTCCTTTTGTCCAAAGAAAGGATGTACAAAGCCTTTGGCTTTAGTGTCCTCCCGTTAACACCTCGTTCAACATTTAGCTCGGGACGATCACACATGTCTGCCATGTCCAACCTCGCCTTCACACCATCTTTTGTTTTTCCCGGAACATCCATGACAGTGTTAATGATGTTGTCGCAGAAGTTTTTCTCTATATGCATAACATCCAAGTTGTGATGTAGCAACTGATCTTTCTAATAAGGTAAATCCCAGAAGATGCTTCTCTTGGTCCAGTTGTGAACATTTTCCTTGAAACCCGGGATTGCAAAATCTCCATCAGTGGTTACTTTTGGATGACTACGCACCTCATTCCACAGTTCCTCGCCAGTTTTTCTGGATGGAGGACCCTCTTTCACCACTTTTCCCTTACAAAACGCGGTACGGTTTTTCCAAAACGCATGATGTCGAGGCAGGAATCGACGGTGACAATCAAACCATGATGCTTTGCCCCCATGTTTCAAATGTGTCGCCCTCAACTGATCCATACAAACAGGAAACTCAGAACACCATGAGTGCTCCATCCATATAACATTCCGAGCGCCAGGAAGTCATTCACTGTCCACATGAAGGCAGCTCTCATCAAGAAGTTCTACCTCATGGAAATATGATAAGTCTGGACACCATCCCACAGAGTTCGGAGCTCATCAATCAACGGTTGCAAGTACACATCTATTTTATTCTTTGGATTTGATGGCCCCGGTATAATGCAAGTCAAGAACATATATGGCGTTGTCATGCACATATCTGGAGGAAGGTTGTAAGGTGTCACAACCACAGGCTAAATTGAATAAGAACGGCCAGATTGTGAGAAGGGGCTAAACCCATCAGCACATAAACCAAGCCTCACATTACGAGGCTCAGAAGCAAAATCTAGGTATTTGCGATCAAAATGTTTCCACGCTTCCCTATTTGAAAGGTGGCACAGAACACTATCCTCACGCCTATTGTTATAATGCCACCTCATGTGCTTAACTGTGTTTCTTGAGGCATAAAGGCGTTGCAACCTTGGTATCAAAGGGAAGTAGAATATTTTTGCATATGATTTTAACTTCTTCCTATTATTGCCTGATTTAATCGGCTTCCATCTTGGCAAATCATAAAACTTGCAATTTTCAAGGGCCGAATCTTCCTTAAAGTAAAGCATACATCCACCGCGGCAACAATCAATCCTGTGCACATCTAAACCCAAATTTCGGACCTTTTTTTTCAACTCTGAGTAACTTTGGGGCATACGATTGTCTAGCGGGCAACTCTCATGCAGTGACTGCATCACCTCATTCATACAATTCTGCGGCATATTGTAATCAGATTTGATACTCATCAACCTCACAGCATTGGACAACTCAGTTTGGTTTGAACATCCATCCCACAAAGGCCTCTGAGCAGTTTGAAGCATAGCATAAAATGCCTGAGCTTCTGCATTTGGTTGCTCACTAACTTCAAACTCATTAATAACAATGACATCGTTCACCATTGCTCCAACACGATCGACAAACGAGTTCGTGTATGAAATCCATAGGACTTGTTGGAGCCATGTTATCATACAAGTTTTATTGGTTACTACTGCCAACATTTGCATATTTAGTTGGTTCTATCTCCCCATGAGATGTCCAATACCAATACCCCTTAACAAATCCATTTTGATGCAAGTGTAATTAACATCATCAGGTTTCCTATAAGCTCTGTTTCGACACTTGGCACAAGGACATCTACAATGCCCATTATTAATGAACTTTGTTTGACACCTTGCAAGTTGATCAAACATTTCTACTCCTTCTAAGAACTCCTGTCTATAAGATTTTCTCCCTGATACAAATATTTCATACATCCACCTCCGATGGGGTGGTCCACACATATTATTCATTGTTCATCATTTACAAAGTAAGCAGTATATTGGTTACTTTAATCATCGACGTATTTATCACATTTTAATTCGTATATAACAGAATACATGATGGACTTATCATTAAACTATTTCGTCATACGCTACGATTAACACGATACCAATAAATGCACATATTGTGACAATTAAGTCAGGATATAAACCTATTTGAATGTTTGAAGTGGGAGCCCAAAGTTGTGACATGCACACCGACAATAATGATACTCACAACAACAATAATGGATTTTTTTCCCTTTCGCAATACGTTTTCTCTTACGACCCATTTCCATTCATATTAATAATCCATAAAAATCGTTCTCATTAACACACAAATTAAAATAACACACCATTCCCTCAAATCGTACACAACAACATATATACACAACTTTTTCACATTTAACGGAATAACATAGCCTCATAGTTCCTTATTAATTGTTTTCTATCAATCCTCAACAATAAATTTCACAACTAATTATGTTCAATGTCTGTACAAACACATTATTCAATTCACTATAATTTACAACACCAACAAATTACTAATAATAGCACTTACCTAACAATTACATATTAATTTACATAAAATTTCAGCATACACAAACCATTATCAACAAATTAACACATATCATATAATCAATCCACTTTAATTTAACAATCAATTTATATATTTTTTTAAAGATAATTTCAAAAAATCACTCAATATAAATCTACCAATCACTAATTACCACAAAATTATCAAAATTATCTCTTCAATTTCACAAATCTACAAAATATTTAGGTTTAAATACTTACTTCAAAATATCAAAATTTATGGGCTACAAATGGCGGGGGATGTTGAGGTCGGCCGGCGGTGAAGAGGCGGTGACGACGGCGGCGAAGAGGCGGTGGCAATGGCGGTGGGAGGGACCGGAGCTGGGCGGCTGACTTGGCGGTGGACGCTAAGGAGCCATGCCCAGGGGGTGAAGAGGCGGCGGCAGGGGCTGGTCGCCGGAAGAAGCACGGGGGCAGGCGGCACTCGACCGGCGGCGACAGGGGGGGAGGGGCGTGCGCGGGGGGCGATTTCAGGGCTCGAATTAAGGGGAGAGAGAGGATAAGGACTGGAGCCGAGGCTGGCCTCTTTTAAAGAGGTTCCGACGGACGTGCAGGCGGAACATCTGTCGGACATAAATATCCGACGGTTATTCCGGCGGCCCTGTCCGTCGGCCCTATTTAAAAAAAATCAAAATTTTTAAAGAAAACGGAAAAAGGCCGGGCATTTTTCAAAAAAGCGCTCCTGACGGCCTAGGTCGCCGGAAAATCCGTCGGAGGCTCCTTTTGAATTGTCCGACGGCATTGGCGTCGGAATCTCCGCCGACATCTCCGACGGGTCGGCGGTCCGTTCGGAATATTCCGCCAGAAAAGGCATGATTTTTAGTAGTGATGTGATGATGTTATCTAGAACTCCACAGAAAACGTGAGTTACCAAGCACAATTGAATCATCACTACCCAAAAAAAAAGTAATTTATCGCAACAGAATTCTAGAAATAGATAATTTTTTTGTTGGAAAAAGTATATAGTTGTAACATAAAATTGTATTTGTTGGTACCTTCAACTTGTTAGTGCTTGCTCATCTAAAATTGATTCTGCTAATTAGTGCTTACTCTTCTAAAATATAAATTCGTGCTTATTCATCTAAAATAAAAATTACATCTATTTTCTACTTCATTTTGTTGAGATACAGAGAGTGCAATGGGCATAAGTGCACTCATAAGCATATTATGATGAGAGGTACAACCTATATGACCATGGATTTTTTTTAATGTGATATAGTCGATTCTGATTAGCATTCTCTTATTATTGAGTGTTCATATTAATAAATTCAAGTGATACAAGATAATAACCATATTCGCTTCTCTGGTTAGCACACAACATCGGTCATGTTAGTTTACTATGCTTTAGATTGTTTTTTAATTTTTATTTATTTTTATTTTGTGTGTGTGCTGACTGCTGCCTTTACTTTTGTACAAGGCGTGGATGATAAGGAGTACAGTAGGGATATGTAGTTCTCGGCGGAGGATGGATAACAAGTGCTAGAAACTAATATGCATGCCAAGAACCAAGAGAACTACAATTGATTCATGCGAAACAAGGGAACAAGTGCTAGAAACTAATATGCATGGCAAGAGCCAAGGGAATTCCAGCTGATTCCTGTGAAACAAGGGATCTTGTTCGTGACCAAACACCCTTTATACATGTCACAAGGAGAGTTGCTACTTTGCAAGCTATTCATGCTAATAGAGCTGGTAGCTGTTCATACCTTGAGAGTTTGAGATATATATGTACATACAGTTACCTCACATGCACTTTATATGCAACCTTTTTGATTTGAGGATGATGTCTTGTAATACTCTCTTTGTTCAAGGGAAGAATATTTCTATAATGTATTCTCGTCGTGGTTTTTGACTAAACAGTGTATATATATATATATATATATATATATATATATATATATATATATATATATATATATATATATATATATATATATAGACACACACACACACAGAGAGAGAGAGAGATTATTTGGCTTATTCCAATAGAAAATATGATCATATGTTTCTTTAGTCATCTCTTGGTGTGAGTTTCACCAACATAAGAACATTGTCGTACAATTGGTTATACCAAAAAAACATTCATATGTTGGAATAATTTTTCACCACCAGATATATATTTGTTGCAAATAGCATTGCCAACCATTCTCTTATATCTGTCGGTAAAACTTTTACCTATAGAGTTGGTATCAACAGTTTAGTAATAGATAAATATCTGTTGGTAAAAACAGTTACCAACAAAAAAGGGGTATATACCAATAGAAAGACCCATGTTGGTATAAGTCATTATTCTTGTAGTGCATCAAGAGAGCCTTTTTATTAAACTCCTCCCACTGTTCATCTAAGATGGTAGCAGATTTATTGGTTTTACCATCAACAGCTTTCTTTAACCCGTTATGGGTAACAATAGTCATCATCGAGACCTTGCAGATATTAAAACTTATCTTTCCATTGAATTTGGGAGTATCAAATTTTGTGACTATTGTCGTCCTATAAGTTGACTCTCATGCCACTTGTTAGGATCGGTTAGGATTTGAGTGCAAAGAAAAAGAAATCATAAAATACGATAATGATAAGCCAAGATTTACATGGAAAATGCTAAACGGGAAAAACCACGGGTAGCAATGAGCGAAAAAATCCACTATGGTGATGAAAGAGTACATAGTTGATTTTAGAGCAATGTGCCTTAAGAAGATATTAACTAGTGATTACAAATTCACTTAGATCCTTTCTCTCAAAATAAGAATAGTGCAAGTATTGGTTGATCAAAGAGAAGAATCACCTTCTAGATGCTAGAATGATGCTTGTGTTCTTGATGATCCTTGAGGATGATTACGGAGCCCAAGGTGACGCCCCTTATAAAGTAACTGGTAGGTCAAAATCGAGGAAAACACTAGTAGCGTTTGCGCCATACACACCTCGGACCATGGTGAGGACCATGAATGGTCTGTGATGCCCTCTAGGAGTAGTCATTTTCGTGCGTTCGACCATGGACCATGACCAAACGCTCTAGAGCTCCATGGAGGACAAAATTTGGGTTACTAAACCCAACACAAACTGTGTGTGACGAAGACATTTTGGGGTATTTCATACTGATGTTGATCCATTAAGTTCAAATTGATGTATACTTTTTCATCTCTCTTTTGATAACCAAAAAAATAAAATCCCAAAAACTATAAATATCTTTATTTCCAAAGTTTTTATGTTTCATGAATGCTAGCTTAACATGTTGAGGGGTTTATTTTAATAGTTTTTTGGTAATCTTGTCTTAAAAATATTAGTTTTAATTTATTAAATTTAAATATTTTTTAATTATAAGGTTCTATTCAATTTTGTTGAGAGAAGTTGTTGTATTTTTTTCAAGGGTTTATTTTAGTTGAAAGATGATTTTTTATTTGCTTATAGAGAGTGAAACAAATGCTTAAAAAACCTAACTTTAAAACATATCTGGTTCTATAAATTTGTGGCCAAATATTTATTTTATTATTATCTAATTGGGTTGTCTAAAAGTTTATTCTCACAAATTAATTTTTTTCACTATTATTTTTTGTTCAATTAGAATGATAGTCAAATATAATCAAAATTTATTTGTAACTACTGATATAAAAATAATTTGTTAATGAAATTATAAAATTAATATTAGAAATATCATTGACATGTTAAACGTCATTTATTTTCATGAAATAACTTATTCTAGAAATCATATATTAGAGACCAATAATTATATACACAGATCTAAAAATGAACATTTATATAACTTTTTAATAATTAGTCAACTGCTTACATCTATCATTCTATTTTCTTACACTTTTTTACAGTTCCTTACAATTCTTACAACTTCTTATGGCTTCTCAAATTACAACATTTTATAGTTTCTTACAAATCTTACAACTCCTTATAGCTTATTATAATTCTTTATATCTTGTGTACAACTTATGGCTGCATCTTATCGTGAAAAAAGTAACAGGCCCTAGCTCATCATGTTTAAGGAGTCAATAAACATTTAGAAGTGCCAATTTTGTCCTATCTGATCTTGAGAACTATAATCCCAAGCTCACACACATAATGGTTTTTTTTTTTTGGGGGGGGGGGGATTAAATATGCCTAAGTCATAAATTCATATACAATCGCGTTCTTGCTCAACGAATTCATAATGCTGCTGTGAGTTACGTTTAACGATGAAGTACCATGTTTGCATCGCCTAGCTCACCATGATCAATCTTTTCATGTTTTAGACATATCATACTTCCTATATGTACTTTTGTATTTCATTTAATTTTTGGGTTTTTTTTGGTTGTAGTAGGATAATCCCCCAATTAGAAGCCCGTATTACTTGGGGATCATCTAGTACGAGCCATTGGCATGCATTTCGATGTTTGCTCATCATATTTTGGTGGATTGAAGAAGGTTCCAATCATTCGGTTGTTCACCAATTCAATCTCAAAAATAATCTCAGCCTAAAATTTAAGTTGATGGTCAAAGGTGTAGAAAAAAATTTTATACGCTAGCATACTCCCGCCCATAAATGTCATTTGTGTGTAAAACATGGATGTTGCAAAGGCTCCCCTGACCTTTGTGCAGTAAATGCATATCAGGGTGTTGAGATTTGAATTTTGAGACATCGCTCAAAAGGCCCCAATGCAGTGTCCCATAATCAATTCAACTAAAACGTCTAGCAAATGTTTGAAGACTAAGGATAGGTTTTATATTTTAACATTTAGAATAATTTTTGTTTCATTCTATTAGTTTAGTGACAACCCAAATTACCTACCCATATTTCTTGAGGAGCATCTTGGTGCGGGTCTTGGAGTGTAAAAATAGGGTTTGTCCCATATTGGTGAAATTAAAGGATTTATACATGTACATAAGCATGTGAGTCACTCCTTCCTTAGCCAATTGGTTGTGGGTTAGAACTTCATTTGAGCTTTTATGCATGACTCCTTTGTTTACGGCCCAATTTTTATAAAATTTAATATGGTATCCGAGCGAGTTACTCGATCTTAACTTGCTGCCTTCCCCGTTTGATTAAAACTTAAAAGTATGTGCACGTATTGGATCTTGTTAGTAACTCACACGTAAAGGGTGTCTTAGACTGTGAAAATGAGGTTTGTCCCACACTGATAAAATTAAAGGGTTGAAGTATGTATATAAGCATATGAGTCGCTCCACTTATTGTCAATTGATTTTGGATTGAAATCTCATTTGAGTTTATATGTATGATTTTTTTATTTACTGCCTAATTTCAATAAAATTTGAAAGCAGGGGAAGGCATTAGGGACCCCCCAAAAAAGGGATGAGTCACAGAGTGACAATTATTTAAGAAGCTCTGAGCGATCTTAATGTGACAATCCCATAAACTGAAAGGCATGACTGAAGCTTGACATCTGAAGATTGACGATGATTAAACAACCCTTTCAGCACCAAGACACAGATATTTTCAACACTTTGATGCAGAATTAGCATTGCTATAAGACTCATGAGTTTAGAAGATTATGTCTTGTTTCATAACTAGGCTACAAAGATGAAGTTCGTGTTGGGGAAATTTAAGGAGGGAGCCCACTTCAATCAAAGTTCATGACAACAAGTTCGGGTGAGGTTTCATCCTAAAATCTAATGACAATAAGAGGAGTAACTCATGTATGACACCCCAAGAATCTCCCCTTCACACGTGAGTCTCCTTGAAAACAATCTCCCCTTGAGTGGAAGTCTTGACCAAGGCGCTAAGCCACTATCAAGAGCATACATACACTCTAGTCCACAAAGTTTCACATGCCGCTCTACACCGAGTTTCCACGCCGCCTATTTTGTTCCAGGAGTACCGAAAGTGCATGCCATGTGTCATGTACTCATGTCCATGGTGCTTTCATATACCACCAAAGAGCTCACCCACGCCATCGAGACACGCTAGCAACAAATGTGCTCCCACTCAATAGATCAACACCCGCATGTCACATCATCGAGCTCATCCATAGGGGTCCGCCGTTCTACACCTTTTCGCCCAGTCAATTAAACTCACCATCGGCTCTGATACCACATGTCGGGAAGATTCATGGAGAAAGTTATTTCAACCAAGGCCCATGACAACAAGTTAGAGTGATATTCCATCGTAAACCAATTAGTAATGGGAGGAGTAACCCACTTGACGTATATACCATGATCATTCTTTTTAAACTTCTGATGCAGTATTGCAACTCGTGTGGCACTTCCAGCAGAATTTTTAACGTGCCCAATCTTGTAATTTTATTTTGTTTATTAGGCGATTTTGAACCTTGGTTATTGGAAAAAAAAATTACAAAAAAAAATTTACAGAAAAAAGAAAAAAGCTCACATGATAATATAGCTATATACTATGATGAATTGTCAATAAGTTTCTTAAAAATTAAATAATTGATGAGGAGACAAGAATATCTTATGATCACTCCCTAATTAAGGCCCTGTTCTTTTAGTGGGTTAATTCTAAAATACCAACTTTAACCCACTTCAACTTACTTCAACCCACTTCAACTTAACTTCCACTATTTTAACCAAGTATAATTAATCACATAAAAAAAATTTAACCCACTTCAGCCCACTTCAACCCACTTCAACCTACTTCACCCTTTTACCCACCCCAATTTACCTATAAAAAGAATAGGCCCGAAGTTCCTTTTGTAATTAACAGGTTGCAGCTAATGGAACCGAAAGCATTTTGTTGCAATTGTTGCATGAATATTCTTTGTGTTAGGGATATAAAAGCTTATTCTACTTAAATACCATCCAATTTGGGTAAAGCATTTTGGTTATAAACAATGCGGGGATAATATAATGAGGCTTCAATACTATTGAATAAATTATAGAACAATATTCGCAATTGACCTTTCTGTTTGCATGAATAAAATTTACCGCAGAATTTTTTCCGATGGTATTCATGCGTGGAGAACTAACTCAAATTCCACAAAAGTGATACTTATATTATATTAAAAATTATTATTGCATGTTCAGCGGACCAAATTGTGTAGCAGTGGCAACGTAGATTATGGGGTACTACTTGGCTATTTCATCCCTTATAATTAGTTCTAATTTGCTTGCTTTTTATGTTCTAAGTTTTTAATTATGTAAACTCCATTTGGGTGGGATTCACACTTAATATTGTTGGTGATGCCTCTTGATAATGGAATCGTTAATTTCATCCTAGAAATTAGTCTAGTTTTCTTAGTCTATATATTAGTAATTTTTGCCCCTTATATCAAACATATTCATATCTGTGCGAGAATCAGACTAAGCCTCACAAACACTAGCCATATTCACAATTTAATATGCAAGTGAGCCAATTAAAACGCGAATGAGTTACATTAGGTGCCTGATGTAACTAGGACAACATAACAATTAATTATAATAGAGCATGTGCAATGATGAGTCAAATTTTTGGCTCACCAGTAAAGGCCTACAAGTTCCGCATCGGCTTGCTCAACCATTTTTTTGGCTCACAAATCTTCCTTTCTCCAACACAAAACTCATCACTTTAGCTCACCACATAAAATTAATAACACCCATAGACCCCCACAATCAAACATATTTAATTAATTATTCTTTTATTTTTTTGATTATTTATACGAATAAATTGTGAATGATAATTTAAATTAAAATTTTCTAAGAAATCAAATAATTAAATTATGATAACAAAATCAGAAAAATTATCGTTAGTATAGTAATATAAATATTACTTTACTATTAAAAAACACCTCCTCCCTCTCCCATTCTCTCTTCCATTTGTGTCTCATCTCCCCCCCCCCCCCAAAAAAACAATCTATTCGTCTTCTTCTTCTTTGCCTCGCCTGCCCATTTCTCTGCTTTGCTTTCCATCCTACCTACCTTGTTACCCCTCTCCTCACAAAAACTCCCAACACACTCACTCACTCATGGCTTTCTTCACACCCAAAAAAAAAAAAAAAAAATCGTGAAAGTTAGCCAATGTCATGGTTAGTTCCTTCCTCTTTCTGTTTCACCAATTTTTGTGATTCGTCTTCTCCATCTTTCTACCCACTATGGCCATGACTATTTCTCCTTTACCCTGAAATCATAAAAAAAGAGAGTAAAACCTAACCCACAAAACGATGAAGCCCGAGCTGGCTTGCCGCCCCACTACAAGAAAGCAATAGAAAACTAACAAGAATTTTGATGAAAAATTAGGCATAAATTTGCACTTGTGATGGTAATTTTGACGGACTATGTGGCCGTCAAAAAACGATGGTTGAAATGGACATTTCGACCAAATCCAGCAGTAATATTGACATATTACAATCGGCCAGAATTGGATTGATGAATCATAGTGATAGACTGACAGGTGGTCACTATAATAGTAACAAAATTTTGATGGACTAACAGTATGTCAGTATGAATTTTGGCAAAAAATTGGATGGAAAGTATTGTCCATCAAACAGGGTGATGACTTGCATTGAGATGGTCCATTAATGAAGGAAGGAGAATTGTAATGGGCTCGGTCACAATTTATGGAGGGTACTATTTCTTTGTCAAAATTATGGCAGAGTTCTGTAAAAAATTTCGCTACATAACTATGTTAAATTTCAAAAGAAACATTTATTTTTAGAATATGTTTAGTGGAGCAATATAATACAATTAGTGACGTAATTTTTTTCAGAAAATAATAAAACTTAAAAATTTCAAATTTGAAATTGAACATCTTGAATTTATAAGTTTGAATTTCATGCGATTCTATATACATTAAATTTTGAGCTTCAAAAATTAGTGCTTAGATTTAACACAAATTACATGAATATGATTTAAAAAAATACAATAACACAAAATTCCCGGTTGTTTTCTCTCGTATTTGATAAAGTGCTTCTCCAAATCCTCTTGCTCCCCTTTCTCCCTGATATCTTTTTTTTTTTTTTTTTTTTTTTTTTGTGGTTTTGTTGCTGTGATTAACTAAAGCCCTACCAAAAACACAAAATAAGAAAACAACTGAACCAAGATAAGTAGAAAAATTTATCTCAAAATTACAGCAAATTTAAAAGAGTTGGAACACAAATTAATGCACGATTAAAATCCAACTTGCCCAAACTTAAACTTGCTAATCCTAATCAAAGTGAACACAAACCCAAAACTCAAAGAAAAAGAAGGATTCCTCTGCTTGCTCTAAATCTTCTCCATTCTTGTCTCTATTCCTGCTTTGAATCCTTTTGTGTCATATATCACCCAAGAAAATAAATAAATACCTATATCACCCAAAAATAAATAAAATAAAATAAAAAGAAAAAAGAAAAATATTATAAATCCCCTTCGAAGGTAACTTAAGTCACAAAAAATCAAAAATCAAAACCTAAAATACTATTCTTTTACACCCAAAATTGATAAATTGTAACCAAGATTATAAAGAAAATCAAAGAGAAAAATTCTAAACATTGAGAATAAAAGGTCTTTTGTCTTACACCAAAATTGACAAATTGGAACCAAAATGATCTTTGTTAATAACCCACCCAAAAAAAAAAAAAAAAAAAAATCCGCATTTGACACTTCAGGAGAGGAGCACGTTGATTGAGCTCTTCCATGCCTGGTCGCAGTTTCGGTTAAAGATCCAGAATGACCAAAATCAACAAATTATAACTCAAGTCACAATCTTCGTGTGTAGAATTTTAGATCCAAGAACTTATAACTAAAATTTAATGGCTAAACCTTCAGATCCGACTTCTCACCTTTTGAACCATCCCAGTAACGGCAATCCTTATATACCAGTTCTATTCATTCGGCGCCAGTCTTCCTGAGGCAAAAGGATGCTGATGTTGACAGTGGTGGGTGAGAAGATGGCAAAGCTCCAGTGTGTTTTGGGCGCATATATGTGTGCGCGTGTGTGAGAGAGAGAGAGAGAGAGTAGGGGGTACGTAAAAGTGTTTTGGGTTTGTGATTTTCTGAGTGAGAGAGCGGGAGAGAGATATGGGGAAGGAGATTGAGATGCCATTGGCATATTTTACCAGGAGAGTGAGAAGATTGGGGGGCCAGGGGCTTGCATGGAGTAGGGAGGAAAGAGTACTTGAATGAGATGAATGCAAATAAATTAAGGGCATTTATTTGTGCTGCTATTTCATTTTGACGGAATAATGTGACGGAATCTGTCACTAAGTTCTCAGAATCAGAGAATATATTCAGAACTGTCGTGGGTTCCGTCACAATCTTTCAGTCAAAAATGAAAATCTGCTAGGGAATTGTGACAGGACCATCAGAATTCGCTCACATGTTGGATAGTTAATCGTCCTTTTGTCTGAAATCCCGCTAAAGTTGTTTGTGTAAATCAAATTGTACTTCGAGATTCGCATAATTGGATAATCTACCTTTTTGGTCAAAATTTTCATCAAAATTTCTAACAGTTTTATTTTTCGTCAAAATGATCCGTCGAATTTCAGCTGCAATTGTATAGTTAATTAAGCATATGATAATTGAAATTAGAGGCTTCTAGGCTAGTGATGAGTTGTCCAATTTGTTCATCATCTTGAAGCATGAAGCATGATTATTGGACTTTGACCTTGAACTTGTCCTTTGACCAAGGTTTGACCCTGTATTGATCACGATTGATAGAAATTTGACTTTCTTGATTGGATTTGTTGGACTAAAATTGACTCAATTTGTTTACTTGATTTTGGTCATGATGGTAGATTCTTCATTTTGATACACTTTTCTCCCATTTGTTGAGGCTTGGGCCACATACACTAGGTGGAATATATTAGCTATCTTAATTTATCCTGAACTCATTTATTGTAATGTCGCAAACAAAACTTGCCTTTGATGCTTATGCTATCATATATAATGATGGTTAATCATAATACTATTATCAACATTACTAAATAAAAAACCTCAATAAGGTGTATTTTTTAGGCGTATTTGTTTTAGGAAAGTCAACAGTTTGTCCTTACTTATGAAATTAGCAAGCTAAACACTCTAGAGACAAAATAAATGATTACTGCAAGATAAAGAACCTTTTCTTTTTCCCCAAGGAAATATAATAATTCCTTAGATAATTTGCCATACACCATTTATAGCATATATCTGACGTATACAAATATAATCTCTAATGTCAACCTCAACATTAAAAACACTAACTTATGATACACTGATCGCACGTCTTCCCACGATCGTTGTTTTTTCATATAGTCTAAAGAAGAGATCCATAGATCTAACATAATTTTCTGGTATAGGTTGATCTGCTGATCTAGCATAGCATTCTTGAGTGAAATCCTCTTCTGGCATGAAAGACTATACTTAAGAGGTCTTAATCCGTCGGATTCCCACTTCAAAGCGCACAACTAATCCATTCCTTTTGAATTTTAAAAACACAGATAAGCAACAAACAAACATACAAACTCTCACAATTGGAGAGACACACCACTCACACAAAAGAGACTGATAAATCCCTTAGTTGGAGAGGCGATAACTACAAAAACTAATACTAAAACCAAATGAACAAGAAATTTAGATTGGAAAAACGGAAAGAGGAATGGTCGGTGGCCGTGCCTAGTGATTTCGTCTCAAAAATGCCGACTGTTACTCAAAGAGAGTGGGAGAGAAGAAAGAGATCAAGGGGGAGGCAGTTAGGAAGAGATTGAAATCAAGATAAAGAACCTTGGAACCTGCAATATTTAGCTCAAATATTGTATTCACTTAGCTTTTCAACAGTCCAAAGATTAGAAATATATTTTATTGAGGCGGTGATGCCATCTTTGGCATATGTATATCTTTGGCATATGATACATTTGGCATATGTATATTTGGTATTATGTTTGTGTGCTTATATAGGAAAGTAGAAGATTTGGGATATGACACAATTCATGTATATAGTTTGCCAACATATGGAATGACGGGGCAGATAATTCTCTCCTAGAAGTTGAACTCATTCTTGAAATTGTTATATTTATTCACAACTTTCAATCTCGATTTTAAAGGTTTCTTGCCTTGTCAAGGAGCTGTGTGATAACATTGGTATCACCCTACATATCAGAAAATGTTATGGGTCTTGGGATGAATTTCATGAATCCTTTTTGTTAATCCACAAACATTTTTTTTATAAATCTGGGCTAATATACCATGGATGTTTCGCCATATAATTGCGATTTTTGATCCCTAGTCAACCATTGTTTTTGGCGTACAAATACAATATAATCCCAAGAAACAATGGGATCATTTTTATTTGTAACTTTTAGTTGGATATGCCAATGGAAAATTCTATAGGTATTCTCAATCGTTTTAATTGCAAATATGGTAGATAAAATTGCAACCAAGAATGCATGCTTTTGATCAAACAAGAATGTATTGTACTAGCAATTCATATAATTGTAATGCAAACATAGTTATAATAATTTTTAATGCACTGCAATCAGTGATTCTATGTAATTAACTATGTAATTAGATCAACATAATCACAATACTATATTTGGTTAATTAAAATAAGTAATACAACAAGAAATGTATATATACATCTATCATATGAGATGCATGAATTTATTATACTGACAATTTAGATAATTCTTTTTTTGGGGGGGGGGGGTTTGACTATTCTATGTCCTGTAGTCATCTAAATCATTCACGAGAATTAATTATCAAAATTAAAGCCTTCCATCATAAGGAACTCGAGTGGAGTCAAGCCAATGATCATCCCCCATAATAAACTCTAAGACTGTAAAATTATTTGCGTCCTTGTAATCCATGACATGGTAGCCAGGCCAAGTAACCCTACCATTCGTACAAGACCCTGGCCCTTGATTGCCATACTCACCATAGTATAGAGTGTCCAACCCTTCATCACCTGACCATTTTGTCCAACCCAAAGGGTCAATAAAATCACTGATGTACGATTCGATGAATACTGTCCTAGCATACTTCTTCCAAGGGCGGCCTAGGTAGCTCTTCACACTAGTCCGGTTGAAATAGAGCTCCTTCGAGGCTAGGATAGAGCAATTTTGGATTGAGATGCCTGTCGTCCACTCGGGATCCTCTCGAGATTGAGCTGTTATGACTGTTGATTGTCCAGGCATTGGCATTCGTGACACTATTTTACAACCTTGGAAGACTACCGCAGCGTTGCCAAAGATATAGTCTATTGTGCCGTAGATGTCACACTCACGGTAGAATTGTCTAAAAGAATGGATGTAGAGGGTGTCCTGGAAGCCCAATATGGTACACTTATACACTGCAGCCGAGTCCGCATTTATACGTAGTGCTACTGCTTGGTGATTCTCAGGGCCTGCTGTGTTCTCGAAGGTTATGTCTCGAGCTATGAATCCTTCTCCAGATACAGCTGCAGGGCAGTGGCAGTGAAATAAGCTCAAACTTCTAATGATAAAATGGATACTGAAATTCTAGATGTTGAATTTCTTCTTGTCCAACAATCATAATTCTAATTATAGATAGGTAGCACTTGCAAAAATTTGATCACAGCCTTGAAAAACCACGCACTAATTCATAATTCAAATTGATCATGTTATTGTCATCGTAGTTAAATTTTTGTCAATTTTAGCCTAAAAATCTCACCAACTATGCAAAACTAATAAAAAAATAAAAGATGAATATGGTGGGTGAATATGGAATTTTTGTTTTTTTTTAAAAAAAATCCATATCTTCATCAATTCATCAGAGAAATTTTTGCAACTACAAACTCATCAATTCATCATCTCCCCTAGCACCCTAACTTAAAAGGTTACACTAGCTAAAGAATGTGCAAATTGAATGCCTCCTTTGCGAGCACGAACGTACTTGTAGTATTCCATGCATATCCCAACGTACCAGGAGGCTGATTTCTAAACCAGCTTAATACTTGTTTTTTAAATCTTGCTTATATCATTCCATGAATCGCACTCTATAATGACATTATGGAAATTACAATCTTTGGAAAGTTTGATCCTAAACAGCAATGCCTTAACCTTTGACATTTCCATTGGTCATTGCCCTACCAGTTGTCAAATACCTGTGGGCCAATAACTCCCACTTGTGGCACCTTCCCACAAAACCCTTGCTGGTGCCCTAGACGGCCATTACGTAGACGTCCTCAATTTTAAATAGCATATATGACCCAAATTGAGAATTTACCTAGAGAAACTCTAGATAATTAAAATGAAGCACGCAATAGGGTATCTTTGAACCTCTCATGGGTATCTTCCACTGTGTTTGTTAATCGGACCTAACAGGTTTAGGCCCAACGGTCACTTAAGTCGCCTAGGGCGACAACCTTAGCTACCTCCTAAGCTATATAAAGGGGTTTAAGGGGGTTAGTCTTCTGAGACGCTATGAGATGAATATTATATCTTCCATATTCTCCTATTTCTCTCTCACGGCTGAACTACCATCTATCGAGTTATCGGGTTTAGGACGTGAAGACCTAAAGCGAATCTAGTAGCTGCTTGGTATTCTTATTGACATGGATTGGTATTCTTATAAACGTAGACAATTGCCGACAGTATACTTCCGCATCCAAGTTAATCCTATTTCTTCCTATAATAGTATCAGAGCTAAAACTGTTCGGATTAGTCTCGACTGATTGGTTAATAATCTGCTAAACCTGATTTGTTCAAAGCATGCTCGTTTATATGTTTAATTGCTTAATTTTTATAATTATGCAGCTCTAATATTCCAGCAGCATGCTTTTACAATTGAAATGCCCATAACTAAGTTAAAAAATTGCATCTTTGGTTGAATATTTCTGTTTTGTCAATCTATATCTTTATTGATAAAACAGACCCCACAATGCGTGCATTAAAATATGCCCAGATTAAGTACGCATGATAGTGTATTCTGCCAAGCATGCTTCAATAACCAAAGACTGAATTTTTCTGATAGTTCGATTTTGCAATAATATACAAAGCATGTTTTCAGTATGAATTCGACTGGCAGATCTGATTAAATTGTTCTACTACCATGTTCAAGCTGTGTGCTATTAATAAATCAGTGGCATAAATTAATTTGCCCTAATTACAAAAAAAAAAAAAAAGTGAACAAAAGCGAGAACCCGAAACCCTAACCCTAACCCTAACAATCTCTCTGCCCCTCTTGACTCTAAAACCTTAGCCCATCAAGACGATGGTAGCAGTAAACACCTTAGTGGTCTGCCACCAAATAGTCCCCACCACTCACCCTTTGTGGCGGTTGTGGCGGCGGGGCCTTGGTGCCCCCCCGCACTATAACTGGCAATTAAAAAAAAAAAGGGAGGCGAGGTAGAAGAGAAAAGGAAACCAGTTTTATCCATCAGAAATTATAGAGGGGTGGCGCGTGTAAGCCACGCGCTGCCAACGAAGGAGTATATTGCTCTTCTTCTTCCTCCATCCGCACCCTTGACTGCCGATCTACCCAAAATAGACGAAGGAACCGCGAAGTCCACCAGACTGGCGGCACGTGTGAGTCACGCGCCACCGCGTGAGAGGCGCATTTGGTGCGCAGCCAGCATTTTTTGGCTCGAAAGTAACCGATCTACACGCTGGTGGCCTTTGTTGTTGTCGGCGGAGGGTGGGTGTTCTCCTCATCTGGGTTTTTCAGCCAACGTTCGCCGAGGTTGAGGGTGGCGACATGGGGCATGACGAAGAGAGAGAAATTTGAAAGGCAAAGAGTCTTCCATGGCCAAGGAACGATGGAGCTCGGTGCTCCATAGCCATGTCGAGAAGAGGAGAAGCAGAAGAGCATGAGGGTTTCGAGGCAGAGGGATAGAAACACCTCAAAGAAAACAGGTGGAGGCCGAGTGAAAAGGGGGGAGGGGGTTGTCAGGTTTATTTGGGCTTTATTCATATATTAAAAAAAAAGGTTATTTCAGTATAATAGGTTGTCTAGACCTGATTTATGTTTTAAATAATTATCAAGTTTTTTAGAAATGGTATGAAGTTCTAGTTGAGATAAGTGCAAGTTGATACGTTTCACTTTTATGCAATCAGTTCATCAGTTGAATTAAGATTTTGAATTAGTTCTGAATGCATGAATTTGTTATAAAAACATTAATATGTTTAATATCATATATAAATTCGTTTTATATATGCATCAACTTGAAATTTTCATGCCCAGTATCTTGTATGAATGTATTTCATATGTTATATTTTATATGAATGTGTTTCATATATAAAATTAGTATCATGTAAATATATTTTACTCGAACTCAATAAATATCTATATGATACAAAGATCTCCTTGGTTGGTAAATGAATATATTTCATAAGTTATATTATATAAATATATTTTATATAATATCCCGTCACATGAATAGATTTCATGATTTAATAATTTTATGCAAAAACATGAGCAATTATAAATCAGTTAATTGTTCTGTCATTATTGTAGTTAACAAAAATGATTCACTAAGTTCTACATGAACAAGTTTCATGCTATTATTTGGATATATAGGATATTTGATTATTTTATGAATCTGTTTCATGAAATTTAAATTTGCAATATTATATGAATACTTTTTATATAATTTGCGAGCTTCACTATGAATTCGTTTCATCCAAACTTTAATGTTATATGGATCTGTTCTATATATAATTAATTGCGATTAATATTTGGATATATTTCATGTTACAAATTATGTTGCATTCGATTACATGGATATGTTTCATGTCAATCACCAATTAGCAGTATTGTATAAATATGTTATATATATATAAACTACGTGAGTTGTAGTGAATTTGCTAATTTTAGCACTTTTTTCTTGCCCAAATTAATGAATGTGGATTCGTTTCATGTTATCTGCTAATTATGTAATTTAGCGGTATTTTATGAATTGGTTTCATGAAATTTAAATTCATAATATTATAAATGTGTTTTATAAATTGCGAGTAACATTTGAATAAGTTTCATTTTTTATATAATTATATAAATGTGTTTTATATGATGCTATTTGGGCCTTTTATGAACTTCTTTTGTAGCATGTTATTATCCGAATATGTTTCGCAATATAGATTCATTTTATTATATAAATGCGTTTTATATAATAATCTGAATTTCATGTTTGATATATCATTGATAAAGTTCTAGATGACATATTAGTAGTTATATATACTGAGATAACTTTATGTAAATTTGGTTTACATAAAGTTGGATATCTTTGTGATATTTCTAAAATGTTAATTAGTTTAACCATAATGTTCTCCATAAGTTTTATTTTTATGGAAAAATGTGATAATTAAATTATTAAAACTTCTAATTCATGGTTGTATAAGATGATTATGAGTTTAGCGAAATTTTCGATCATGCGACATGGATAATGGAGTTTTTTGATAATTTAATTATTTGAAAATATGCCTAATGTCCATTTTACAAATATATATTTTTAGATATGACAATTAAAATATGATTGGTAATTTGTTTACCAATGAAGAACTTGATAGCGCTGACTGTGACACAAAGTGTCAGAAGATTCAGTTTCCTCTAAGCGAGTGAGGTGTTAGTACCCTCGTTAGGTTCTAGGTCTCCTTGGATGGCAAAGATGATACTACAAGTAAGCAGTATCGAGAAAATTTAAAAGTATACCAAAAGTGGTTCGAGTATGGATCGATCAACATGCTATACTTTGTCGTATTGCATATGATGTCGATCTAGTGAGGGAATTAAAAGTCATCCCACTATTGAGTATGCATGGGATTAGCTGAGCATTAGGTTCATCTGGATTCATTTCCTCATAAAGTTCTGGACCTAAGATTGGTATTGCGAAAGGGAAAAAGACTGAGGGAAAGAAAGCGAGGCATATAGCACGTGTGAGTGCTATGACTATGGAAATAACAGATCTTATGCTTGGGATTGTCCTGAGTCGATTAAGATACATTCTTCCACAGTCACTCCTAGATAATATGTATGCTCCCAAGCATTTGTTGCTAACTATGATCCTTAGTGGGTTGCAGATACGGGAGCAACCAAGCACATAGTTCAGGAACGAGTTATTTTTGAACTTTCACCACTACACAGTGGGTTCACAAATTGTCTTTTTAGGCAACGACAATAAAAAGATGTCCTTGTATTAAGGACAAATCATTTGAAACTCTTTAAAGGGACTACGTTGTCTTTTCACGATGCTCTCTATGCACCTGAGGTGTGAAATTTTCCTTGTGTCTTCTGTTCCTAAGATAAGTTTTCTTTAATTTTCGTCTAGATGTCTTAGATATCGTATGGCATGGTGATTTGTTTGGCCATGTCACATTGAAAGGTGTGTTCAATTTTTTTTTTTGACGAAATAGAATATCTTCCATCCTTGTCCCGTTTTCGAATTTGTTTTAAACATGCTCGTTTTGACCATGAGGGTTAATAAAAAGTTAACAAACTAGGTAAATATGGTCTTTTAAGACTAACTCACTAGGCTTAAGTTGCATGATGTGAGTTATGTCTACCTAGTAAAATAATAGAAAATCTTTTTGCAAAGTTTCAAGAACATCGAATTCCTTAGCGTTCATTCACTCTAGACATGTGCGATCCATGAATGTGAAAGCATATCATGGAGCTATATATTCATGATAAAGGTATGTGTACCGACTATCTCACTGCTATTAGATACTTGCTGTGTTCGTACACTTTATAGCGGTAGTAGGACTCAATTGGAACGAAATATTAAAACTCTTTGAACTAATCGAAATCATGAATATTTTCTTCCTAAAATGAATTCCCGCGATGATGATTTTCTTAAGAATGAGTTTCTTAGCATTTGGTGAAATTTAAAAGGACCTCAATTTGTATGCGTTACAATAACACCTTTAACCACCTCTCGGTGAAGGGGAGGATTTGAATTCTCACTAAGCCACCGGGGATGGTACAACTTTCTTATTTGGTAGTAATGGTGAAGGTTTGTCTGTTAAAGAGAATGAGATTCGTCCTGAACCTCCAAATATTGAGGAGAGTTATTCCTGAACATATAGTTAGTCCTTATGTTTAGGATCCCACCTCCAATGGATAGTAGGAGTAATCTTCTCTCCCTACTCAGGGTTCCTTACTTCTTAGAGAAAAGGGAAGGACACCTGGTCCCTTACCTCTTAGAGAAAGGGGGAGGGATTTCTCATATAGGCAGACAAATAATGAAGGTCCCAAGATCCCAAGGACTGAGCGTGGAAGAATTCCTCGATAATATTTTCAAATCAGAGAGGAAATATTCCTATGCACTCCCATGGGAGTTGAGGGATCTGCCTCTTATCAAAAGGCGATTGGTTTATCAAATTACAAAGAGTGATTGGATGCCATAAGAGATGAGATGGACTCCCTAACAGGGTTTGAGAACTTATTGAAACTCCACCCCGACGTAAGTCTTCAAGATAAAACATCAGGTGGATAGTTCAATTGATAAGTTCAGGCCCGGATACTCCTAACCCTGGTTGCCCATTCGGACTTTGAGTTGTCAAAATGGACATAAAGGTTGCTTTTTCTCAATGGTGATCTTGAGAAAGAGATTTATATGGACTAACTCATTGATTTTGTATCAAAGGGATAAGAGGACAATGTGTATCATCTTAAAAGGTCCATATGTGATCTCAAGCAATCTTCCAGTTCTTGGTACTCTAGATTCCATAAAGCCATTTTGGCTTATGTGTGGTTTTAAAAGACAATTGTGTATATTGAAAGATCAACATGGGGATTATGTTCCTCATGTTGATGGCATACTGTTTATTAGGAACAACTTGGAGCTGATTAAAGCCATTAAAAGGTAGTCATTCTATGTCTTTGAGACAAAGGATACAGGTGAAATCAGGTATGTCCTGGGAGTGGAAATAATTCAAAGTCCTAACAAGAAGCATGCATCAAAATGTCTTGGAATGATTTTGGGTTTATAATTCCTAACCTGTAGATACTCCAGTTGAAAAGGGTCCAACCTTGAGTCTTGGTCAATGTTCTAAAACAGATAACAAAATAGAAATAATGAACAAATGTCCCTAACCTTAGTATCATAGCAAACTTAATGTAAGCCATGTTATGTACATGGCCTAATATTGCTTTGCGGTTAGTTTGATAAGTCGTTATCAAAGTAACCCAAGACTTCCTGATTAACAAGTCATCAAGAGAATTAAACACTACCTTCGTGGTATTGATAACTCAGCCTTTTGCTATTAAGGAGTAGGCCTCAAGTTGAGAGGATGCTCAAATGTTGATTAGGGTGGTGACTCGGATGAGTCTAAGTCAACCTTAGGACATGCCTTTACCCTGACTGGGAGAGCCATGTCATGGTGCAGCAAGCAGCAAAGTTGCACAACAATGTTAGCTATAGAGGTAAATTGTGTATCTTGTACTATAGAGGCAAAAAGCATTGCCATTGGATATATATATAGACTAACAAGGTGATTATGTTCCCTTAACTAAAGTCATTCCCAATGATACGTTCAAAGCTCATTGGTTGAGTCTTGAAATTCATAAGGTTTGGTATTTAGACGTGTTCATTTTCGTGATAGACATGTTCTTTTGTAAATGGGCAAAATGCTCATAACTTGTTGTTGTACGTTAGGCATATTGAAATGTCACAGGCTTTTGATTAGCCTAGTCACACAAGCAATCGCCCTGACGCTTGAGTAGCGGGTAGGATGAGACTGAATCATATTGGCATTAAGTGTGCAATGTTGATTACTCACACTGGAAGTGTATGAGTAGAATAAATATAGTCGCCTTAGTGAGACTAAAATGAGATTCGAGGGAGTCGAGTATGAAATAAGTTTTCATATCGAAACCTTAAAAGCCGAATCTTGAGTGTCAAGATTAACATTCAGTATGTTAATCTAGTGGCTCAAGTTAGATTTTTGTATGAAAATCTAGACTGACGATTCGCATGGCATAAAGAGTGACGTACCCAGTTGAGTGGAAGCTATGCCATGACACACATCTCATACTGTGTGTGCTTATAAGACGACCCATATATGGAGTGACAATTTGATTTCCCTATCTCTTGTCACTATGTGGCCCTATGAATGATGACCCTTTGACTTAAAATTATGATATGAATTCGAAACTTGATGATGCTACTTTAATGTGATTCTCA
Organism: Carnegiea gigantea; assembly: GCA_029747015.1. Classification (NCBI taxonomy): domain Eukaryota; kingdom Viridiplantae; phylum Streptophyta; class Magnoliopsida; order Caryophyllales; family Cactaceae; genus Carnegiea; species Carnegiea gigantea. The sequence goes on along the minus strand of JAKOGI010000179.1, from coordinate 729,303 downwards.
AGAACCACGATGTATACGGTTCAGCTAGAACACATTAAGAAAGCAGTTAAGCTAAGATGAAATTTCATGAGTGTTTAAGAAAAAAACCGATCCACTATCACCATATCAGCCCGACGATTATGTTGAGAACATACTCATATGATATATCAGGCATAAGGGATTAGAGATGCCACTGATGATGTCTTGGGATGGTTTTGGGGTATCATATTTCGTGAAAGTATTATGTTAGTTGGATGGTAACTTAATATAACACCACTTGTTATTTTTGGTCGTACGTCCTACTCCTGGTATGAAGCGTGAGGAGTTGTGATATATGGAGAATACGTGTTTTACGGCCTAAGAGGCCGAGTGGGAGCTATTAATCGGGCCTAACAGGTTTAGACCCAACGGCCACTTAAGTCGCCTAGGGTGACAACCCTAGCTACCCCCTAAGCTATATAAAGGGGTTTAAGGGGGTTAGCCTCCCGAGACGCTATGAGATGAATATTATATCTCCCATATTCTCCTATTTCTCTCTCACGGCTGAACTACCATCTATTGAGTTCTCGGGTTTAGGATATGAAAACCTAAAGCGACTCTAGTAGCCGCTTGGTATTCTTATTGACGTGGATTTGTATTCTTATAAACGTAGACTATTACCGACAGTATACTTCGCATTCAGGTTGGTCCTATTTCTTCCTACAGTGTTGATATAAGGTCATATCAAATTTGGAGTATCCTTCATTGATAAGGTAACAACAACAACAACAATTCTCAGTGTGACCACACTTTCACAAAATTTAGGAAGATTCATATGTAGGCAGTCTTTACTTCGATAGACATGGCTGTCCATAGAGAGATTAATTCCAATAGATCCACATAAAAATTTTAAGAATGTAGTTTAGAAGATTTAAATCGTTTGATAAACAAATGTAACAAACACAAGACATAATTACTTAAAATAACGTTTCATTGATAAGGCAGAAGATATATTTTCTACTATAATAAAAGGCCCAAAATAGACAAAAAAGGAAAAGGTTGATGGGAAGAGGACTCGCCATCGAACTATTAATTCACAGTAGCAATGCAAACAATTGATCTTTCTTCATCTTTTTATCTTCCTAAATAGTCAATCAGACACCCCATCAAGCCCCTGTAAAGGGGAAGCCCGGAGGAGGGGGTTTTTTAATTTGATTGTGGCCTAAGGTCGGGTTGTTCTGTTTATCATTTCTTGGATGGAAAGTTCTGCATGCACCGATAAAACCAGGCACTATGTTTAGTGAGAGAGCAATGATGCCAATTGAGCTAATATTCGATCGGGCAATAGCATGTTCAACCTTCTAGTTTGTTTAGTGCAACCTACTATCTGACCACAGACACCGTCTTCTCTACATATACCCCCCCCCCCCCAAAAAAGGAGTGAACAAGGGACCAAAAAAATCAAAAGAAAGATTTAAAAGCAAATTACCAACAGTAGCAGATCTAAATGTAGTCCAACCGCTAGCCGTACTTCTATTCCCGGTGATGACAGTCACATTACTTCCTTCCCCAAGCAAAACCACGTTGGGCTTATCTTTTGGAATATGTACATTCTCTTCATATATTCCCTTTTTCGCATATATGAATGTCCTATATTCACTATTATTTGGTGCAAAATTGATTGCATCTTGAATTGTAGTGAAAGTCCCGCTCCCATCTTTAGCCACAACGATCATGTCGTTCATGGGTTGGTCGTTCGTGGGTTCACCACAATCGTCATTCATGTTATCCTCTAGGATTTTACGACCTATGGGATCTAACCATGAGGGTAGGTCCATGGAGTCGCCATTGCCATGTAATGGCATATCAGTCAACTCTACAGATTTTGATGCAGTGGCCACGTAGGATACCTTAGGTGGTTTTTCAAGGAGCCGCTTGTCATGACTTGCCTTAGAGACAACAGGTTGATTAGCTGACCTTGCATCTTCCCCTGGAGGACTATGGTGGGTAAGCATGGAAAGGGTGTTGCTCACATGCTTGTAAGTGGCAATAAGGGAGTCGACTAGGGTTTGCTTCTGGAGCCCAGAGGCCAACTCAAGGCCTTCTAGGCAAGTGGCCTTACTAGTTAAGGCACCGCTAAGGAGAGCCTTTGCATCTGCCAACTTTGATGACTTGATCTTGGAGACCGATTTTTGGAGGGCAAAGATGGAGATTTCATTCAATTCCATGCAGTCTTGGACCGCCCCTCTTTGCTTCACACTGAGAGTGGAGGACGTGTGGGTTGCAAGCATCGATGAGAGTTTGGTAACTTCATCAACGGCAGCCCCAAGTGAGCCAAGGAGAAAGTTTTGGAGGATTGGAGCTGTGTCTTTGGTGATGGAGAGCTTTAAGGTATCGAAACAAACATCTGGATATGGTGTGGTTTTGCACATAGATTGAATTTTCAAGAGATGGGATTTTGTTGATGATGAGTAAATTGGTTGAACATTTGATGAACACAAGGTTGGTTTTGATAAGATGAATATTGAGCTTGTAAGAAATAGTGTTAGCCTTAGGAAGTGATGCTTTGAGGAAGAACTAGCCATGAGAGGAGGGTGGGAAATGTTTGCAGGTGGAAGGGAGGTGACTTATAGGATTTCATAGGATAATTAGTTAATAATGGCATCTTGGAATTCACGTATTTATTTTCCAAATGTGCTATTGTTGGTAACTTCTTTAATTCAGTAGATAGTATAACGTATTTTTACGGAACTGTTATGTACTTATTTCATTGTGAATTAAATTTAGACTTTAATCAAGAAATGTTATATATCCATTTTTATGTTATGAGTTATAAATAATGACGTCTTCTAAATTTGAATTTTAATCAAAACATGTTATCTACTATTCAATTTTAAGGGGAAGAAATATGCCTACTTTATCTCATATATGTTTAACATTAGGTGCATCTATATAGTATTGATTTAGTTTATTTTAATCATTTTTTAATAATTGAGTCTAGCTATAAAAATATGTCTTAAAAAGCTTCTAAGCTAGAGCAAAAATAAATTTAGCACCATAAAACACACCCTTGAAACTTTACCCGCATAATCTAACTTCTCATCGAAAGTTAAAAATTAGCAAAATAGACTCCTCTTTTTATCCAGAATGCTCGCATCCCAACAATCCAAAACCAAGCACAGTATTTGCGCTATGAGAAAAATAGCAGGACCATACCTCTTACACATATGACATACCTTTTTGAAGGTTGTGATTGAGTCACTGACTCCCTTCCATTTACGATACCCAACACGCTCAGTCTGAAGCACTATAACTAAGCTTAATTAACCTAACTTTCTAATTTTTTTCTTTTGGAATTATTTAGTGTTTATAACATCTTAAAATAGCATGTAATTAACAGGTATCTTTTTTGGAAGAACCATCAATAACAGTATAAACAATAGTTTGCACAGTGTTAACAACTTTGTCAAACATCCAAAACAAACAAGGTTAACCAAAAGGTATAGAGTAGATGTCTTAGGCTCTGTTTGGCAAATAACTGTTAGCTGTTTGTATTAGTTATTAGCTGCTACTTATTTGAATTAGCTATTTGTATTAACTGTTTGAATTAGTTGTTTGTAGAAAAACTATTTGGTAAAATTAGCTGTTTCTGAAGGCATATTTGGCAAAATTCAATTGTTGCCCTTTTTATAAAATACTTTCATTGAATATTTTTTTAAATTAATTGATCATTTATTGATTTTAAAAAACAATTAATTTTATGTCATATGTTCAAATAAACTTCATCCTTGAAACTTTATTTTCTTACTAGTTTGAATAATTTGTGTTCATCAGTTATTTCCAATTTATGAATTGAATTTATATGAACCTAAATCTATATTTTTGTTGTTAATTGAAATATGCATGGATTTCAAATGATTTGATCTCCATTGAATTTAACTTAAATAAAACATGATTTAAGACATCACTAATAACCTACCTCAACTAAAAGCTCATATTCCAAATAACTGGGAGAGAGGAGGTGGGGGGAGAGGACGACCAAATTATCTATCGTGTAAGTATCAAACATTTGAAATTACATTCAACTATCAAAAGAAACTCTCAATGGAGTAATTGGGAAATATAATTTATAATATTCTATATCATCTAGCTGCAACCGTTTGAAGCAATGTTGTTACGAATAGTTACTCTCAATGGAAGTGAACAATATTAATTTATAAACTCTCAATGGATTTCAAGTATTAATCTATATTCTCAATGGATGCAAACAATGAAAGTGAAGAACTACCTTGGTATGGAGAACGTACGTGAATTCTTATTGTGGTAACTGGCAAGGGAGAGGACAAGTCAACAGCATGGCTGTAGTTTTCTTGAACTTGTGGGTAGTATAGCAATTTTAACAAAAAGTTGTTCCAAAAGATTATTGGGAATAGCTATTTGAAAAAGAGCTGTTTGGGACAAAACAGCTGTTTCAAATAGCTCTTTACAAAACATCTCTTTAGCTATTTAATTTAGTCAAAACAGCTAAAAAGGTCCCAAATAACTTTTTTTTGTCAAACAGCTGATGCAACCAAATATCCCATTAGTCCTGATGTTCTATCTCCCTACGTTGCTTCTTGTCAATCTTGAGGACTTCATCTAACACAATTGTCCCATAAATCCTATCTCAAGCATGATAATAAGTCGCAGTATTTATTAGCTAATCCTAATTCAAGTCGGCGAGTGGTTGGGCATTTGGCATTGTTCAAATTAATTGACTATTTTCCAAAACTCTCAAATTCCACTTAAATCAAAAGTCCTGAATACATATTTGTTGGATAATAAAGGACTAATTTTAATGCGGAATAGATTGTAGGGAATAACCTATGTATTTGAATGCTGTTAGAAGACGGCAACTAGATTCGTCTTGAAGGTTACATCGTAAATCCAAATCCCACTAGATGGCAAGGAGGTCATAAGAGAGAGGGAAAGAAGATTTAGGGATCTTTGTATTTAATATGTCTTTAGTTGACCCCCCAAACCTCCTTATATGGGTTAGGGCAGATTACGGTTACCGCCTCTTAAAGGATGATGTGGTTGTCAACCCTAATGTTATTAGAGACTGCCAAGAGCTCCCACTCGGCCACATGGGCTATAAATCACATCCAAATCCAAATTCAATACTCCAAAAATCTCAGCACCAGGTGAGATTGGGGGGGGGGAGGTTCTGATTTAGCGATTTTACCCCCGAATTGTAAAATTATAGAGAGACTAGTTTCAATTGACCATAGATTTAAAAGCTGTAGACTACCTAATACTCCACAAAAACAGAGTACAGGACATTTATAGAAGCATTTTGCGTTTGTCCATACAATCCAAGTTGAAATAATAATCCAAACTTGCCTTTTCCAGCTATATAAATGTCGGACCAAAGGCTGCAAATCACATGCTCTGCACAACTCTTCACGCTTCATATTAAGAATATGACGTGCGATAAAAAAGTAACCATATAATGTTATATTAAGTCCCCATCTAACTAAATAATACTTTCATGAAATACAATACCCCCAAATCATCCTAAACATCACGAGTCACATTTCTAATCCCCTTATGCTATATGATAGATCATATGAATATATACACTCAATATAATTGCTCAGGCCGATATGGTGAAAATGAATAGATTTTTTCTTAAATAGTTATGATATTACATCTAAGGTTAACTGCTTTCCTACCATGCTCTCGTTGAATCGCATACATTTTGGCCTTTAGAAACACATTAAAGTAGCAATATCAAGTTTCGACTTTGTATCATAGTTTAAGTCAAAGGACCATCGTTTATAAGGTCATACAGTGACAAGAGATATGGAAGTAAATTGTCACTCCGTATATGGGTTGTCTTTAAGTACACACAGTATGAGATGTGAGTCATGACATAACTCTCACTTAACTGAGCTCGTCACTCTATATAACATGTGAATTGTCAATCTAGATTTTTACCAAAAATCTAACCTAAGCCACCAGATTAACATACTAAATGTTAATGTTGACACTCAATATTTGTCTTTTAAGGTTTCAATTTGAAATCATATTTCATAGTCAATTCCCTCGAGCTTCATTTTAGACTTATTAAGGTGATTATGTTCATTTTATTCATACACTTCTAGTATGAGGAATCAATATTGCACACCTAGTGCTAAGATGATTCAATCTCATCTGACTACTCAAGCATCACGGCGGTTGCTTGTGTGACTAGGCCAATAAAAAGCTTGTGATATTTTCGACATGCCTAACAAATAATAATAAATCACACTGCATTTAAACATCAATCGTTGTTTACAAATGCTCATTACAAGAAGAATGTATTCATCACATAACAAGATATATCCAAAAACTAAACCCTAAAAAGTCCTGGACTCAACACATAAGCTTTGAAAGCATCTCTAGGAATCGACTTAGTTAATGAATCAATCATCATCTTGTTAGTAGATGTATACTTGATGACAAATTCTTTGTCTTTATAGCTGTAGGGATCCACCTCTTCAAGCGTGCGATCCCCCACAAATGATTCGATTACCCTTTTGCTGAAGTGTTTATTTTGATTGTTATTATTATTTTTTTAGGGAAAAGAGAGCTAATTGTTTTTCATTTTTTATTTTCTAAAAAAATGATAGAAATAATGGATTGAACTAGAAAGCTGGTTCCTGATTTTAACCAAGGAACCAGCCAGTTCCTAGACTAAAATTAAGTCTAGTTTTTCCTGGTCCTGATCCAGGGTAGAAACGAGGTTTGGTACCTGGTCCAGGAACCAGTCGATTCCTAGGTCATATTAGGACCTTTTTTCCTGCTCCAGACAGTTTTACTGTCTATGATCACTACCACTCTTCTGAGCACAAAAATAAGAAATGGGATAGAAAATAAGAAAGAATACAAATAATTGCGACTATATAATTTAATAGAGTCGCGAATGAGTTTTTAGAAAAACTTACAAACCAAGTCTCTTTTTTCGAAGCGAATCGTACAGATAGGGACAACCGAAGCGACAACGAAGGGATGAATCGATTCAACTTCAAAAATGTTTTCGAAAAATTCCCGTACAATCCCTGATGTGGGGACTCATCTTGACTTCTTCGTCTGGAATCGAGAATCTAGATTTGGGGCTAAGGTACGATGAATCTATAGCACCCTTGTAGATTTTGTACACATTCTTAAATGAAGCACCTTTGAACGTATTCAGGTATTCATACCCTATAATTTTTATATCACATGTAATGATATCTTGAGAAGTAGGCCCTATTAGAAATACACTTGACAAAGCTAACCCAAAACTCGAAAACCGAACCGAAGGACCCAGATCCATACCCAACCTGCAGGTGGACCTGAAACTCGAAATAGGCTCACCCAAAAGCGGATCTAAAATCCGAGTTGACCCGAATTGAGCTATACCCAACCCAATTTTTTACAAAGTTGCTTATTTTTACATGACAAGCGTATTTGACCAAAAATCGGTTAACCCGAAGCCAATTCAAATCGAAGTTTAGCTGATCCAAACTGACCTGACCTGAAATGTCACTTAACCCAAAACATCACCTAACCAAACTTAACCCGACCTGTACCCGAACCGAATGACCCATTTGCCAGGTCTAGTAAAAAAAAGTTATAAAGCAGCTGACAACTCTATGTTTCCCTTTTGTAACATCATGGATTGTAGTTTCTCAAGAATAGTGGATATTCATTTTGCAACCAGTTGAATAGAGGTTGGCCTCATGGTTGAATAATTACTATTAGTTGGCGATCTAGGCAAAGTTTTATTTTTCGTCAAGGCTGATCCTCTAGCTCCCTCTAGAGATGTAAACTTCTTCACAAATAATGTGTCCTTGCTAGTGTGAAGACCTATCTTAGGACTTGACAACTTGGCTACAAGATTGACCTCCTCAAGTAACTGCTCAACTACAATAGAGGTAGTCTCATGTAATAAATTGAACGTGCAAATCTACCAAAAAAACAGTAGTCAAACTCTAAAACTTGGTATGATAAATATCAAGAGTTTTATACACACAAAAAGGAGGCTACCTTCAACGTCAGTCAATATACTTGAATAGCTTTGGATGTCACTGAAAAAGATGTCTTAAGAGGTAGTCCAGAAGTACTTACAATGATAGTCTTGCATTTGTTTTATACATATTATGTTTAAGTTTAACTTGTCCTGGTCACTGTGATCATTTCCTATTGTGTCCTCTCCTTTATTAGCAACATGAGCATCAATGGAATCAACAGTTCGTTCAGCATAAGAATCTTAATCTTCGAAATTTGGGTCATCCTTTAAAATGTCTCCCTTTGTGTTTTTGTTGGATTTAGATGGGTTACATCGTGTGCACTTCTAAAGGAGACCAACATTGGTCCTATGGTCATTTATTGTCCCCTTGAACATCCCTTAGTCATAAACTATCTAAGATCTAGCGAATGACTCAGCGATGAGAGTTATAAGCTAGGTGTTCTTTGATAGAAGCATAGTCCACTAATGCTAGGCATCAATATAAGTGAGAGGGTTGTGTGTAAGCACACCTGTTACATTATGACCCACTCTAAATTGCCTATTGAATCGATATGCGCCATAAGCCTTGATATAAAAGGTCGTAGCATGATGAAGAGGTAGGGAAACAGAGCACAGAGTAATTAGGTAGCTAATCTATTCACGAATAAGAGTTACATCGTCATTTAAAGTTTCAAGCTTGACTCATTAGTCATCCCTCCTGAATATGCCTTTAAGCATCACTGATAAACATTACCCTGTCATGGCTAGAATAATATACCATCAAAGGGCCTACTTAAGAAGGCTCCAACATATATGGGTGTTCAAGTAACATGTGAGCCAACCATACAAATAATAAGCAAGAAAGATTAATGTCGATATACAGGTTTGGTTGCATTGAAGATGCCAATCAAACTGGGATAAATTCTTGCTAATACTAGCACTCGGCGATTGAACGTGGACCTTGCTATCATGTTACTAGGCACCTCAAAGGTATATGGATGAATGAATCTACTTTGATCTTCAGGAATTGCAAAGATGCGTATCCATCAAGAAGAAAAATGCAGCTAGATAAGTGATCTCTCTCATGTGATTAGGAAGCTTCTCTGCATCAAAGATGGCTAACTCATCCCGAGTCCATTATATGGCTGAGGACAAAGTATCACAAAAGGCATTATGGGATTTACCTACAGCATGATTTGGAAAGGTGTGATTTGGAGTAGCATCACCACTTCAAAAAGATTCACGCTTAACATTTCTTTTAGCACAAAATTCAATCCATCATTCGGTGCTAACCCTTTAAGTTTTGCATTCTCAAGCTGGCTGTAGACTACAAATAAATATATGCATACAGGTTGAATCAACCTATGATTGTTCTAACTTTGTTGGTATAGGGCATCTTTGTTTAGGATTAATTCATCATTAATTCTCCTACTAATAGGAAATCCATGAAGCTTATATAAGCCCCATAGAGAGAGAGACATTTCCCTTGATATAGTATGCAAGGTATTGGTCTTAGTGCGGCAAGCCTCACAAAAGGCACGAATGCGTGGGGATCGCGATCATAAGTGTATAAAGAGGCATACATTGCATTAAAAAGTAAATATGCCTTCAATTGGAGTTTGAAGCATGAAAGATATGCTATACCCATTCCCAATAATTCAAAATGAAATAGAACTCCCAAGGGACCTTCAACACTAGGCCCGAATAAGTTTTGTTAGAGCTAAGGTTGCGCTTATGTAGTAGGAAATTGTTGTTGGAAGAACAATTCCCATGACTAGGACTGTGAATAAATAGTCAGTAGAATCATCACATCCTCTATTTAAAGCCTTAGCTAAAGTTGTGACACAAAGTTTGTGTGAGGTATGGCGGAGATTGTATTGATCTTAGGACGAAGCAAGGAAGGATAGATAATGACTGTGGTGCGAAGCTCTGCTTTGGTGTCTTCCTTCTCCACAATATAAAGATAAACCTTGTCTTGCCACTTGTATTCCTTAAAGCATCTTGTGGTGGGTACCTACAATAACAACAAGGGAGGTTAAAAAAATTAAAAAAACATTAAGGGGGAACTTGTAAGTTGAAATGTGAAATAAATTGCAAGGATATTGAATCTTCAACATGGTCAACTTCACACAGTGGGTCTTCAAAATGTTACTTCTCACTGTGGTATGGTAGGGCTTTCTCCCCAAAGTGTAAAGATCGAATCCGACCACACATGTACAAAGTGGGTCTTCAAAGGCTACTTCCCACCATTAGATGTGAACATTTTCTCCTCAGAGTCTAAAGATCGAGTTTAGTCGCCCCCCATGTAGTGGTTCTTTGAGAGTTGCTTCCTACTATCATATGCGAGAGCTTTCTTATCAAAGTCTAAAGATCGAGTCTAGTCATGTATGCACGGAGTTGTCGTGAAAAAAACAACTTGTATACAAGAAAATGGCGATGCAAAAAAAGGGGGAAATGACCAACAAATTGGCGAATTGCTGATAAGGAACCAAAAAAATGTGAAAAAGCAAATGAAAAACGCTATAGGACATATCATCGACAAGTCCTTAGAAACCAAAAAAATTCTAGATGATATTAAACATTAAACAATAAGAGAATGAAGCTAGTGAATTAATAGGAAATTACCTTATGAAAGTTTTTGTGTTCGGTGATCAACTGGTGAACAAGAGATATAAGGATAGACCTATGCAAAAGAGCATATATCAGCCAACAAGATGATAGGTTAGGTATTTGAACAAAAAAATGGAATAAAGCAAATCTTGGTTGCTCTAAGTCAAATATTGACAAGACTAGCCTGTCCAGCGCTAAGTTGGTAACACAACAAGACAGATCGACAAAGTGAAGAAACTAAGCCAATGAGTTACCTAGACGACATGCCCTAAAAAAATGATCAAGACTCTAGTCACACTTAAACACTTCAAGTTGTGTACACGTCCTAGTCTCAAGGGACTATTTGTGGGTACTAAAATAAATAAATATGTGCCACATTGGAAAATAATTTAAATTGATTAATTTGGGTTAGCTCGAGTGATTAATTTAATTACTTGACTCAAACGACTACCAAGTCAATGGTCTGATAAACTGTTTAGTCAACGACTCGATAAACCCTCCTCTCCTTAGCCTAACTAGGGGTGACAATTTCACATATGCCTGATGGATATCCATTCTATCTGATCTTAAAAAGCAAGTGAAAACCCAGAACATATGGATGATGGATGGATGACGGATGATGGTTTAATGGTTTGGGTTAGAACCAAGTGATGCTCCATTCGACCCGTCACTCGATTCATCACCCGCTTAATCATCTACTTGTTTATTCTCTTTTTGCAATCACTTCACTTTTTATTTTCGTCCTATATGTTTTACTCATTTTTTGGACAAATATATTGTTAATTTTTAAATTTTCATCAAAATTAATAGGCAAAAGATAAATATTGTCCTAAAGGCAATGTTGACGCAGGATTGATTACAATATTTAGACACTTTCCAATACGTAGCTATTAATTAGGAGAGCATGATTTGACTTTTTCAAATTGATCTCTTCACTTCCTAATGTTCTCACTCACTGTCAACTATATTCTTTTTATCAAAACTTCAACTAATCATTATTGCCTTGATTAATAATTCTTCCAATCACCTAACTTTATTTACTACTGCTAATTTTCATTTCCCTCCAACTAGTGGGGAACTCTAGGTATTCGGTATTCCTTTCATATTAAAATAAGGCTATTACCATTACTGATTGGTATTTTGCAAACAAAGCTCATCACCATTCCTACACAGGTGATTCCCATGAGTGTATAGGTAATTTTCCATTATAATTTAAATTTACATCTTATATATTCTGTTAATGTTCTAAGTTCTCTTTTTTTTTTTTTTTGGCTCTTGAATATTTGCAGAAATATAATGCAAGGAAAAAGTCATACTCAATGTTTCTTTGACTTGAATGAACTTCCTAATAATCAAGAACTTGTAGAGTTTGTTAAGTCAATTATGATAAATTCAACCGAAGATTTTGAAAGTTTGATCTGATTCAAATTTCAATCTTGCAAACCTTGCAAAATTCAGATGAAATTCTCCACCCAGTGGACAACGTGGAGCCTTTTGTGGGACAAACTTTTTCTAGTCAAGAAGAGGCATTTGTCTTCTATGAAAATCACGCAAGACAACAAGGATTTTCCACTTGAAAAGACCATTTTGTAACTGTAAAAGGGAAGATTAAAAGGCGTGACTTCTATTGTCATCGCAGTGGGAAGCCTTCGACCAAGATTATCGATCCATCCAAGAAACAAAGAAATAGAAGGTCTTCTAGATGTAGTTGCAATGCTCATATGCGTATTACATTACAAAGGTGCAATGAGATATTTTCGAAAGAATGGCATGTCACTAAACTTGTTTCTGAGCATAATCACAATCTTTTGTTGCCTCAAGAAGTTTTTTTTTGCTGGCTAATTGGGAAATTAATGAAGAGGATGGAAAACACATTCTTCTATTGAAACAAGCGCGTCTTTCTATAAGGCTTATAATTCGTGTCTTAGAACTTGTAAAAAATATCGATAACGGAGAACTTCCTTTTCTTGAAAGAGACGTTCGTAACCTTTTAGCCAAAGTGAAGAGAAATATTGAAAGGGTTGATGTCACAAACATTTTGGATTATTTCAAGCAATGCAAGTAAGAAAATCCACATTTCCAATATGTGCTTACGGTGGATGATGAGAGAAGGTTAGAGCATTTGTTTTGGTCTCCCGCTCAGTGTTTCGATTGGTATGATAAATTTGGAGATGTGGTTGTCTTTGATACCACTTACAAGGTGAATGCTTATGATATGCCTTCTGGATTTTTTGTTGGGGTTGACAGTCATGGAAAGACTATACTATTTGGATGTGCCCTTCTCCGCAATAAGACAACTGTAACTTTCAGATGGCTTATGAAGTTATTGGAATAACTTATCCTATTTCAGTTAAAATTATAGTTATTATTTCATTTACATTACCATAAATTTAATGATTTATATGTGGCATTTTTCTTAACTGATTTAAGTTATTACTGCCCCCCGCTTTTCTATTAGATATGCATGTAACTAAATGCCTGACTATAATCATATTTGTTTGTTTTCTGGTAGATGTGCTCTTTCTTTTTATTCCTTTTTTTATTATTTCTCTTATGTTTAGCCCTTTACGCCAATCTATTATATAATCACATAACATGCTTATTCCCTTTTTATCAAATGTAATTAGTTATTATTTATTTTGTAGACATTGTGTCTTTGTAATTTGTGTTGCATTCATGCACTGTTAAATGCAATTTTGACGGGGAAAGATTCATCATAGGATCTATATTTTGGCATGGTTTAGGGGAATAAGCATTTTGTTATAATAAAAAGAAAGGGTACATATTCCACAAACACAACATGCTTAGCTATAATTACATGTATTTGTTTTCTAGTAGATGTGCTCTTTCTTTTTTATTTCTTTTTTTATTATTATTTCTCATGTGTTTACCCCTTTACTCCAACGTATTATACAATCACAGAACATGCTTATTCCCCCTTTTTATAACAAAAATGCAATTAGTTATTATTTACTTTGTAGACGTTTGTGTCTATAATGAAGAAGTCTCCAAAAACTATCATAACTGATCAAGATCATGGATGGCAAGAGCATTAATAGCGAAAGAGATGCCAATGAATAGACATAGCTTTTGTATATGGCATATTACTTCAAAATTTAGTGGTTGGTTTATGGCAATTTTACATGACCAATACCCACAATGGTGTGCTGATTTTTATGTGCTTTACAAGTTGGATATGCCCGAAGAATTTGAATGTCAATGGCCTCAAGTAGTAGGTAAATACAATTTGCGTAATAACAAGCATGTCATTGGCCTGTATCAAATTAAACATTTTATGGTGCCTACCTATCTCCGTGGTTACTTTTTTGGCGGAATGACAACTACTTGAAGATCTGAATATCTTAATGGTTTCATTAAGAGATTTGTCTTTTCGAGTACTAGTTTGAGAGATCTTCCTAAACAGGTTAGTACATAATTTGGAGTTCTCTTTCCTGAATTAAATTGTGATGCTAATGAAAAATATTATTTACATATGTCTTATTAATTTTATAGGTTGAGCTTGCAGTTCAGGAGATTAGACAAACTCAATTGCATAATAATATGCTAGCTAAATCTACCATCACTCCATTGGTGTTTGGTTCACCATTAGAAAAACAAGGCTCTCAAGTTCTCACCCCTTTTGCTTTTCAAAAGCTACAAGAGCAGATTGTTCGATCAAGTGAGTACTCAATACTCCATTTGAATGGTAATAACTTTGTTTTAGGAAACTATGGTGCCACAAGTACCACTCGGAGTCACAAGGTGTTTTGGGATGGAAGAATAGCCATGTGTACTAGTAAGCATTTTGAATTTATGGGGATGCCCTGTCGTCACATTTTTCGTGTTTTTCTTCAATGTGACTGTCATAAAATTTTATTCACATACATCCCCTTGCGTTGGTGACTAGAAGATGTAGTAGTTATTTGGAGACCTCTGGTGAACAAGTTATAGTTAAACAAGATGCTACTTTGATGGGCAATGATCTTAACAATGAAGACAATATTCTTTGCCCCCTAAATCAATAACTAAAGGACGTCCAAGGAAGAGAAGCATGAAAGGTAGAAAAGAATCGAGCTGTCAAACTAAGACTTGTTCCATATGTGGAAGGACCCGCCATAATGCAACTACTTGCCTGGAAATCAAAGAGAACGCATAATACCACATATAAGAAAGAAAAATTGTTGCTAGTGATTTAGGTTTGAATCCTATCTACTCATTAAAATATTAGGTAGATATGTAGGTTTCAATTCAATTGCTATACTTTTGGGTAAGAAAATTGCTGACGAATTAAGCTTATATTTTTATTTTGTCCAATATTTCACTTCTAATGATGTTCGGTAGCCTACCATTTTAGCTTTTGTTGTTTATTCTCTAAAATGAGTATTAATGCTCATTTTCATTAGTGACTATGATTTAGATATGTATCACTTGGTAAAATGCAAAGAAAAATGGTTTGGTATTAAAAAAGGAAATAAAAAGAATGAATGAACACAAGTTGGGATTTAGTAATTAGGCAAGAATAGTAAAGCTCAAAGTATAGCATATGCATATTAATTCCACCATGGGACGGAATGAGCTATGAAATTACTAGACCACCAGCGAGCAAAAAAGGCAAGTGACAGATCATTAGCATGAATTATTTAGAGTTTCAAAGCATGATGTGTACTCATTAATAAAGATAATTTTTTAGCATTAATTTGTGGAAGGGGAAGTACAACACAATTAATGAAGTAAAAGCATTAATGATTTCTTATCTATTGCCCTTAGGGCAACAATTATCAGGTTCGCATTAATGGTTTCTCATCTATTGCCTTTAGCGAAACAATTTTCAAGCTCCAAATTAATATAATAATTATGATAATCATTTTTTATGCCTAAAATATCTATTTAAAATTTTCAAAAGCCAAAACTTATTTCCGAATAAATTTCCTAATATATTACACATAAGCTTTCACATGTTCTCACACATGGACGGTGGATTGGATTGGATTTTCGTGGATGATGGATGGATGAGACGAAGTGTATAAAAGTAGGTGGTGGATGCGGATGATGTTTTAGCCAATCCAATTCCGATCCATTGTCACCCCTACTACCATGTTAGCAATTTAGAACTTGCCTAATTTTAAAGCCCAATCACTGGCCCAAGAAGGTAGTTAATTTACAAACCCTACAAGAGGGGAATGGAGCTTTTCTGTAAAAATATAATTCTAATCCCTCTTATTTAATGAATTGAAAATTTCTCTCTAAAAGTGTACAACAAGTACATTAAAATGAACTATTTACTTTTGATTTAAGTTACAAACTTGACCGAAACTCAAACCATTCTAGCTCTCGATAAAGTTGTACACAAGAGATCAAATAAGATGAATTACATTTGCTCTTTTATTATATGTACATAGATTGGACCCCATTCTTTGATCACTATAAAAAAACTTCAGTTTTTTTTTTTTCAATATTGATTTGATTTAAACTTAAAATTTGTGGTTACAAGGGGATTAAAGTCTTTTAAGGTGTCCTTTTTAAGAGGGGAGATTATGTTAAGGCGATAAAGTTCTT
This sequence comes from Carnegiea gigantea, assembly GCA_029747015.1. Lineage (NCBI taxonomy): Eukaryota > Viridiplantae > Streptophyta > Magnoliopsida > Caryophyllales > Cactaceae > Carnegiea > Carnegiea gigantea. The sequence continues at coordinate 713,165 of JAKOGI010000179.1, read as the reverse complement.
TTTCTTTTTGGCGTAGTTCAGGGATGTGCTTGTCTCAGACTCTCAGTTTTAGTGTTTAATTAGACTAAACACTATATTGTTTAATTGCTTCTCTTGAGACTTATCAATGATTAAAAAAATATTTGAGGCATATGTTTAGGTCATAATTTCTTCAACTGATCAATTGAGTGGGAATTCTTGGCGAACTCTAAACTCATGCCCTTTTAAGTCTTCACTTGAATAACGCCTCCAAACTTCAAGAAATATAGAACGTTTATTCGGGTCCTTATATTGCAATCAATTAATACGATCCCAGGTAACCTAAAAATCATGCAACTGAATTGACACATTCGCTCAAAGTGCAAGAGATATCATCCGACACGGAAACTCTCATAAATGAAGACAGATAGCTTATTTAGGAAAAAAGTGATGCCGAATATATACAAAAGTAACCACTGGAGTTTAGCAACCAAAAATAACTGCAGATAAAATTAGAGTTCTTTAAAGAGAAAAAGAAAATGAGGCGATTAGGGTCAGACCATCTATTTGTATGTACAATAACAAATATCTATAACAAATATTCTCATAAATTACAATAATTCTTTTACAATTTTGACTAAATTAGTTAGCTAGTAAAATATTTAGATATAGACATCAAGGTGTAAGTTCCATGCCCCCAGGTTCACCTTCTAGGTCGATCTGAAAAAACTGACCCGAGATCCGAAATTCAAACCGAACGACCTGAACTTATACCCAATCTGACATTCAAAATATGCTCACTCGAAAATGGACCCGAAATCCTAATTGACCCAAGCCGAGCCATATCCGACCCGATCCAAAATTTTCTACAAAGCTAATTATTTTTGGATGACAAGCGTATTGGACCAAAAATTGGTCGACCCGAAATCGGCCCAAACCGAAGTTCACTTGACCCAAACCAAACTAACCTAAAATGGCACTTAACCCAAATATGACCTGATCTAAACTTAACCCTACCCGTACCTAAACCGAATGACCCATTTGCCAGGGCTACCTTCGGTTGCTATGTCCCCACGAATGGTTGGACTCGTTGCTAGATATTTTGATTCAAAACTGATTTGTTTATTTATTTTTTTTAAGTGAACAAAGTGTGGTAGAACAGTGGACTGGGACAAAGAACTGGACTAGAGTTCTGATCCAGGAATCTGGCTAGACTCCTTGACCAGAACTAGGTCCAGTCCCTTGATTTGGTGCCACAAAGTGCTGATTGCCTTATCTAGGGGACTTGCAATAGCCTAGATCCAGGAACCTGGTCGAGTCCTTAGGCCAGAACTAGGCCTGGTTCCTGGTCCAGTAGTGATACCATCATGGATCCCGAACCTATTCTGCTCCAATTTGAAATTTAAAATAAAATGAAACAATACAGCCAATTAGTGGAGTTGACATTGAGTTTTTGGAGAAGCTTATAAACCAAATTAACTTTTGAAAATGAGTGATAATAGAAGGGACCATTCATATGAACCACAAATTGAAGGAACACAGAAAGGGACAATAAGCTTGCTCCAAAAAGGTCTTTGAAACTCCCTTGAATAATCATTAGTGTGGGGACCATCTGATTCCATAGACATGAATCGAGGATCCAGATTCAAGAGTGAAGGTACGGTGCCGTAATGGAGTGCATCACATCATCACTCATCATCACTAATGGCCTCTACTAACAAATGTGGGAAACCTAAATCTAATTACACTTAAAACTACAAGCATGCAACATATTAAAATCAAGTAATTCAAATAACATAAATCAAAATACAACGTCAGTCTAGAGGAAACAATTCGAAGTATTATAACAGGGGGGAATAAAACTAACTAAATATTACGTCTTTATCAAACTCAAAGTTAAATAAGATAAGGAAAGTAGAGAGAAAGAGTGAGGGGAACATTCGATATTGTCTTCAATATGGCCCACCTGATTCACCAGGAAACCCAGTGAAAGAACCCGCCTCTAGGGATTAACCAATCTCTTACTCTTAATGCCTCTCGAGTGTCAGAGTATTGTCACTCAAATTGTCTCTCCATTTTTTCTGTCGCTCTCTGGTGTCTCTCTTTAATTTTTCTGATTTTTCACTTAGATTTTTCATGGCAATTAATGCTAGGGGACAGTTGCTTTTTATAGGGATCAAACTAGACTGAATCAACTAAGGAAAGGGATTTCTACTTCAACTCCCAGTAGACTTAATTCGATAAGTGGCATATTCGGAGCAAACTCTACTAAAGGGAGTTTGACTCAGTTAAAGGAACGGTAGGACTCGATGGCTTCTTAGGCAAAGAACTTGGTCGAGCTGGGTTGAGCCCGTTAGGCCCTGTGCTCCATTTTCTCTTTTCTCCTCTTTCTTTCTCTTTTTTTGTTTTTGACTCTAAATTTTTGGTTATATTGTTGGGCCCAAATACATAAGTTGGGGCATGTTTATCATCAGGCAGTTTATAAAATTGGAGGTGCTATTTTTAGGCATCTACAGTTAGCACCCACTTTGGCCAGACCTGAGTAAGGTGAAGGTCAAAGTAGATGGCATTTGTGCTTACCTATTTCGGCTATCTTTCTGATTTGGACCTTTCATTGGTCCAATTGAACTTAATGTTGACCTCCAGTTTGGCGAACATTTCTTTGATTTAGTGGACCTTTTGCCAATTGAATGGATATAGACGTTAACTTTTCACCGGTTTAATGGACCTTTTACTTGTCTAGCAGATTTGGATATCAACCTTTCACCGGTTTAGCAGATTTGATGTTAAGCTTTCATTGGTTTTGTAGACCTTTCACCTATCTAGTGTACCTTTTGCTAGTCTAGCGGATTTTAATGTTCACCTTTCACCGGTTTAGTGGATCTTTTGATGATCTAGCAGATTATGGTTAACCTTTCACTGGTTTATCAAATGTTTCGCCATTCTATTAGATTCTGGTGTTAATCATTTTAGGAGACCTTTCATCGGTCTAGTGGATCTTTGGCTGGTCTAGTGGAATATTATGTTAAATTGACTTCCTTGTATTGGAGTAATAATAACTTTAAGCTTTCTTGATTTCTTGACATTCCCTTTTCATATTTTTCATTCGTCAGCTAAATAACCATGGAGGGTACCCCTTTGTCTTTGCATTTCCTCTTTGCTCTTCTTGCTCACATGCCCCTTGATTGAAGAGTTTAGACTGTACTTCATGTTTTGCATGCCTTGCAAATCCTGACTCGATCTCTTGCCTTTGGGTTTACTTCTTTTGGTTTCTTGTGATTGTTTTGTGCTTTTATTCATGCATGGGTATTTTATATATATTTGGAGGTGGATCCTGGCCGATTCCGTTGCTCTTTTGGCCCTCATCCCTTCTTATCTTGTTGTTTGTTTTATGCCTTTTCATGCATGTGTCTTTTGTAAGTGGTGAGCCCCCTGGCTAGGTGCCCCCTCTTTGGCCTCTTTTCGTCTTGTTTCGTTACAATTGGATTCATGCGTGTGTAGTATGTGCACTTTGCATGGGGAACCCAGTTGGGTCCCCCTCCTTTGGTCTCTTTTCCTTCTTTTCTTCTTGTTTCTTTATAGTTGCCCTCATGCATGTGTAGTACATGTATGCAGTTGCATGGGGAACCTAGTCGGGCCCCCCTTTGTGTTGGCCTTCTTATTTTCTCTTCTCTTTTCTTTGGTCATAAATAGCATGTACTTAGGAACCTTTCTTCGCACCTTTGTCACGCCTATCTCCCTCTTATCACTAGTGCTTTTACTACTTCCCATCTTTATTTTATTCATTAAGAGTGTGTAATTGTGCTCTAAGATCATGAGTGTAAGGAAGGTACATCCACCCCGAAGAACTAGAAAAGAAAAGCTCTATCAAGGTTCTTTCATTGAGAGGGAATGGAGATGAATTGAAGCTTGGAAGTATTCTCCTTCCGTTTTTCGTACTTCATTTTTATCATGATTATGAGTATAATATTGCTTTCATTCCGTTCTTATATGAAGAACTTGTTAGGAATGCAGGTGTCCCTAGGAAATTTATGATGGACCTTAAGGGTAAAGAAGCTCGAGTTTGATCTATACTAAACAACATTGGCTTTTAGGCCTTTCACTCTACTATAAAAGGAGCAGAGATTAAACTGATCGTTGTGTTACTCGAGCGGTAGTCGATAGATCTTGTGACACCACTAATAATTTTTGTCTCGCATTTGTGTCTCTACCCTTGGGATGCACGCAGCTTGGTACTACACCCAGCATCAAATCCTTATAGAGGGTTCATTCAGTTTTGTTTGGTACTTGGGTGAAAGAGTTATTGCCAACATGCTGACCAGTGGCCAACTTTCATCCCCAAAGGTCCACCTCGGTCCATGTTTTATGCACGAACCTTATCTCTTGAGGACATAAATGAGATGAAAATAAGTCATTACGTCATTGATTTTATCAACCATGAATGTGACTATGCCACCTATCTTCGACGCATCATGACTCATTTGGTAACCTATCCTACCATTCTTCCCCTCATCTATCATATTTTCAAAAATCTAATCATTGCTTTTCACTATTATCATGGATTAGCTCATAAAAGGATTTAAGACAAGGTAATGTGGTGTATGCTATTTGTTGATGATATTATTCTTATCGATGAGACTAGGGATTGACTTAATAGTAAGTTAGAGCAACAGAGATATATGTTGGAATCTCGGGGATTTGGATTAAGCAGATCCAAGACTAAATACTTAAAATGTGGTTTAATGGTAAGGAAGGGGGTGATGAAAAAGTCATCATGGGTGCTGTGGTAATACGAGGGGTCAGGAAGTTAAGGTATTTAGGCTTGATAATTGAGGAGAAATGAGATATCGATGGGGATATTACCTAGCAGTTTAGAGTGGGGTGGCAAAAAGAAAATTCTTGTAGGATTTAAAAAGAACGTTTATGATATGGTAGTCAGAGCAGCTTTGTTATATAGTTCTGAGCACTGGTCAATCAAGAAGACTCAAGTCTGGAGGTTAATGATAGCATAGATGAGAATGATTCGATGAGTGTGTGACTATGTGAGATTGGATTGAATTAGGAATGAACTGATTATAGAGAGAGTTGGAGTTGCACCCATAGAACATAAGATGAAGGAGACTAGAGTAAGATGGTTTGGTCCTATTAAGAGGAGAAGTGTGAATGCACTAGTAAAGAGGTTTGAGTCGATCAACCGATCAAAATGAAAAAGGAATAGAGGATGACCAAAGAAAAGTGGGAACGAGGTGATTAAATCTGATTTGAATTCTATAGGCCTAATGGAGGACATGGTTCAAGATAGAAGTTTATGAAAATCTAAGATTACGGTTGCATATCAGATGTAGCATACTTTTAGTCCATCCTTTGGCTTTTGTTTATATAGTGATTGTTGTTATGTTGTACTGGCTATTATTATATCCTTCATTTGATGTGATCCTGTGGAGTAGTAGATAGATATTCGCAATGTTTATTATTATCACACCTCTGATTGCTTAAGTTATACACTCACCGCATCTGTGTTATCACTTGCCCACCTCCAATTGTTTATTTGTGGACTGCTCTTGACTATATTAGTAGTATATTGCTGCTCGAGGTACGTACAACTCTTAACCCTTATCTATTATTCATTTTAATTTATGTTATTTAAAGTAATTAGGACTTATGTTTGTTAACTTCTTTTACCAATTGTTTTTCAACTTCAAAATATTTTCTTAAAACTTTTATATGGGTCTATTAGAAACTATCTCTCTACATGGAGTCATATATATAGAGATAAGGCTGTCTACATGTGGACCTCCCCACTCCCTGTGAATGCGAGACCTACACTGGGAGTTGTTATTGTTGTTAAAACATCTAATCTTTGTGAGTCTTTGTAGGAATTGACTGCTAGTGCTCTTATACCTAGTCTAAGGGTTAACGTGGTAAGAGGGGGAGACTGATCAGTGTACATAGATGTCCCATTAGTCCTAGAATCTGAACGCCCTGAGCTCCCATTTCCTCCTACCTTTAGTGGGGTATGTATGTTGCTTACTTTAATTCCTTAGAATGTACATATATTCATCTGGCTCTTCTTTCTTTTCGTGTAATCAAGAGCAATCAACCATGATAGTGCAACATTTTCATTCAATGAGTAAGGCATTTGCAAGTCTCTTTACTTGTTGGTACCTTCAAATGGAAGAGATAACCTATTTCTTTATTTTCCCGACATGTTTTTTATATTTTTGCTTAACTTCCTTCTTTTATAAAAAGGGACTTGAAGTAAACCCTCGCAGATCTTATTTGAGATCTCGTAGATCCCATTTAAGAACATGTCATTTGATAAGGGCGCAAGATATCTCAGAGTCTTCTCATGCTAGATAGATAAAGTCTCACCGAAATCCGCGAATTGAGGTGGAACTGTTACAAGGTTATGATCCAGGATCTCTATGCCCTCACTTCTTGCTTTGCTGAGGCTTATGTGCCTTAAATTCTATATGGTGAGTCATCATCCAGGATGATGGATGACGACCCTCCGCGTCATTCTTGGGCCATAGGAGGTAATCCCCAACCTGATGTTGGTAGCCATTGCTCATCAGTCAATTCTGGCTTTGTGTCAAATTATGCTGACTACCTTTTTTGTGGAAGCAGTAGTGGGTTCCTAAACAATCAGTAGAGATGGTCCAATAGATTTATGTATGATGCTTTTATTATGATGTAATGCTACTCCTTATGTAATGCTATTTTCATGCAAGTCTTATGTAAACTTTTTATGCTAATGCAAGTTAAAAAAAGGAATCTATGCAAATATAACCCCCACTTCCTTCAAAACAAAAAAGAATAAAAAATAGAAAAATAAAAAAACCATTGATAAGCATTAAGAGCTTTCTGGTCCTCAGTAATACTTCGGAAATTTTATTGAACAATTTCTAAATTATAGCCGATCAAAAGTATAAATATCAGGGACAAAAAGAAAATAAAACAAAATTGTAGATTGGCCCAATCCCGAATCCCCGATAGGTTTCTTGGTGGTTCCACCCAGCCTTGTCCTACTTGGATTTAGGCTTGGTGCTGTACTCGAGACACGAACTTGGTCGGATTTGTGTTGGTTTGCCAACACAAAAGGTACCCAGTTCTAGACTAGATCTTCTGTACAGCTATAAATTAAGATTACCTGTCATTCAATTTTCATCCATTGTGGGAGCAACTATGTTTTGCTATTAATTTCTTAGCCGGTAACCCTTGACTGCAGAGATAAACGCTAAAAAACCTCCGCATAAGTAGCTTCTTTAGCCTTGGCCAAGTCAAAATCTCTTTGGGAGTTTTTTAGAGCTGCCTCCACCTTGTGGGATTCTGAATTTCATGTCTTTCAGTGCAAGGAGCATGAATTGTGTCATTTAACTAATGAATTTAGTGTTGTACTAGGTTTTCCTCTCAACTACTCCCTGTTTTGCCAACTTATTCAAGAGATATGTCCTTCCTATATCATCATTTCTTAGGTATAAGTGAGAAGTAAATCTCTACCATAATTGTCAGGGATAAGTGGATTTTATGCCCCTAATTTCTTATTTTCAAGGTGGACAAGCTCTCGAAGGTGTACACATACCTCGAGTAATTCTGCTATAACTCTTAAAAGCCTTCCTACTTGTTAGTGGTTGTTAAGTTAAAAATTACCGCAAGTGCATGGTGTAGTTGTAGCTAGCAACCGGCAAGTACATGTCGTATTCCACAGGGAGTTGGTTTTTCAATTACCAAAGCTAACTCAAGCGTATCAATCTAGGCCAAACAGAGAGTGAAGGGAAGAAAGACTAAACTACTAAAATAAATAAACAAAAAGGGACTTGGGTTTACGATTTCGCCAAATAACGAACCAACTAATTGAGATGAGTTTTAACCTATCCAAACTACACTATGAACCAGAGATGGTCGGTTGCACCATCAAAGACCACCCAAGTCCTCTCTTAAGGGTCATGAGCTAATCTAATTCGTCTAACCACATATTTTCATAGGGTTAGCCCAATTAAACCACAAAATTAGCAACCCTCAGACCTAACTCGGATCGAGTACTATTTTCATGTTCCGAACTCGGCTATTCCCTCTCCCACACTAGCAAATTGACCTCACCTCTTAGCATAAGTCAATAGCCCAAAAATATGGATGAAAGCTCTCTCAAGCATTTCATCGAACACTTGGCGGGCGTGAGGGAAAACTCCAAGTTCTAAGTATAGATTTGGGTATGGTTAGGCCTAAAATAAGATTAATTAGCCATCAAGAAGCTAATCGCAATCCAAGCCCACAAAATCTATCAATTAATCATCAACAAAATACAAAAACCCAAACTTAAACCTAAACTAACGGAGAACATAACAGGCATGAGAATGGAGGAAAGCGAAAGCAACTAATCTAACATTGCAACCAAATAAAACAAGAATTAACAATGAAAACTAAACATATAAACTACATACAATCTAAACTAACATAATCAAAACGAGAACAAATAAGAACGCAATTGAAATAAAAAGAGAGAGAGGAGAAGACTTATGGATTGATGCGAAGGAACTTCAAATTCAAGTACTTGAATCCAAAATTAATCGAATACAATCCTAATCTAATCCCTTCAATGGGGTTTTTATTGACTAAAACCTAAACTAAACTACCTTAAAAATTACATAGCAGAACCCCCCGAGCGACCCCCAAAGAAAGGTTTTAAATAGAATGCGAGACGGTCAAAACAGCGCACGGGAGCCGGGAAGGGGGCACGGGGCCACCGTGCCTTGGTGGCACGGCCGTGCCACCTTACTGCCCGGCGCCTACGGCCGATTGTGCTTCCGCACGTCTTTTTCGTTCGTTTTTGATCCCTTTTTGCTCCTTTCGCGGTATTTGCTCGGTTCAACTTATTACCTACAACAATAAACAAAACAAGTAAAAATCCTAAAGATTACTTAATAAAACAAGTAAAAACCTAAAGATTAGATTATTACACGAACTAAAATCTGGTGAAAGAGGCATGTAAAATGCGATAATTTATCGCCTAACAAATACCCCCACACCTATCTTTTGTTCGTCCTCGAGCAAAATAAAAGAAAGACTAACCTAGGAATCTAACTCACTTTCATAGGAATCACGGTTGCATTTAGTGTATGCAACAAGCCTTTTAAACCCCTTGATTCCCCCAAGTGGACGAGTAAAGTCTCGTGGGGGTTTGCAAAAGATATACCCACAAAATCTTTAAAAAAGAAAAAATAAAAGGGAAAAGGAAGGGAGAAACACAAATCGAAAAACAAAATGGATTTACAAAAAAAAAACACAAATATATACAAGGGAAAAGCTTGCACACATTCAAACCAACTAAATCACCCATGTAACAAAGATATCAACCTGCATATAAATAGAAGGTACACATCAAGAGTCTCTATCCCCATGACAACATCAAAGCACCAACTGTTCACCCCACTGTACATCAAAACTGTGAATCCATCCTTGTGCTTAGTGTGCTGGTGTATCATTATCTTAGGACTCAGACTTATTAGAACCAAACTCAATCCCACATGATCGACACGAACTACATTATTGACTTATTAGCATGGAAGAAAGGCTTCCCCAGTAGCAGTATTACCTCAAAGGGTAGCACCCAGTCATGCATGCCTCAAAGGGTGCCTATCAAGTGTTCCCAGTGGCAATATTGTCTCAAAGGGTAGCACCCAGTAGCGTATGCCTCAAAGGGACACTTATCATTCTAAACTAAAGGTGGTTTCCACTTTTTCTCTCTTTTTTCGATTTTTTTTTGTTTGCTTTTTTTTTTTTTGTGCGAACCGAAAGTGGAAACCAACCAAGAACAAGAGTGGTAGTGTACAACGACAAGTGGGAGAGCTGATCATGGAAGACTAGGGCCCTAAGATAATGATGATGTTATAAATAAGGACTAGATTGCACATGTATAATGAACTATTGGGGTTAAAATTAGGGCTTAGAATGACTCACTTAGGACAAAGATCTATCATGCACAACATAGTTATATACAAGCCGATAGTTAAGGTACGAGGGGTCAAAGCCAATCAAAACAGTATAGAATTCCCCCAAAACAAGGTGGCAAAGAGACTACTCCTCCCCCACACCTAAATCTCACAATGTCCTCATTGGGAGCCAAGGAGTTACTACACCAACAAGGCACATATATACAGAAAACTATTCGAAAATAGTGTATACAAAGAAAAAGATAAACAAGAAAAAGAAAAAGAAGGAAAAAAACAAAAGTATATACAAAACAAAAATGAAGAAAGAGAGAAAGGGAACGAATTTACCAGGTTAGGTGTTGAGTACAGCTAAACTACTACCTCCCTAAGACGATGCGTTGGAAGGTTAGGGGAGCATCAGCCACTCCTCCTTATCTCAAGATCCAAGCCAGCAATTCAGATGCTGGCAAAGCCCACAGGAGCTTATCAAACACCTGAGCATGCAACTCAAATGAATGTAAGTAAGAGCACCTAAACGTGAATGTAGGAGTGATAGTAAGTGCTCTTCTAAATTTATCAAATGTCTTAGAAAAATTAGTAGAATGATCGAATGAAATAGTGAACATGATTTTTCCAGACACGTCCTCTAGGTACATACTATAAGGATCAAGGGAGGAAACACACCCTCTAAAAGTACCTAGAGATTTAGAACAGTCAACCACATTCCCCTTGAGCACCACAAGAGAATCAATCGATGAGAGATCACAATACTCAGGGGAAGAGGAAGGGGAAGGTAGTGAACATAAAGAAACATGGGAAATGTCGAGGGGATTGGGGGATACATGGTCAACAAGATCAGGACTAGGTGACACTGTAACCACAACATCCATACATGACCTCCTTACGAGAGTCTCATCGAGATCATGTGCCTCAATGAAAGCATCATCTAATGCACAACATATATCATTCTCATTGTTGAACGGTAAATTTACCCATTTTACGTGCCTCTTTCACCCACTTTTTGCTCGTATAATAGCTTAATCTTTAGGATTTTTACCTTATTTTATTTATGTTTTGTAGAAAATAACTCCAAATCAAGCAAACGTCGCAGAAAGGGACGAAGATGGGACAAAACGATGGAAATCAACGAAAATGGGCGAAAAACAGCAGTGCACGGCCACCCTACAGGAAAGCACGGCCGTGCACCGGTGGCCGAAGCCACGCACGGACGGCACGCCCCGGCGCACGGCCGTGCGTCTGGCCGTGCGTGGTGGCGCACGGGTAGCCGTGCGTGGTGGCACGGCCGTGCGTCGGGCCTGCGTTCACGATATAACCCCTTTTTGCCAGTTTGTTCGGGGAGGTCGTTCGGGGTTTTGCTCTGGCGATTCCTAGAGTAGTATAGCTTAGGTTTTTAGCCAATAAAAACCTCAATAGGAGGATTAGATTAGGATTGTAGTTTGTATTTTAGGATTCAAGCTTGTGGATTTCAAGTTCTTCAATCAATTCAAGCATAAGTTTCCCTCTTCCTTTCTCTATTTATTTCATTGTTGTTGTTGTTTATGTTTTGCTAGTTTAATTCTTGTATTTGCTTTGTTTAGTTTATATGTTTAATTTCGTTGTTAATTTATGTTATTTACTCGTTTAAATTCGTTTTATTTCGTTTCCTTTGCTTTGTTCTTCGTGTTCTTGCACTTGTTTGGTAGTTTAGGTTTTGATTCGTTTTTGATGTTTAGTTGGTAGATTGTGTTGGCTTGGGTTGTGATTAGCCTCTTGATGGCTAATTAATCTTGTAGTTGGCCTAACCATACCCAATCTATGCCTAGAACTTAGAGTTTTCCTTCACGCCCGCCAAGTGTTCGATGAAATGCTTGAGAGAGCTTTCATCCATATTTTTTGGGCGATTGACTTATGCTGAGAGGTGAGGTCAATTAGCTAGTGTGGGAGAGGGAATAGCCGAGTTCGGGACACGAAAGTAGTATCCGAATCGAGCTAGGTCCGGGGTTGCTAGTTTTGTGGTCTAATTCGACTAACCCCACGAAAGTAGGTGGTTACGCGAGTTAGACTAGCCCATGACCCTTGAGAGAGGGCTTGGGTGGTCTTTGATGGTGCAACCGACCATCTCTAGTTCGTAGTGTGGTTTGGGTAGGTTAGGACTCGTCTTGGTTAGTTAGTTCATCCATTGGTAAAATCACAACTCCAAGTCGCTTGTTTCTGTATTTGTAGCGTAGTTTAGCCCCCTTCCTTCACCGTTGATCTTGCCTAGCTTGAAACGCTCTAGTGAACTCTAGTAGTTGGAAACACAATTCTTTGCGGACGACACCCCAAGTACTCAACGATACACTTTGCACTTGGGGTTTACAAATATTAAAACTCTATTTTTCTTGCAACACTCATTAACACTCGCATCAACATAAAATATCTCACCTACCTCGAACTCCATCGACTGAGCTAAAGGGAAAGGTGGATCAGGATAGGTCGTGCAAAGTGGAGTGTAATCCCTAAGGATGCTAGGTGGGGATGGAGCAACAAGGGGTAAAGTAGTCAAGGGAGGGTCAAGTACTTCCTCTAGTCTGGACTCTAGAGTAAAAGAAGACGCATCATCATCACATAAATTAGCATCAAGTTCAGAGAAACTAACCCTAAGGTCAGTTTCATGTGATAGGTCATACTCCCGCATACAATTAGCAAGCTTAACTTATTGCTCATTCGTGGTTTCTATCATGTTAGTAATCCTAGCAAAACCATCAGCAGAAATATAATAGGGATAAGAATTACTGTCATGGTCAAAACAATGGCAGATCTCACATGCAGGAGGCGTACAATTAAGGATGCAGGGGGTGGGGTGGAAGGATTAAAATAACTAGTCTCAAATTCATAAGTATCCCTAGCTAACCATTCAAGCCATTCCCAAGCTTCGTCAACATTTCGAGCACAAAAATTACAATGCTTCAAAAGAGCACGGGTCTCACAAGTCACGCCCTCATAGACTATGTTCAAAATTTCCCACTTCTCCAAGCAATAACCATAATGAGCAAGAAAATCATGTAATCTATCATAATACTTCCAAAATAATTCATGCTCACACTGAGGAAAGTGGAAACTAGTCATTTTTTTAGAATTTTTTTTTCAAATAAAAGCCTAATCTCGAATACTTAAGGAAACCTCGATATTGAAAAACCACCAACTCCCCAACAACGGCACCAAAAACTTGTTAAGTTAAAAATCACTGCAAGTGCATGGTGTAATTGTAGCTAGCAACCAACAAGTAGGGGTCGTATTCCACAGGGAGTTGGGTTTTCAATTACCAAAGCTAACTCAAGCGTATCAATCTAGGCCAAATAGAGAGTGAAGGGAAGAAAGACTAAACTACTAAAACAAATAAACAAAAATGAACTTGGGTTTACAATTTCGCCAAATAACGAACCAACTAATTGAGATGAGTCCTAACCTATCCAAACTACACTATGAACAAGAGATGGTCGGTTGCACCATCAAAGACCACCCAATCCCTCTCTCAAGGGTCATGAGCTAGTCTAATTTGCCTAACCACCTATTTTCATGGGGTTAGCGCAATTAGATCACAAAATTAGCAACCCTCGGACCTAACTCGGATCGAGTACTATTTTCATGTCCCGAACTCGGCTATTCCCTCTCCTAGCAAATTGACCTCACCTCTCAGCCTAAGTCAATCGTCCAAAAATATGGATAAAAGCTCTCTCAAGCATTTCATCGAACACTTGGTGGGCATGAGGGAAAACTCTAAGTTCTAAGCATAGATTTGGATATGGTTAGGCCTAAAATAAGATTAATTAGCCATCAAGAGGCTAATCACAATCCAAGCTCACAAATCTATCAACTAATCATCAACAAAACACAAAAACCCAAACTTAAACCTAAACTAACGGAGAACATGCCAAGCATGAGAATGGAGGAAAGCGAAAGCAACTAATCTAATATTACAACCAAATAAAACAAGGATTAACAATGAAAACTAAACATATAAATTACATACAATCTAAACTAACATAATCAAAACAAGAACAAATAAGAACGCAATTGAAATAAAAAGAGAGAGAGGAGAAGATTTATGGATTGATGCGAAGGAACTTCAAATTCAAGTGCTTGAATCCAAAATTAATCGAATACAATCCTAATCTAATCCCTTCAATGGGGTTTTGTATTGGCTAAAACCTAAACTAAACTACCTTAAAAATTATATAGCAGAACCCCCCGAGCGACCCCTGAAGAAATGCTTTAAATAGAATGCGAGACGGTCGAAACAGCGCACGGGAGCGGGGAAGGGAGCACGGGCATGCCTGGTGGCACGGGGTGGCCATGCCACCTTGCTGCCCGGTATCCACGGCCGGCTGTGCTTCATTCATTTTTGATCCCTTTTCGCTCCTTTTCGCGGTATTTGCTCGGTTCAACTTATTACCTACAACAACAAACAAAACAAGTAAAAATCCTAAAGATTACTTAATAAAACAAGTAAAAACCTAAAGATTAGATTATTACACGAACTAAAATTAGGTGAAAGAGGCATGTAAAATGCGACAATTTATCGCCTAACAGTGGTTTTAAAAATGGGGGACCAGTGATGCTATTGAATATAGCAGAAGGGATTCAATGCGCCCTAACTCCTATTCCCCTCATTTTTGTGAAAAACCATATTATGCGTAGATCGGCTTCGCCATCGCCTGAATAAGTTTATTTCAGGGTCTACTACTGCGTAAGGCAGAGGTCTCCCTGTTTGGGCTTCACTTGTCTATTACATGGGCCTATAACCTAGCTAGGTTCTTCCTGGGCCTGCACTGGGCTCTTACAACTACCCCTTCACTTTTTTCTTTTATGTTTTCTTCATTTTTGTTTTGGCTAGACTTTAGAATCTGCGCAGGTTCATGGTATTTCTCACCCCTTTTTCTTCCTTTTTTCAGGTTTTGTTTCTGTTGGTATGCAAATTTGGTTGGTAGAACACTTTTGGCTGATCAAGGCTCCTAGAAATATAGACACATACTTAGTTGCTCAATTTTTCCAAAGAAAAAGATTATTCAAGGATCAATCAATAGTGAATTAGAATAGCTTCTCGAAGAAGAACCCCCTCTTTATTGGATTGTTTGTTGATAGGGCATCTGGTGATTTGTGACAAATAAGGGGAATAGTGCTTATTTTTGTCTCATTGGCTTGTCCATAGGAACCTGCTTCTTCCCTGGACGATTGATGAGATAATTTGGTCATAGAAAAGCTATCCCTACCTTAGACTGCATTCCTTCTTAGGGCTATATGAATGACCCTTCTCATTTGAAATCATGGGTTGGTTATTGGCTTCATCGTCTCACCATTATGATGTTGCCTGTCTTATGCTCTACCATGTCTCAGAACACTATCTGAATTGGATGAATGCGAGTGACGTTAATTTGAGGAAGGCTACTCGGGATAAGGAGAATGCTATTGAATCTTTGAAGACTAGGAAGATGGAGGCTAACAAGAAAAGCAGGACTTGTACCAGAGCAAAAGGAAGAAAGTTAAAGATTCTAACCCCCAGAAAACAACACCCTGGGCTAATAAGGACAAGAACTTTGCCTCTATCTTCTAAATAAAGTTTATGTTTTTCATAGCAGTATGCTGTTAGGAATTTCATTACAAGTTGGATGCTTTTTAGAATTTCAACAGCAATAAAAGTATTAAAGCTTTTTAATAATTTATTTTATTACAAATGAGTTGATTGCTAAACTGACTGAATCGCCTAGCCCAATGCAGCATAACCTTTATTGACACAGGTCCAGAACCCAGTTGAGTTCCTGCCTGCTGGAACCCAGCTAGGTCTAGCTAGTAGGGCTTGGGCTCTCCTGCTGGGCTCATCGAGTAGTGGCATTTTTTCCCCTTTGTGAGATAGGTGAATAGTCAATACAGAGTAATAGGGTCGAAATATTAAGGCTTGATATGTATCCGCATTGCAGAATCAGGCCTTCGTAATTCATTACATTATTACTAGTTTCTGGGCCTGTTATAAGCATGAACCTATTATGGGTCTGATTATAGGGAAACAAATTTCATTGTTTTTTCGAAGCTAGTTATGGGTTTAGCCTAGATCGACCAACTAAGTATAATACTTTTTCAATTGATCTAGATTTGTACATTGAATATATTCTTCTACATTTATATCCATGAGTTTTGCTACTCTACCTAACAAGATGGTTTTCATGATATATGAGCCTATCCAATTAGGCCTAAACTTTCCCCTTGGGTTTTGAATTGGAGGCCTTATTTCTTTTAAGGCCATGTCTCCTTGTTGTAAGTCTCTAAGCTTGGCTTCTTCATTGAAAGCCCTTGAAATCCAAGCCTGCTATAACTGGGCATTATGTAATGCCCTTAATTTCTTTTCGTCTAGCATGATCAACTCTTCATATGGAGCTTTTGCCCACTTTGGCTCTAGAATTTGACTTTTCACTATTATCCTGAATGACAGTATTGCGATTTCAATTAGAATTATTGGTCCTATTTCATGAATCAGGGAGTATGGCATTACTCACATTAAAGTCCAAATCGAGGTTCTACACTTCCATAGAGCTGCTTGTTATGCCAATCTCTATAGTTTTTAGCCATTTTCTCATTATCCTGCGGATATTTTTATGAGGTGATTCAACTTCCCCATTTGTTTGGAGTTAGTATTGGGAAAACTTATAGCACTAAATTTATATTTCTCAAGTAGACTTACTACCTCTTTCTCAAATGGCTTCCCTAATCAATTATCAATTCATGTGGTACCCCCTACCTACATATGATATTATTGATGATGAACTTTGACTACTAGAAATTGGATTTTTAATGACCACGTTTTAACGACCAAACATAAAATTCATCATTAAATGTTATTAATAACGACGAAAGTGATTATTTGTCATTTAATTTCATAAAAAAATTGTCATCAGACAACGAACACTAAAATAGGTCGCTATTGATTTTACAATGTTTGACGTTATTGTCAACATGAGGGGAAGTATAAAAACTGGGGAGGGAGGATAAAAATGAAAATAAAAAAGTTAAGTACAATTTCCCACTAAGTTAAAATTATTAGAGGGAAGAAATAGGTTTGTATTAATATAAAGGCAAAAGCACCCAACATTAATGAATAAAAATAACAGGTGGAGCTTCTCGTCAAAAGAATAGAACTAATGACTCTTAAACCTGGATATTAGAGTTCCTCATCAAAATCAAAAGAACAAAGCCTCTCTGTACTTCACAGCTCTCAGTTGAAGAAAACCCTAACCTCTCGCGAAACCCAAAAACCCTCACAAGTGACTCCTCTAATTTCGATTTCTTGTCATGAGTTTTGCTTCAATTATACTTGATTTCAAGTTTGGGTCGCCTTTTTCTTCGTCTTCTGTTCTCATGATTTTACTTATCAATTTCATAGTTCGTGTGATTGATATAGTGGTTAGGGGATGTTTATTTGAAGCTAACTGGCCATGATGTGAAGAATTATTCTCATTGTAGATTGCTTATTTTGCTGGGGCTCTGCCAACTTGATGAGTGCTTTGCAGGTAGTCAATCCACTTGGTGAGTTTTTTTCTTATATGAACTATGGTTAAATTGCCTTTATCAACTAGGAATTTGAGAGATTAGGTGTTGTTGGGTGGTTGGAATTGAGTGATCCGTGATAGACTTTTGTGTAAAGAAGCAATTGGCTATGAATGCCAATAAATCTGTCAATGAAGTTTGGGATTAGGGTGCTTTATTGATGTGCACATTGCATGCTTGACAAAATGTCTGACTCAGATAGCTTAGTTTTATATAATGGGGATGGTAGCTTTTCTTTTCGTTTGTTCTCCCACTCCTCTTCTTGCCTGGATACTTGTATGATTTTGGCTTGTTTGAGGATAGTTTATTCTGAGCATGTTATTATAGTAGATTATGGTATTGCAATAGATTCTAGTTTATTGTGCATGTTCTTCTTGGTTTCAACACAGAATCGATCATAATTTGTCAAAGATAATGGAATGGGCTTCAACACTTTGCCCATAACATGGAATTTCTAGTTATGGTGATCAATTTCTGCCCATAACATGGAATACTGCTACTATTTTGAGTTCATGGACTTCATTATATTGTGATTCTGATTAGTGATACTTAGATTCTTTATTGATATTTATTGTTTTTTTAATGTATAAGATGGATGTTGCTTTCTGTATATTAATGCGAACTATTAT
Organism: Carnegiea gigantea; assembly: GCA_029747015.1. NCBI lineage: Eukaryota > Viridiplantae > Streptophyta > Magnoliopsida > Caryophyllales > Cactaceae > Carnegiea > Carnegiea gigantea. The sequence goes on along the minus strand of JAKOGI010000179.1, from coordinate 695,071 downwards.
AGGGAAAACAGTTAGGAAGAGATAAGGACCTTCATTCCATCGTGACAATTGATCCTTAGTCTATTGGAGATGTTGAATAATTTTATGATTAAATAGAACTTGCTGGTGGTAATATTCCTCATTTCATTCTTGATGCATTACTAATTTTAATTTTGGATGACTTTCAATTAGTATTGCTTATTTGATCGGACCGAGACGCATACTCTTTCGCAAATGTAATAGGGATAAGATTGTGAGACTTTTGAGTTCAACAACACTTGGATTAAATGATGTGTTTGCTAGTACTTATTTTATATTATTGACTTGAATGTTGTGATTTCTAATCTTGTACAGCTGAAAAGACTTTTTACATTATCCGATAAGGTATGTACTTTGTACACATTTGATATTAATGAGTTATGTTGTGACAAAAGGTTTTGATTTTGAAACTTCACTTATATTTAAGATCAACCTTAAATAATATTGTTCTTTGGAGAGAGGAGCTTTAATAATGTTCTGATCTTTTGTCATCTCTTTAAAAATATAGCTTCAAAAATATAGCTTTATATTTAAGATCAACCATGACTTTTTACACTGCTTGTCTTATTGTGTTAGCCTTCATATGTACTAACTCTTCATCTATTAGGTTGGTCTCCATTTTGTTTCACCTTATTTCTTGTGTCTTTTTTGGCTCCGTCATTTGCTATGACTATTTTAACTCTTAACAGGTCCAATATTGTGTCTTGCTTATTATGAAATATCATCACCTTGATTATTTTTTTTCCTTTGTGTTGTTGCTGGAACTATGGTGCGGTGGTGCCATCTGTAAATGGTTTTGCTAGCACTTGCACAGTTAGCTGCTTTTCTTATAAGATGACTTAAGTAGTTAGAAAATCTTTATAGTTGTCTACAAAATGATTGATCCAAGATATCTATTTTTGCTTATTACCTTGGCCTTTTGTGATATATGTAACTGATCTTTTATGATTTTAATATAAAGATTTTAATTTTTCATGGATTTTTCTAGGTAGGTGGCTAAGGATCTGGATCATCATTCAGCAACTTCAGTACTTTTTTTAAGGAATGCCATTCCATAGTTATTGCATTCATGATTATGGGGGCATTTCAATGGCTAATGTATATTGATAAATTTATATTGCAACTAAACCTGTCAGTTCGGACAGGCGGGTTTAATACGGATCAAGTGTATTACGGTTCGGATAAAATATGGGTCGGGTGTATTTCTAGCTCTAGTAAAATACTGCCGGGTGTATTTCGGTTTTACGGGTTTGGGGTCAACCCAATGGGTTTGGACCGTCTTTTTAGTGAGTTATTTTTCTTTTGTCAAAATCAAAATCTTGGCATATTTATTATTTAAAATTATCTGTATCTAATGTACAAGCATTCTAATTGTAATTTCTTAAAAGAACATAAAAAATATTCAAACTTTTCAATATGATATATGAATGTCATGTACCAGTGGACAATGAGTCACATTTGAGTGGGTTAAAATATTAATAATAGATCGGGTCATTCAAGGGCCGGCTAATGTAAAGCATGATAACGGATTGGAGTGGTTCGGCCTATTAATAACCCATGAAATGATTCGATAACTAGTTAACTAACTTACCATTACCTAATCATGTATGCTTTATTAATTAGCCGATCCTAACACGAACACAAGTTGGTTCATTGCCCAACATGACATGAAGTTCGAGATCAATTAGAAGGAAGGCAAATGGAAGAATATTATGGAGGCATAAGATATTACAATTATTTATTAATTATAACATCAAAATTTTAGATTATTACAGAGTAATATTTTTTAAAATGCGATAAGACGTAGTCATTTCACTAAGAATAGAATGGTATGACTTGAACATTTTTAACACTTTTTAAATTGATTTTTTTAAGACTAGATATTTCACGCCCATTTTCTAAATTGTTCCATTTATAAGTTGTATATGACGTTATTTTATAGGAATGAATTTGGAAAAGAGTAAACCATCGTCTAATTTGTGAAGGGATGCGATAGTTGTACAACGTCATTCTAAACGATTCATTATAATGAAAAACTATTATTATTAAGGTGGCAAAATTAAAGAAAAATCAAAAATGAGGATATAATATTCGGGTCAAGTGGGCGAGTTCGGGTTTGGATTGTGTTTGACCCAAACTTTGCAGGTTTTTCGAGTTTGAGTCGAGAAAATCGTGTTCAGAACCCAAAACTTTCGGGCGGGTTCGGGTCGAGTTTCCGGGTCGGGTCAGCTTTTGCTAAGTCTAATTGTAACATGTATAATATATTCAGTACAACAATAAAATTATACTTTTTGTAAGCTTTGATCATCCCAGTTTTGTTTCTATTTCTTTTTTTAAAAAATCTAGTCAATTGTGATAGGGGCTTGTATGGATGCTTAATGTATAATTTGTATTTTAATAATATAATTAACGTCAAAAGATTGGCAGGTAACCTTGTTAAAATTGTAGATTTTAACAACGAACAAGTTCCCGGTAACAATTAACTCCAAAGAATAACGATGAAACAAAGTCGTGGCTATTGATAAGCAACCAACTATTATATATTATTTACAATGAATAATTTGGTTGTTATCATTGTATAATCCATTGTTAATAAATAATTAATAACGATAAGAACTTGTATTGTCATTATTTGTACCAAAGATGAAAATTTTCATATCGTCGTTGAAAGTATTAATGACGGGACCAATAACAACGAATGATGACAAACATTTTTTCGTCGTTAAAAGCTTTAACAGCAATAAAATAGATTTTTTAACGACGACTTTTTTCATCGTTAGATGTCTTTTTTCTAGTAGTGTTTGCCACATGTTTTGAGGTAATTTTAGCATAGGGGGTCGCTTAGGCCCATTTTGTGAAGTAGTCAATTGCTGCAAGCACAAATTCATAACCTCACTTTTCCAATTATATCAATTCCCTAGACTGAGAAAGCTGATGGCAAAGTAAGTGTTGAAAGAAAAGAAGAAGGTTAATGCTGCAGATTGGCATATATTTGGCATTTATGACATCTTCTCTTATATGTATGACAATTTGCTTCACTTGTGGACCAATAAAATCTCATCCTTTGAACCTTTTTGGCTAACCTTTGATCGTTCATATGCCCCCCACATTCCCCACCATGGACTTCCTTCATGACTTTTTGTACTTCCACATGTGTTACACAACGTAAGTTTATGCCCATATGTGTCTTCTTATATATGTTCCCTTTGTCCTCAAAACATTGTGAAGCTAACAACCTTAATGCTTATTAGGTTTTTGAGGAGGATTCTTGTGGGTGTTCTTTCCTTATTATTATAGATAGACATCGTAATACCCAGCAGTAAAGTTGATGTTACATCTTTCAATTGTATAGCAATTATCTGGCTTATCTCTCCTTTCAACTGATAATGACTTTGAATCAATGCTAACTTCGCTAGAGCATCAGCAAATTGGTTATCTTCACGATGAAGGAAACTATTAGTAATATGGGCAAAGTGTTTAGTGAGATCCACTAAACAAGCTTGGTATACTGCCAAGGCTTCACTTTCATCTTCCATTTTTATGAAATTTGGTTGATAATCAAATTAGAGTCCCATGACCCTTGTATATTTTTATTCATATTTCAGCAGCAACTTGTAACCCGATAATATGGGATTCGTATTCTGCTACATTGTTAGTAACCTCGAAATCTAGTGTGACTAAGATAGGGCACTACAGGAAACAGGTTTGCTTTCCACACTTAAAATCATCTCCTCCCACGCATGGAAGAGTGGTGATGTATGCTCATCACGCTTAGGTCAAGCGTGCCTAGTGCATGGGTGAGGAAACGCCTACCACGCTTGTCAAGCATGGCAGCGTTGTACATGTTTGCACACTTACATTCGTTGGGGAGGGGGGTTACACCTATTTACACGCTTCAAAATCGCGGCTACATTTCTACGCTTATATCCGTGGAGAACTTACATCTTGAGCAAAAGATTGTAACTCGCATTTCCACACTTGCAAGTGTTGTTATGTCGTTTTTTAACTAACTTTTGAATGATACCGGCAAATAACTAATTTTGGCGCACAATATTGATTGTAATATTTTTGTATTATTAGAAAATGCATTGCATTAATTAATTAATGATAATTATTTTATTATGCAATATATATATATATATATATTAACGTGTCAAAATTAGAAACTATATAAAAGTATATGATAATATTAAGAAAATAGCGCTAACATGCATCATTGAAAACGATCATTCAACTATCGTTGAGAGGTTGAATGGCAACATCCAAAGTTTCGACATAATTTCAAATTAATGTACCTGTAAGTAGGTACAAAAGAAATGTACGTATGAGACATGTCCAATAATTTAATACATATTTAGTCTAATGAATTGTATATCTAACACTAAAAAAGTTCCTTCTAATACATATGAAGTTTATGCTAGAAAAGCTAGTATGATGCTGCAATATTCCATATATAGTTTGAAGACACCACTTCAAGAAGGTCCATTTTCCATCTTGTTGTGTTGCACCTTGGACTTCATTGCAACCTAAAAACATTGAGCCAATAATACATTGTAAACATATACGTACATACGAATTATAAAAATCTTGAAGTAGCATCCGAATAAGTTTCTGACATTCATTCTAATAACAAATCCTGAGAGCACAATATTGCTAACATTTGGCATTGACAATAATAACCATAAAATAAGGAAACTAGAAGAAAGCACACTTTCTGTTCCTCCAAACACAGCTTCCAAACATAGTTGTAGCTCCAAGAGTCAGCACAATTTCTGATCAAGAGTTGCTAAAAGCTAACATTGCATGCACACTTTTTGTTTCTCCAAACACAGATTACAAACACTAGAAGGAAACCAGAAGGAAGCACACTTTCTGATCAAGAGTCAGCATCCAACAGTGCTGATCCCACCAAAAATATTCCTTAGAACAAGTGTGTATTTACGTCACAGAGTACAGATTGCAACGTTCTGGCCCAACCCAATTACATCTTAGTAGAACAGTAGAATTTAATAAATCTACAGCAACTTTCCTTTGTTTAGACAAATAAACTCATTGCAGCATCAAGTTGTATGTTTACGCGGATACGATAAAATGTCAAAATAATTGAATACGCTAACTCACAGTTTTTGCATTGTCCAATTTCTCCCATAACAACTTGTCTATCAGTTGTGGGTCGCCCTTGTAGTCGCAGGCATTTAAAACCTATAATAATAATGTACAGCTTGTAAGTATTACAATCTGAATCAACCTCAAAGTCCGGAATAGAGAAAAGGGGGAAAACTACACACCATGCCTGTAAGAAGACAATGTAGTAGGACCTTTCTCTCACCACGAATGTACTGTCTTACTGGATTAGGATTATTTTTAAGTTTCTTATCACGATCTTCTCCACATCATCATGACTCAACTACGAAAATAAATGTGTTACTATTGAGGGACTTGAATTTAAGAAGTACACGATGCCAACAACAAATTCTGAAATAGATTAAGGACTTGAAATTAGCAAAATTTGAAACCAAGCTCATCGGATACACAACAGTTTGTTTGCGACATTTGGTATCTCCTTGCATAGGTTGAACTTGATTGTTCATTTCCATGGAAGCCCTCTAAAAAATATATGAAAACAATCGTCATATATGGAATTTAAAAAAAAACAATTATAGCACTTATTGAGTTATGGAGGGAGGATAAACCTTTTGGTTATCTGATTGAGAAAGTCTTAATGGTGTGCTATTTAGAAATGTGGTGCCCCCTAATGCAGAATTTTCATTTCCTTTAGGTATAAGATTGGATGCAACTCTACCACCATTAAAACAATTTGGGTTGGGTTGTGGTAGTTGTTGAGGACCACCACATTTAACATACGTAGGACCATGCCCAGGTTGTTGAGGAGTAACATGTCGAGTTCCATGATGAAGAGATCGCAATTTGACTTGATCATTGAGTGGCTTAGGCAAAGACTAATAAATAGTTATGTTAGAATTTTAATGCATAGGAAGAGCTGAATAAGGTTACATGTTATATACTGACCGGTATTTTTTTTGCTTGAGTTTGTTTTTCATCTTACACATGATTGATTTGGTTTGCTAAAGTTTGGGCCCTTTGAGTCTCATTCCCTACATGCATGAGGCGATAGAGTATTTAGCTTAGAAAAGCAACAGTACTTTGAATACACTATTTGAAATGTACCTAAAACATGCAAGATTGACAGAGCATCTCTAAACATGTGTGAATGTCGACTCTGACTCTAATCACGCGGTGTGTTATTGCTTGAACCGTCTGACGACCCAGTACTCTACACACATAGTATGAACAATTCAACTTGTATTAGAGTGTGTCATAATCTGGCGGAGTCATAATTCAACTTCAAGGGGGAAAAAAAGAAGTGAAGGACCTAATGTTGTCATATTTCAGCCACAAATTTCTCCAATTTTGTACAAAATATTTATAGCAAAACACCTAGAACTGCACATAGTCAAGCATCAAAGATTCTAAAGATGCATTACTGACAATGAAATTAAGGGATGATGCCAGAAGAACAAAGAATCCATGTAAGTTGCATGATTAACTAACAAGGCAAGGTTTAATGATCTCACTCCCTAATTTTCTACTACCTTCTGAGTATGGACTATATTAATGAAGCAATCAAATTCCTATATATACATGTAGTATTTGATTCAAAGAACTCAAGGTGCTGGGATAGAGAGTCATTTGAGGAAGTAATTACAACTATGAGAGAAGAATGGCCAGCTCAGCATGCATCTTATGACTGTCACATGAACTACATAATGTGGTATAATTTAGTTGCCTCTGTTCTGCTATGTGAACCAAATATTTATGTCAAATGCAATCATAACAAAAGAAAATCATCAGCCAGAAAGACCAAAATAGAGCATAAAACCATAATAAAAGATTTTCTTAGATTACACTCTGTCGCAAGTCTAGCCTACAAAGTGAAAAGTGTGCAGAATTCCATTCTCACTATCAGCATCTGATAAGTTCTCCCTCCCCCCCTAAATTAAATGAATAGTAAATTATCCTTTTCATTCCATACCAGCCTGGACAGTAGCTATTACTGTTAAGATAGCTAAATTATGCCCCTTCCAATAACAACCTTACTCACTTTCACATCAAGGTAAGTTGAGAATTCGAATAGGTTCGGATTTAAGAAATCAACATCATTTTGTATAGTGAAGAGGTCACCTAAAAACCGAACAGCTACCCTAAATTTCTGCCTAGGCAATGTTTTTTAGCCGGGGGGCAGTTGCAGGGGAGCTACTTTTCAATATACCTTTGGGTTTAAAAAGCTTGACTGCCTACCACTTGCTTGTGCAAGAAAGTAGAGGTAACTGATGAGAAGAACCTTAGTTTGCACTAAGCAGAGAGATCGATCTCAAGAGGTACATTACTAACTAGAAAATAAGAAATATAACATTGGATTTTTTTAGAATCAAACCTAGAGGCCAATAGCAAAAGAATATTATGACTGAGCTTTATGATACCCATTCATGAAAAATAAGGTACGTACTGATTCATGAGGAGCAGTTGCAGCTTGTGAAGCAACTTTAGCATCCAAGACATTAATTTGATTCTGCATGGTCTACACGGTGTGGGGGACTTTCCTTAACAATTGAGATTCACCAATGTGCTGCGCATTACGCAAATCTTTCGTAAACACTCCAGGACCAAAACCCCTAGCTCTGCCTTGTTTGTCTCCCCCCATAAGTTTTGTGATAAACAACTTTCTCCGCGTCTACCATCGATCTTGAGAATGTAACATCAGAATCTCCAGCCTTCTTTTCAATAATTCTTAGGGCTGATTCCTATCAATTAGCTTCAAATGTAAATATTAAATCACAGATATATTACCAGACTATCAAAACATGTGAAATAGTTAACCATATACATATGAACTTAAGATCATTACTTACCACAAACATTGTGGTCTTAGGATTGTGGAAAATTTATCTTTTCTTTCATGGGTATTGATAAACCACTCAATCGAACCTGGTTATTTCTTCTCCTGAATCATAACATGTATACAAATGCAAATTGTAAAAATGTTACTATATATATTTAAATAATGCACAGCTCATGGTGATATCAACATAAAGACTTGCGGGACTTACAAACTTTGTGAACCAATAGGGCGAGTATGCAGCAACTTCCCTCTAGCTCTCTTCCCAAGTTCAGAATATTTCTAAACAAAATTACAATTCAAAAATCGAAACCAACACAATTTATGTTTAATTCATGCAGAAAATAAGGAAGTAATTTATCAATTTACACATAAACAATGCTCCAATATCCGCTATTACATTAAACTACTCACTAAAACAAAGGTCTACAAACCTAACCCACATTGGATCGCCTACTCCTTTTGGACGGGCGAGCTCTTCGCCATTACTTGATTCAGCCATTGGTAATACATATAACTCCTCCCTAGTTGTGTTCTCCTTAATGTACTTTAACCTTAAAGAGCATTTGTAATGCCTCAACTTCTCCCCAACAAAGCTCAGCACTTTCGAATCAACGGATGCATTAGAAGGCAAAGAAAACTTGCTCTACATGCCATTAAGGTCAAAAAACAGTTACTGAAATACGTGAAATGAAATAAGTGATAGTTCAAATTAGAACACAATATTGAGGGAGTAACTCACCCGCATGTAATTTCTAATTCGATGCTTAAAGATAGGAGGTACTAAGCACCACTCTTTATAGTTTAACGGGCACAAATCAGCCCGTCTAGCAACGTCAGCAAAAAATTTGTTGAATAAGCTTCCTGCTCTTTTTATAGGTTGGAAAAACTTATTTAAAGGCACTATAACTTGTCTTTGGAGCATCCAATGCATGCATGACTTTGACAATAAAGCGGCCTTTAAGTTTTCTAACATTTCCATCTCCATCTAAAATCAGTAAGAAACGGAGACCCAAAAAAAAAAAAAATTGCAAGCTAAGACAATAGCTTTTTGTATTAAACAATGCCAATAGGAATACGACATAAAAGTTAACCGTTTGTACAAATTATTAACTAATGCCAATGGGAATATGATAGACACTTGAAATAATCCATGGAATAAAAACAAGGGTAAATATCATAGCATAGACAATACCTATGACCAACACCTCTTCATCATCATCAAACCCTTCTGGAATTAGAACAAGTGTCGGATCAATGTATGTCTCAGTTGTGTTGTCTTCATCATTAACTTCATCAGTAGTCTCCACATCACTCTCGTCATCTAAAATAAAATCCTTAGGTGCTGGTGCTTCATTTTGGATAGATTTGAGATAGTCCTCATAGGTACACCTTGAACGAAACATGACTAAATTATCTCCAAAACCTGCATACGAAACACATATTATAGACGAGTAGAATTGAAATTAAGAATACGCCAAAAAAAATATGCAAACGAAATAGGTTACTGCAAAGAAACTGCAGCTTAGGCGTACCTTTTGGAAGAAATTTTAAAAAAGTCTCAAGTTTATTGAGCACACCACAACACAATACTAAAAGGGAAAATATGTCTTCCCAAATGATACAAATAGGGGAAATATGCTTTGCAAATAAAACACATAACTAAAAAGCACACATTTATTCATCTCAAATATAAGCAAACATAATTGTTTTTTTATGTCTCTTCATTAACAGTAGCCCAATTTGTTGGATTTCTATAATCATCGTCCTTCGAAATATTTGGAGGCATGAACTGGGGGTAAAGTTCTTTGTCAACTTCCACTAACCCTAAAAGGTAGGTGTCCCTTGGTTTCACCCTAATTACATGCTCCCAGCCTTTATCATTCTCATCACCAACATAAAACACCTGTTGTGCTTAAGATTATAAAATATATGGATCATCTTTTAAAGTTCCTCCTTCATGTATCTTGTGTGAGAAATTCACAAGAGTGAGCCCTCTTCTGTCCTTCTTCAATCCCCAGGAGTTCACATTTACCCAATCACATTGGAATTACACAACCTTACACACTGACTAATAATCTAACTCAATGATGTCATTGATTTTTCCATAATAAGTTTTTCCTTCAGGTTCCACCATAACACCAAAATTCTGTGTTTTTCCCCCTTGTTTCTACGTTCAGTATGAAAACAATATCCATTAATAATGAATGCACTCATTCTCTTGCCAACTGAGTTTGGATGACGAGCCACAACCGTAAAACATCTCTATTCTGGATCATCGTTTTCCATATTTGATACCTATATTAAATGGTAAAACTCATTAGAAGAATTGGGTCAGGGTAAAATAGTAATGCATAACCTACTGGCCATAGTAGAGGTACCTTTTCTTGTAACTAGTTAGGAAATTCTTCAACCAACCACTTTTGCTTTACTCTAGCACTTGCTTCGTGAGGATAAGAGGTCATGCGTTCATTGAAGAATAGCATGAAATTGATCAATGTATTATTCAATATTACATGCTATTGAATAATAAATTTACTTACAGGTTGATCATTATTACCAATTGTTAATATTGATCAATTCCATCAAGATGGAGCAGCACATATCGATGAGCTTGTTTAAGGTTTAGTTCATCTAATTTGATTACTTCCACCATTCCTTTTGATCGCCTACCGGCGTCAAATAAATACATATCCTTATTAGGATGGCTATCATCATTGTTTTATGGATGGTTGAAAACCGTTTCCACCCCTTGAAAGTACATCGAGCAAAAAGTTACGCACTTTTGTGCAATATATCCTTTCACCATTGACGCATCAGGTTGCACTCTATTACGAACAAGTGCTTTCAAGCGTGCCAAAAACCTACAGTAATTGACAAATTAATATAAAATTATAACTAAATATAGAGAAAGTATGTACTTAAGTGTAAATTAAAAGTGTCAATTCTGACTTTTCAATTAGGTGCATCCACCTATATACCTTTGGCCCTCTAAGCATTGCTTCTTCAGTTAAGTGCACAATTAGATGCAGTATGAAAGTAAAAAAATTGGGAGGAAACAATTTTTCCATTTGACACAATGTCGCAACTACATTAGCTCCAACTTCATCTAATTTCTCCACAGTTAACTCTTTTGCACATAATTCCTTGAAAAATGTTGATAGCACTAATATAAGGTCAACAACATCTGAATCTTTGGCTGCTCTTAAGGCAATAGGAAGCAAATCTTGCATCAAAGTGTGACAATCATGGCTCTTAAGATTGAATAGATTACGCTCTTTTAAATTAACTCATCGAGAGATGTTACTTGCATATTCACCAGAACACTTAAATGTTTCAAGACACTTAATAATCATGTCTTTTTTCAGATGACAAAGTATAAGGAGCAAGGGGGAGTTCATACTTACGATTAGGCAATACAATAGGATGGAGTTCTTGCCTTATTTTCAATACTTTAAGATCTTTCAGAGCCTTCAAATTGTCCTTAGATTTCCCATCGAGATTCAATAAAGTCCCAAGCAAGTTGTCACACATGTTCTTTTCAATATGCATCACATCTAAATTATGGCGAATTTATTATACTCCCACTATGGCAAATTAAAGAAGATACTCCTTTTTTTCCAAATTTGTTGTTCATTTTTTTCATCAACCTCTGTAGTTTGATTTCCACCTTTACTGTATGTAAATGTAGTACACTCTAAGTGAGCTAGAATAGCGCTTCCATTTACAGGCTTAGGTGCAAAATCACACTCAATACTCCCGTCGAACCCAGCAGCATCATATTCAAAAAGGGTGGTTTATAGGCAGCCATCTTCTGTGACCCATGTAATAAAATTTATCCCCTTTTGCCAACCACATTGATTGTGTACCTTCAGCACAAGTTGGACAAGCAAAGCGACCCTTTGTACTCCACCCGGATAAATTAGCATATGCAGGAAAGTTATTAGTGGTAGAATGAAGGGCCCCTTGCAGCTTAAAGTGCGTCATGGTGTATGCATCGAATGCATCTACCCCTTCCCACAGTTGCAACAACTCTTTGATAAGAGTTTGAAGGTATGCATCAATATCCATGCGTGGATGATCATAGATAAAATAATGGAGGGTTGTTTCATACAGAGCTATGGCGAAGGTTATAGGGGATTAGCAATATAGGCCAAGTGCTATGAGTGCTACTCATACCACAAAAAGGATTAAACCCATCGCTTGCAAGACCTAATCTGACATTTTGTGGATCAGTAGCAAAATGTGGATATTTCTCATCAAATTCTTTCCACGCCTTTGCATCCGCTGGATGCCTCAGGACTCCATTCTTTACCCTATGTTCGTGATGCCAAACCATGTTTTCTGCTATTTTGGATGACTTGTACATCCTAAGTAACCTCGAAATAAGGGGAAAATAGAGTAAAATCTTGTTTGACAATTTTTTTATCCTTGTCCTTCCATCGTGAAGTGTGACACTTGTCACACTCATCTTGGTTTTCTCTGCCATCCCAGTACAAGATACAATCATTAGGGCAAACATAGATTTTTTTATAGTGAAGTCCTAAATCTTTGGTCAACTATTCACATTTACCCCATGAGGATGGAAAAGGATTAATTTGAGGGAATACACTGGCTAAAAGTTAAAGGAGCATATCAAATGACTTAATAGACCATCCATACATGGATTTCAAATTGAATAAGTGCAAAAGGAAAGACAATTTAGAAAACTGTTACCCTGGACATAATTGTTGTTCTGCTTGCTCCAGTAACCGTCTATACCCCGCATCTTCACATTGTCCACCCTTACTCCTTACATAATTAGAACCAGGCTCATCATCGAATTCATCATACTCCCCAACCAAAAGATCTCTAACATTATACATATTAGCATCATCCGGAATACATCCTTGCTTATTTAGCCCAAAAACATTATTCAACAATCCCTCAGTATTAATGTTACCCAAATAGCTAGCATCAGTATTGGTGTCTATGCGGCTTCTAGTATAGGGTATTGAAGAAGGTGATTGATGAGAAATTGGCTCTCCATAATGCACCTAATCAATGTAGCTAGGCAAAAATCCATAAAACATAAGATGATATGTCACAACATTTCTATCAAACCAACATTTCCGTCCAAGCTTGCACTGATTACATGGGCAAAGGATCACGCTACTTCCCTCAATGTTAGCAAATGCAAAACCTAAAAATCCTGCAATACTAGCTATGTATTCTCTAGATTTCCTATCCTTATTAATCCAACTTTTTTACATTTGTAAGAATACAAATAGTAACCTAAATAGACAAAATTTGAATTAGTAACATTTACACATATCGTACATGAAAGGGTAATATGTTATCATAACTATATGAGAAGGAGTGCATTAATTATAAGCACTTAATACCCCAACTGTAATACATGTCTTTAGTTGACAGTCCAAACATGGGGAAAACATTGTTTATTTTTCAGGTGTGAGAGAAAAAAAAAATTAAATAGAGGTATAAAGGTAGGGCATGAATGTGAATTTTCAAGGATACAACTTGAGTAAAAGAACAAGTTCTGAAAATGGATTTAATAAGATCATTTCATATATGAAATTGATAAGTTTCTTTCATTTAAAATTTAAAAGTAGACTAGGTACCTTAAAATGGTGAGATAGACAAATTACATTTAGAGATTGAATAAGCTGTTACATTATCCGAAGTTAAGTAAACACAGTAAATACTAGTCCATGAACTTTGTTTAATAAAGTTGTTATAAAATGCAACTAAGCAATTTTTTCTACCCAATGAAGATTATAATAAATTCGAAAACTTAGAGAAGATATATATGTACAATTCTTGATGGATTGCGCATTGTACATCAGCATTGTATAGTAAATTCGAAAAGTTAGAGAAGCTCTTCAACAATAATAAATTCGAAAAGTTAGAGAAGCTCTTCAATAAGGAATAATCAAACATAAAAACCCTAATAAAATAAAAACCAAGAACCTTATCATCTTCTTCTAATCTTCCCAGTTCCCAAGCATCCAGCCCACCATTGACATAGCTTTTCTCACTCATTACAATCATCACTCTCTCTCTAACTTCTATACCAAAAAAAGCTTTCAGCTTTCATGAATGGTCAAAAATCAACAAAAAAGAAAAAAAATACGGTTCATAAACGTTGCCGCTTTGCCCCATAATTGGCCACAAATCAAGGTTTGAGCTGAATTTTCATAAGACTCCAAATATTGATTTCTCCTATCTAAATGTTTAAAAACATTGTTTACTTTTCATAAGTAGCCTTTACAGAAGCTATTTCTTACAAATAGTTAAAGCATTTCACCAAATTTATACTATACCCTTTTTTTGAATTTAAGGTTTTCAGCTGACAGTCACAAATTCACAGTACATAAGGTTTTACCCAAAAATTAGAAGTAGATAAGTACTAACCCCCAACCCCTGACATACCCGATTATGCATAATACGGCTCCAAAGATGGAGGGTGAGAAGGGGCAATTAGCATTGTAGGTCCAATTAAATACATATATTCAAATTGAGAAATAAGAGTGTTAGTTAACATATTTGCAACATGCTTCCTTTTCAACTCACACACATGATACACTCAAAAACTCATGCTAAACTCTCTCAAGTCAGTGTTGGTTAACACTTAATTATGCAAATTTAAGTACGAACAATAACATCTATTTACAATGCATAGTAGAAAATCCGTACATATACTCAGGGGTTTATGAGGGAAAGAAAACAGAGCATACCCTCAACTGGAGAAACATGAAGCAATTAAGTCCCCAAAGCCAGCGACTTCAAGCCTCTCCACCAGAAGTAAGTGCCCACACTTGAAAAGCAACATAAAAACAGAATGTTTTACACACAAATACTATAATTAAATAGCAAAATTAATACTACTAAAGACACGGAGGGTGAGGGGGGCACATCACCATTGCAATCACAATCCAATTGAGTATACATCATACTAGCAATTCCTATTTAGCTCAATATTAAATAAAAATAGGAGAGCTTCCCCCTGCCCCCAAAAAAGGTGATCTCATTAAGATTTTAAACTCCCATCAATTGCTCTACAGAACACTGATCTTCATTCTCAAATCTACAGAACACTATAACTAGAAAAGGGAACACTGGTCTTCATTCTCAAAAAGTTGTCAAGAGAAGAGAGACAATTTAAAACCCCTTACACAACCATCTATAGACACTACAAACTAAGATTAGGTGATCTGATTTATAAATGAAAATGATATTCAGAACAGTTATGACTCCCATCAACTGCTCTTCATTCTCAAATAATTAAAACAAAAAAAAAAAGCACAAGAAAAAAGAACTTCAAATAATGATCAATTTGTTGTATGATGCTGTCCTTCTCCCAAAATTGGTTCTGCAATAATCATCGATTTGCCCACAATCATCCTAATAAACCACATCCATTCTGCAATCTACCTGTTGAAACACACTAGCAGCAAATTGAAGACCCCATCCCAGAGGACACATACTCCCTTGAAGCCTCAAACACTTTTTCAAGAACACACCATAAACCCACATCGATTCTGCATCCCAACCAAATTTACATCGATTATGCATTGATCTACTTAATTTACATCGATCCTGCATACCGCAAACCACATCCAAGAGCACACATACTCCCTTGAAGCCCTAAAACCCTTTTCCAAGCATCCCAACCAAATTTCTGCAATCTAGAACAAAATCATCCTAATAACGGTTGGACTATGAGAAAAATTTTGCAAACTACCTGTTAAAATACACTGACAGTAAATTGAAGTCCCCCCAACAATCCCAAGAATCCTCGCGCACAAAAACCTGAACAACAGAAAACGTAAAACCCAGATACACAATAAACCAGCAAACCCTTCAAAGTCTGCGTCTCAAATCTAGTCCATTGCATCTTGAATTGCTCTTCAATCACAAACACTGATTATAGATAGAGAGACATACCTAATAACCGAACAGGGGTTGATGAGCTAAAATTAGATGTTCGCGTTCACCAATCTTGAATCCATGCATTGACAAACCGTTTTTGGGCAAATGAGTCTCCAGCAGTTCCCAATTTGATGGTCTTCATGCGTGAGAGTTGGGAGAGAAGTGATTTGGGTTTAGGGTCGAGCAAGCGAAAATGGCATGTTTTGGCGGTGAAAATGAAAACAGTACAAGATAAAACCCGCCCTTCGTTTTTTATTTACTTAATTTTTTTTTAATACAAGTCTTCACTTGGTTAATTAGAAAAGCATATCATTAAAATTTTAATTATTCCAAAAAATGGGGCCTCCATACTTAATATGTGTGGGAGTTAAGTGTATCTTAAGGTGATAAAATTACCACCCTTAATATGTGTAAGTACATGTTTTTAAGGTATTCACGCCCTTGTATGAGTGGGTATATTTTTCCACTCTTATTTTGCATGGAAACAATTCTGAATACTTAATTTCCTTATTTTTTACACTACACTTAATTATGTGTAGTTAGGTAAGTGAGGAAGTATGCCATTTTTTTGGTAGTGAGGGTATGTGCTCTTTCTGAGATGTTGAAAGGATGCCTACCCCAAATCCTTTTTGATTTGAAGCCCCATCAAAATATATTATCAAATGTCTTATTCTACTTAAAGAACTTCTTCATTGGGGAACTCAAAGGTTTCTTCCCTTCTATCTTCCGTTGGAAAGTCTGTTACGAAGCTTGACACGACTCTTACCTTAATTCATTTTTGCGATATGTAGTGTAGGTAGAATTCTGATAGCATTGTTTTCTACCCGGTAACCTTGCCGCTTAGCATGTCCATTGGTGCCACTACATATACCATATGGGTTAACATGTAATGCTTAAGCTTTAGGATACCTGGAATAATGCTAGAGAGGTTTTTCCTAAGGGTGTGTAGCGAGTTTCGTATTCAAGAAAGTTTTTACTCACACAGTAGATGGCTCTTTTTCTCTCTATTTATCCTCTGGGCTAACATGGCCTGCGGTTATGGTGGTTGTGAGATAAAGAATGAGGGGACTGCCATGCTATGGAGGTACCGATAGAGGTGGACTGGATAGGTAGTCCTTGATCTTATTGAATTTCTCTTAACACAGCTCCTCCCATTATGACTTTACTCCTTTCTTCAATTTCTTTAAGATCGGCTCACATATTATGGTAAGACTTTAACATGAAATAGTTGATGTACTGTAGGCATCCTAAGAATCCTCATAGTTCCTTCTTAGTCTTAGGTGGAGGCATTTCCTATATAGCCTTGATTTGTGAAGGATCAACCTTAATTCCCCTTAGGTTGACCATGTATCCAAACTACTTCTCAGAGGTGACCATAAATGTTCACTTCTATGGGTTTAAGCACATGTTGTATTTTCTAAGTATAGCAAGGAACTTCTGCAGGGTCAGAAAATGTACATCTCTTTCTTTGGACTTTATAGTGATATCATATATGTGTACCTTGACTTCCCTGTGCATCAAGTAATTTAGTGAAGCAGTAGTCGTTCTTTGGTAAGTGGCCCATTGTTTTTTTTAACCTGAATGTCATCACCACGTAACAATATGTTTCCCAAGAAGTAATAAAGGTAATCTTCTCCATGTCTTCCTCTACCATTCTAACTTGGTTATAGATAGTATATCCATCCACAAAGGAGAGGAGAGCATACCCAAGGGTATTATCAACCAAGATACCTATACGTGGCAAAGGAAAATCATCTTTTGGACTTACCTTATTAAGATCCTGAAATCTATAAAAATTTGTTGCCCTTTCATGTTTCTTTCGAATGGGCACTATGTTGGCTACCTACTAAAGGTATTATGTAACCATAATGAAACCCGCATCCAACTGTTTCTAGACTTCCATCTTTATCTTCGAGGCCGATTCTAGCTTCATTTTGCGAAGTTTTTATTTTATTATTTGGCATCCAGATAAAAGAGGGATCTTATGCTCAGCTATATCCTAATCTATCCAAGGCATGTCTTTGTAAGATCATACAAAGATGTTAATGAATTCCCATAAGAGTGAAGTGAAGCTTTTCTGCTACTCCGGAGTTAATAATTTTTCAATTTTAAGCTCTTGAGGCTCTTCAGGAGTCCCCAAATTAACCAAGATTGTGTCCTCAATTATGAAACTTTAATTTTTATGATTTCCCATTACTTTGATTAGATCTTTTGGAATTATTTCTTAATTTTCAGTATTGTTAGAGGCAAAGCATTCTATGGAAGGGGAATGAAATGAGTTGTAAGCAAAGTGCTCATCTTATTGAAATAAAAAATGAGTACATCTGATGTAGATTTTTAGGAAACAAGAACTGAAGACTAACTCTTAGACTCTACCATAGACTTTCCTAAGATATCCCCTATAGTTATAGTGAACACCTTTCCTATCTCTTCAACTATCCAAGTTATTTGATTGTAGCTTTTTGCAGACTATAGTGCTGAAGTTTATAGGGTTGAAACCATTGTTGGAGATGGCAAGGTATAGAAAGGCAGTAAGGTCTTCCTTTTTCATATACTCCTTCCCGAATAGAATTACAAAGATACTTTCAGCTAGGTGGGTCTAATTTTATGTGGATTGGTCCCTTCCTATGACAATAAGTGCTTCCTTCTCTAATAGTTGGCAGTCATTGAATATTTCTAAATCAAGTACCCAAATCCCTTTCTCTTTTATGCAGTGTGATTTAGGGAAGCCAAAGAAAGGATAATTGTCTCCCTCATGAAGGAACTACCCATTAAGAGTCCACGGGTAAGGCTTTATGTGTAATACCTCTAGCATCTCTTTCTAGCAGTAGCTTTTGAGCTTGCGCTTCCTACCTATCTTCAGCTACTTCTTCAAGAGTGGGTTGATATCCTAACCCGAACTTGTAATTCTTCTATTGGGCTAAGGCAAAGGTAGTCCAACCCTGTGGTCTTCTTCGTACGACTAACCCTGGGATGTATCCTCATTTCTTAAGAATAGCATTCACATTTAGGTTTGAAAAAGGATTGAAGTTAAAAGGTGCTCGATCCTCTCCAAGGCTACTATTGTTTCAAAATTATAGAGTTCCTCGTCATTATGATTGTGTTTAATTTCTAACATTGGCCCCTTATTGGTGATAGTAGCACACAAGTTGTTCCCTTTAATAGTGACCACCTGTCCGTTCATTACCATCTTCACTTTCTAGTGTAAAGTTGATGGGACTACTTGGTTATGGTCACCCTAGGAGCAAGTCAAAGTAGCTAAAATGTCCAAAACTAGAAATTCCACATTCCTTTCAATGGGGCCTGCATTAAAACGGAGAATGATGGTGACCAACACTAGTCTTTTTGGGTTATCATATGCCCTCAAATGAGTTAAAGGCCTTGAGAGTTAACTTTCCTTGATTCCTAACCTATTAGTATTTCTCTGAGGGCAAACATTCACAGCTAACCCATTGTTGACTAACGTAAGTGGTATATACTTTTAGGGGCATGTTATAATAAGTTATAAGGCGTTGTTGTACACCAGATCCCCCGGTGGAACCTCTTGATTGCTAAACGTGACATGCCTTTTCCTACGTTGATTACAGCTATCATTTCCTCAGGGGTGGCCTCAAGAGATAAGTCAATCTTATTCATCTTATCAATTAGGAGCTGCCTATGCTTTTGTGAAGCCACTATGAGTTTCCAAATAGTTAATTCTACTTTAATTTTCTTTAAATGTTTTAGCACAAGATCCTATTCTTAGACTGTCATCTCCTTGTCTTTTTCTGAGGTCTATTGAGGCCCTCTTTAGCTTGGTGTTGTTTAGGTTTCGCGAGGCGTCGTACCTTAGGTTGGTCTCCCTCTCCCCAAAAATTATCTTCTTTATTTTCCCCCTATAAATTATCATCAATTCTACTTTAACAGGCCAGTAACACCCTTGAGTTCCATATACATCTTTTTCATCACTTTCCCATAAGCCATGAACATCTGGATATTGTGTGTGCAAGCAAGCTTTTAACTTCAGCCTGGGAATGCTCCACATGTATATGGATAGGTTCCATTCATTTTCTTGATCACCATTAATAACAAAAATGCTTTCATGATCTCTAACTAGGTTTTTATTGTTGTTGGGCTTTTGAGCTGCTTTAAACAAAGGGAGCTGCTTGGACCAGAGCATTCTTTCTAGCATGTTCTCAAAAGTCCAGTAGGTCTCACCATTATGCCCCTAAGCCTAATCATAGTTGTCGTATTCAGTTGGATCAAAAGATTTGAATTGCCTAATAGCCTCAATTTCTAGCTTAATCTCAAGAATATCGATCTTTGCTTTCACTAGTAATCATTCCAGACCTTGAGTTTATGTGTTCCTTATGGGGATATACTAAGTGTAATGATTTATTGCATGCACTTTTGTAGAGCTTCTGGCTTTTCTATACTTGTTCTAGTAGTTTCCTTTCTAGTTGCCACCATTCTTTACAGGTCCTTCTCTGGTTATCTCCTCTTCTACAAGCATACTTACATTCCTTAGTCTAGTGAAATTTTCAAATGTTATGAACCACAAGTGCTGCCTATGCGACGACTTGATATTCTTAATGAATAATCTCACTTGATCAGCTTCTGAAGATCGATCCACTATGTGAGCAGCCTGCATCCTCCATCTAGCAAGGTAGTTAGAAAATCCTTCTTTCTCTGTTTGCTTGATCAATTCTAAATCCCTTAGTGTGATTGGGATGCTAGAATTGTATGAATACTGATGTAAGAGTTCACAAAGGTCATTCCAACTCATGAGCTTTCATTAGTCAACAACATTGTAACATCCTTGTCAAAGGACCAAGGAAATATGATGTAGAAGATGTCCTTGCCAATTCCCTTTAAAGTCATCGCACTAGCAAAGTTTCTCACGTGATAGTGAGGTTTTCAGTTCCATAGAATTTGATATCTAACATGGTGAATTTTGGAGGCAACATCACTTTTGGGATTGAAGTGAATCTTGCATAGTCATTAAAATAATTGTTAAACATCAAGGATTCTTTAAGCAGTTGTTCTATATGATCTACTTGGGGATTGGTTTAGAGAGTGCTTTTTTCCACTTCTTCCTTTCTATTGTCTAGCTTTCCCTTTCTATCATCTTTCCAATCTTCATCATGAGGCTTCTCACTACTCTATGCTTGGTTAGTAAGGTTTTGGAGTGTGGTAACCATCATCTCCATCTTCTTTTCACTCCCTATTCTAGGTATGCATCCTTTCCATCATCTTCATAAGCTAAGCAATTTCATTATTTCCGACCATTGGAATTCGTGAGGGATTAGACTTTCATTTGAACTTTGACTTTGACTTTTACCCGACAGGTGGAGTGTAGGACTGGTGTTAAGTGAATTGTATGTCCCCCCCCCTTTTTTGTACATAACCCAATCAGGATTTCCCACTTTTATTCTCTCTCTCTTTTTTTTTTTTAACCTAGACCACTGTTATGACTCAAACTTGGCTAAAATCGTACTCGAATTTTAAGTTAAGAGTCGTTAAAGCTCAATTGACCCAAAAACTATTTTAATCCTTATCCTATTACTTGACATTTCCTAAGCTAGGCCTCCCTAAGACCAAAAGCATCAATGCATAGTCTTAGGGTTGGAGGTACTTAACTTACACAAAAACACATCCATCCACACAAATGAGTTCCATCCTAAGCCAGAGTTCTATCTTACAGGGGATTTAGGTACTGTTTAGAACAATCCTCTCGTAATCCAAATGCTTCGTACATCATCCACGAGGCACATGGAAAGATTGAAATATTTTGGTTGCTTGCCCGTATCATGTGGATCAGGAAAGTGGGCATGAGTGGGTCCAGGAAAGTGTGCATGAGTGGGTGCAATAGCTGTATGTTGAGTTGAAAGTTTAATGAACCCACCAAGTTAATCAACTATTTTCTCGAGGGATACTAGCAGCGTTGACCTAGAGGTATTGTTAACCTACTACGACAGCACCTTTAATGCAATAATGCCTAATGTAGGTGTAGCTAAAAATAGCTTCATGTGTTGAATTCTAAAACGAGCCCTTTTTAAAAAAAAAAAAAAAAGTCCACAATAGAGTCGCCACTGTAATGACCGCACCCCAAGGTTCTCCCCCCGATGCGGTTCCCACACGAATGATTGGACACGCTTGCTAGGTATTTGGATTCAAAACTGACTTTTTTAAGGTGATCAAATTGTGGCATAACAAGTGGGCTAGCCAGAGAACTGGACTAGAGTTCTGATCTACGAACCTCGAATTCCGGGGCCAAAACCAAGTCTAGTCCCCTAGTGTAGTTCCAATGCCATCTGATCCACAAAACTAGGTAATAGCCCTGATCCAGGAACATGGGTTAGAGCTGAGCCTGCTTCAAGGTCCAAATAGTGATACTGTCATGGATCCCAAACCTCTTTGGCTCCAATCTAAAAATAAAAATAAAATAAAATAATATAGTCAATTAGCAAAGTTACTAGAGAGTTTTAGGAGAAACTTACAAGTGAAATTCACTTTTTGAAATCAACGATAATGGAGTGGGCACTGAAGGGTTCATAACAGCCATAAAACGAAGGGAAACTGAAAGGGACATTAAGCTCGCTCCAAAAAGCTTTTTGAAAGGCCCTCAAATAATCCCTTGTGTGGGAACCATCTGACTCCATAGGTAAGAAACCAAGGACCCAGATTTAGAGGCGAAGGTACGATGTTGTGATGGCGTGCATCACAACATCATCTGTCATCACGGACGGTAGCTACTAACCAATATGGGAAAGTAAAATCTAATTACACTTAAAATAACAAGAATGTATCATATTACAATTAACTAATTCAAATAATATAAATAAAAAAATACAATGTCATTCTAGAGGAAACAATTAGAAGTATTTCAGCAGGCAAAGGCGAAACTAACTAAAGGTTTCAGCATTTTTCAAACCCAAAATTAAATAAACTAAAGAGAAGGAAAGTAGAGAGAAAGTAAGTAGAAAATTTGATTTTGCCCTCAAGATGGCCCATCTGATTCACCTGAAAATCCAGCAAGAGAACACTCCTTTAAAGATTAACCAATCTCTTACTCTTGATGCCTATCGAGTGTTCGAGTATTCTACTCAAATTTTGTCTCCAATTTTTCAGCCTCTCTCGTATTAATCTAATTTTTCTAATCTTTCACTTGGATTTTTCATGGTGATCAACCTTAGGGGCCATCCCTGTTTTACAACGCTCAAAAATTCAAAATAGACAGAATCAACTAAGGAAAGGGATTCCTACTTCAACTCTTAGCAAACTTAATCTGAATAAGTGGCATATTCAGATCAAACCCTATCAAAACGGGAGTTTGACTTAGTTAAAGGGGATGCAGGACCCAAGGGACAGAGAATCTGGTCTAGTTCCTCATAGAGAACCCAGCCATATTCTGGCCCGGGCAAGCCCATTGGGCTCTATGCTCCATTTTGTCATTTTTCCTCTTTCGTTCCCTTTTTTCTTTTTGGCTATGAATTTCGGGTTATTTTCCTGGGCCCCCAAAAGTGTAAGTTGGGTATAATTTTCATCATCGGACATTTTATAAAGTTGGAGCTGCCATTTTTAGGTTTCTACACAATGTCGTGTACGTCCAATTTATCTTATTTATGTTAAACTTTCTTTGAATTTGTTAATGCTAAGATGATCTCATCTCTGAACTAATTTTTGTAGAGATGAATTTATTTTCATTAAATAGAACGTGTTTCTGTTGGACTAACAGCTAAAATTATTTTAGTAGAAATTATTTCTGTTAAACTGAATTCATTGTTACTGAATATAATTTGTCATAATTTAATTCTGCTACACTAAACTTATCTAAACTTATTTCAAAAAAGATTAGTTGATAAAACTAGGCGTAGATACCATTCAACTGCACCTTTTGGCGCATGAATAAATAAAAAGGAATAATAAAATCGTTCTCTCTTTTTTCTTGGAAATATTAGGTAGATAAGATTAAAAACAATAATAAAAATAAGGAAAAGGTAGATTAATTTTTATACTACGCTCTCATATTCACTTGCAATTCTGATGTTCTGTCTACATGTCTAAGTCCCTATACAATTTGTTTGTGGTTTTATTTCTTTGTCGTATTTTAACAGTTTTGCACAGCAAGTTCAGTTTTGTCGGCTAAAATAATATATGAAATGGTCAAGTCAAGATAAAACATGGACTGTACATGCATTTGCATGTTTCTAGCATGCATAATTAATTCTTTTGGAGCGTTGCAATTTAATTTTTCATATTATAGATAATAAAACGATGAGGTTATCAAGAAGAGTGTACGATCAACGGGACGCTTCTAATTATTAGCAGCTTCTCCTAAAGATAAAGCGCTAATTCGTTTTCTTGTGCTATTAAGATGAGGTGCAAAGGCAGGTCCGTGAGCTAAATTTAGCCTGCGAACGAGTTGGGTACTGCCCGAAAGGCACGCAACAGGGGAGGTGAGCGAGCGGCTCGAGGGACCGCTGCAATTATATATTTATTGTTAGAATGTTATTGATTAGAATAAATGCTTAAAAACCTATTGATCCACGCCAATTCTGTAGGTGTTTCAATTTCTGTTGGCTTATTTTTGTAACTTGGAGAAAGAAGCACTAACTTTTGTGGCTATAAGTTAGCCTCATTATATTCACTTGTAGATAAACTTGAATTGAGAATGAATAAATGAAAGGTAGAATATTTTTCTCTCCCAAGAACAAAATCTTTCTCTTTGTTTCAAATTCTTGTGTATTTGGATGGTGAAGGAGTTAATCCTTTAAATAATTCTTGGCTCTTAGCTTTAGAGAATTAATCGGTGGATTGTTAGATTAAGGATGGCTTGAGCCTTTATCTAAGTCATATCTATTTATTTGTTTTTCTCCCATATTCATAAAAATCAACAAAAATTTCATTGCTTTTCCTCTTGTTATTCAAGGTTTGAAATGGTTTAAGGATTGTTACTTGGTTGTGGATTGATGGTTGATGAGATACATAATGCATAGCACAAAGATCAGGGCCCATGTTCTAGTTTGTTAGGATGATGTGGCATAACAGCATAACCAATTCTTGCAAGTACCTCGTATGTGTGTGTGTGTGTGTGTGTGTGTGTGTGTGTGTGTGTATATATATTCTCATGTACAATAGCACATACACAGATATACATAATAACAGAACACATGATTCTTTCTATTTTCGTTCTCTCTTTCTCTCTCTCTCTCCATTGCCATTAATGAACTGCATCGAGCTAAATCAACATGGTATCAGAGCAATGCTTGATCCTCCGTTTTTTTAATTCGATGAAACAGGTGATGGCATCTATGCTCTTACTTCAGTAAGCCTTTTTTTCATTCGTCTGTTTTGGCATTCTATATACAAATTGAATTCTATCTCTACAAGATTCTTGAATGAAATCTACACAAATCCAGTTCTCCTTGTCTGAAACAACTAGTATGGCTGTAAACATGAATGTCAATGATCCAACACATGAACTTTTCTTGAATCCTTCAAACAATCCGAATAATATTCTTGTTAGTGAATTGATGAATGGAGAAAACTATGGTCACTGAAAAAGGCCATGGAAGTGGCTTTGATTGCCAAGAACAAACTCGGTTTTGCACTGGGGACCTGTTCTAAGCCTGCAACAGGTTCTCCATTAGAAGGACAATAGAATAAATGTGACAAAATGGTGCTTTCTTGGATTATTAATGCAGTAGTTAAAGATATTGGACAGAGCATTTTGTTTTCTTCCTTTGCAAATGCAGTTTGGGTACAGTTTGAACAGAGATTTGGAGAGGTTGACGGCACAAGAATCTTTAAGATTCAAAGGGATCTTTGCACCATTTCACAAAACAATTTGTCCGTGGCTGACTATTTCACTCAAATTAAGAAATTGTGGGATGACTACAATAGTTTGATCTCCATTCCACTTTGCAATTGTGGTATTAAATGTGCAAGCTTCAAAGCTGCACATAAGCTGATTCAAGACCAATGGCTTATGCAATTCTTAGTTGGCCTCAATGAAGATTACAAGATAATTAGAGGAAGTATACTCATGATGAAGCCTCTGCCAAATATAGATCAAGTCTATAGTCTAATCCAGCAAGAAGAGAAACAAAGCTGTCTATCTACTATATCTCAGTTTAGTCATGGTTTTACTACCTTTCATGCCAATTCACATGGTCAAGAAACTATAATTATAGACCACACAGCTCTAATTACTCAGCACAAGGCATATAATCCCTTATAGAGGCCTGTACAAGCTGGAAACCATAATCCAAGCTACAATTCTAGCAACAGTTTCAGGAGCATGCCTAGAGGAGGAACTCAAAACAAGAGGTAACTATTCTGTGATTACTGCAAGTTGATAGGGCATACTGTTCAAAAGTGCTACAAAATTCATGGCTGTCCTCCAAGATATAAGTTCTACAAAGGGAGAAAAATGGCAGCTGTAGCACAGTCTTTAGATGTAACTACCAACAATGTCTCTGGCCATAACTATGAGATCTCTAATCTTCATAGTAACCAAGCTATTACCCCATCTGTCTAGAGTTTTGCTCCAGACCAATATAGTCAGCTGCTGTAAATTCTCAGCAAACATACATCTGAACTTGCTTATAATGATTCCATCACTGCCACTAGGTTCATGGCAGGTAAGAGTTTTTGTTTCCTAACTACAATTGGTAAAACTAATTAGATCTTAGACAGTGGGGCCAGTGATCACATCACTCATGATCTATCCCTACTACATGATGTAAAGCCAATTCAGCAAAATTGCTATATTACTATGCCTAATGGTGAGAAGGCTCAAATCCTACATGTTGGATCCATGGTTTTGGGTCCTGGCATCATATTGAGAGATATCTTATACACTCCAGCATTTCAGTTTAATTTACTTTCTATCAGCAAATTAACCCAACAGCTTTTAGCAAATGTTATTTTCACTCCTGAGTGATGTATCCTCCAGGACCAAGCTATGAAGAAGGAAGTTATCCTTGGTAAGGAAAATAAAGGGCTCTACTGCATGAAAAGGGGATAACAACTTCTACAAGACAGGGATAGCCAGTCTCAGGTTTTGAAGACAAACAAAGGAAGCCTAAATGGTGTTACAGTGTGTTTTTCTGATTCAAAATTGTGGCATTTTAGATTTGGCCATCTACCATTTGAGCAACTTCAACATCTTGATATTCCTCAATGTAATAAAACCAAACTATGTCAAATTTGTCGAATGGCAAAACTTCACAGAAGTTCATTCTCTTTAAGCAATATAAAGTCTATGTTTTGTTTTGAGCTCATTCATGTTAATATCTAGGGACCCTATCCCCACAAGACCTATAATGGTTTTCAATATTTTTTGACAATAGTGGATGATTATTCCAGAGCTACATGGGTGCACTTGAGGGCCCATAAGAGTAATGCATTCCCTTTATTGAAGGCCTTTGTTATTTTTGTTGAACAACAGTTTGACACTCATGTCAAAATCATAAGGTTTGACAATGGCATGGAGTTTAAAGACATCTCAGCTATGGAATTTTATAAAGAAAAGGGCATTATACATCAAATATCTTGTGTTGATACTCCTCAACAAAATAGAGTCGTAGAAAGGAAACATTAACAGTTATTGCAAGTCACCAGAGCTCTCATGTTCTAATCCAAATTACCTAGATAGCATTAGGGGGAAGCATTGCTAACTGCTGTTTATTTAATAAACAGAATGCCAACACATGTGTTGCAAAATAGATCCCCCTTTGAGGTTCTTTACAAGACTAGGCCATGCTGTGAACATTTAAAAATATTTGGGTGTCTCTGTTATGCTGCCACATTGAAAAGACACAGAGACAAGCTGCAATCAAGGGCTCACCCCTGCATTTTTCTTGGATACTTTTATAACCAAAAGGCCTATAAGCTACTTGACTTGGAGACTAATAAAATCTTCACTTCTAGAGATGTACATTTCCATGAAACTATTTTTCCTTTCCAACACATTCAACATTCATCTTCAACCCCTTTACCTATTGTTACTGAATGTATTCTAGAAACTCATATGTTCCAACAACCTGAGTCACCTCTTCTCCCTCAAATGCCTACACCTGATACTGTCAGCATGCAATCTGCTGAACAATCCTCCTCTCCTTTTTCAGTCCACCAATTCTCCTCTTACCTCCATTTCATCTCAAAATACATCACCAGTTATAGCTCCAATAAGAAGATCATCCAGATCCCATCAACAACCCCATTACCTCAAGGATTATTTTTGTGGAATGATTCACTCATCACAGCTGCCAGTAGAACACCATGCCTTAGTCTCCACCTTGACAAAATACACTGAACCTCAATCATATGAAGAGGCTTCCAAGGAACAAGGATGGGTAGAAGCAATGCAGAAAGAGATTGATGCTCTAACAGCCAACCAAACTTGGGACTATGTTGACTTACCACCAGGAAAAAGGGCAATTAGCAACAAATGGGTTTACAAAGTCAAACTCAAATCAGATGGCACCTTGGAAAGACTTAAAGCAAGGCTTGTCATTAGAGGTTTTACTCAGAAGTATGGAATTGACTATCAAGAGGTATTTTCACCTGTGGTCAAGATGGCAACCATAAGAAGTATTATAGCCCTGGCAGCCTCCAAAGGGTGGACTTTGTCACAATTAGATGTAAATAATGCTTTCCTTCATGGAGGCCTTGATGACGAAGTCTATATGGAAGTGCCAAAAAGAATCCCTAATCCTTCCAACAAGGCCTACAAATTAAGAAAGTCATTCTATGGTTTGAAGCAAGCAAGCAGGCAATGGTTTAGCAAACTAAGTAGCACACTCATCTCTTTGGGATATCAACAATCCAAAAATGATTATTCATTGTTTCTCAATAAGTCTTCCACACACATCACACTTGTGGCCATTTATGTGGATGATATTTTGATAACAGGATCAGATACAATACAGATCAACCACATCAAACAGCACCTACATCAATGCTTTGGCATTAAAGACCTTGGACAACTCCATTACTTCCTTGGACTTGAGGTTAGCTATATTTCAGAAGGTGTGGTTTTATCTCAGAAGAAATTCACCCTTGAATTTCTCCAAGACAGTGGTCTAACTGACACAAGATCTACCACCACTCCTTTACCACTTAACTGTAAACTACAACCAGATGAAGGTGATCTCCTTAGTAATCCCACATACTACAGGACAATGGTTGGGAAATTAAATCTCCTAATAACCACTCGCCCTGATCTCAGCTTTTAACTCAGACCCTAAGCCAGTTTATGCATAAACCTAGAACCTCTCACTTGCAGGCATTGCAGCACACTCTGAGGGACATTCGTTCTACAATAGGGAAAGGTATCTTACTAAAGGAATCAGACCATCTATCAATACAAGCATATTCAGACTCTGACTGGGCAGCTTGTCTATTTTCCAGAAGTTCAATCGCAGGATACATCATATTATTTGACTCATCTCCTATTAGTTGGAAGAGCAAGAAGCACAGCACAGTCTCCAGATCCTCTTCAGAGGCTGAGTACATAGCAATGTCACAAATAGCAGCAGAAATAGCATGGCTAGTTAGACTCTTCAAAGAAATGGGTGTTCACCATCTCAAACCCGTGACCATGAATTGTGACAACCAGTCTGCCATTTATATTGGCAAGAATCCTGTATTTCATGAACGCACAAAACACATAGAGATAGATTGTCATTTCACAAGGGACATGGTCTTAGAAGGCTTACTCCAGCTTACATACATGCCTACACAACAACTACTTGCAGACGTACTCACCAAGATACTCCCTTCCCCCCAGCAGGACCTTCTGTTAACCAAGCTGGGCATGGTTCCTTACCCTCAACATTCCAGCTTGAGGGGGGGTAATGAGATACATAATGCACAACACAAAGATCAGAGCCCATGTTCTAGTTTGTTAGAATGCTGTGGCATAACAGCATAACCAATTCTTGCAAGTAGCTCGTGTATATATATATATATATATATATATATATATATATATATATATATATATATATATATATATATATATATATATATATATATATATATATATATATATATATATATTCTCATGTACAATAGCACATACACAGATATACATAATAACAGAACACGTGATTCTTTCTATTTTCCTTCTCTCTTTCTCTCTCTCTCTCCATTACCATTGATGAACTGCATCGAGCTAAATCAACAATGGTTGCTGCTGGATGATCAGTCTTGTGATTAAGGGGCCCCATGTCCCCATGAATATACTCTATAACACTAATTTTCACTTCAAAGGTCTCATTTTTATTTCATTTAAAATGAATAATCTATATTTTAAATGTTTCATTCAACTTGAGCGAGGAAAAAAACACCTTCTTATTTATAAACCTCCTTAAAAACTAATTTTACATTTCAAACACTCAATGTATTTACATGTGTTTTATATGTATAATAGTGTACACAAGTTTCTAACACTAATCCTTTGTGTGTATTGTGCAATAATGAAGCTAAAAACATATGGTTATATTTTCTATTTTTCTAATTATTATTGAGCCCGAGAGCTTGAGAAGTAAAAATACAACCCAAAATATCAGTATTGAGAAAGTCAAAATATACAAGGTAACTATGCCCCTGCAATTCTACCCACTAGACTTTATACCACCCGTAGTCTACCTCCTCTTTTCCTTATATGATTATTAGCAAGAAGCCGAGGTCAGTCACCTAACAGCACGCTAAAGACACATGGGCTAAGTTTTTTTCACATGTTTCAACCAACACCATCAAATACCAGGCAATTGCATAAACCACCCAATAAAGCAAGGTAAAGACTAAGGGATGACACATGTGCTCACTTTTCTGCATGTTGCACCAACAATAACAAATACCAATAAATTGCATAATGTGACCCAACCAGTTTGCCAAGCATAAGGTTCTAATTTCATCCTGCTTGCAGCCAGGGGGAAATTATGCTCTTTAATGGCACCACCACCTATCATTTTGAAGAAGCCGTACTTCTTGATGTTGGATTATGCTAACACAAAAAAAATAATCCAATCTCCTAATATTACATACCACTTTCACTTTTTCTTTTATTTTACTTGTCAGTTTCGGCTCACCATTTTAATTCCTTGATTTATTGTTCCACATGTAAACACCAGAATGCACACCACTTGTTTGATAAAAGTCTCCAAAGACTTTTGAAAACATTGTATCCCATAAGGTGCCAAGCTCAAGCAGGGATTGTAGAGAATGTTAGATTTAATCACACAAGGACACAAGAGGGGGGTGAAATGTGTCTATCAACTTTTTTCGATGGTTTCAGAATACTCATGAAAACTATTTGGACCGCGTGTTTGGAGTGAAGCAGAAACAAAGCTAATTGCGTAAAAAATAAAGGAGACACAATATTTTTATGTGAAAAACACACCTCTGGCCCAACTGAGGTATAAAAACCACGACCTACCTCTGTAGGATTTTAACACAATTTAATTAGACAGGCCGAATATGTTACAATTGTAACACACGTGACTTAGTCACACACGTAACTTGATCTACCCCAAGACCTTCGTTACAAACACCACATAACTTAGTATACCCCGAGACCCCCGTAACAACAATCGCATCCACTGTCTCCCAATATTTGGACACTCTCTTATCTTAATGATGGAAAAGAGAAAGGAAAACACCTTACTTGAATGCTTCTAAATAAGTTGAATGTAAGGTACAATACAATTCCTATTATGCTAATGTTGAAGACTCGATTCAGCACTCGCTATGAGGTTTTCTCTTAGAAAATTCAGACTCACAAAGACACTTTTTAACCCTTGGAAAACCTTGAGAAAACCTTAAGAGGAGAGGTGGCTTAAATAGGCATGTTGCATGTGCCGCAAGAGTAGGGAAAAGAGAATTCCACACCCACTCAACAACTTAGCAGCCAAGCCTCTAACAATCTCTCCCCTTGATATTCTTCCCTTAAAGGATAGAATAAAATCTTTCAAAAATGTTTCAATATTATTTTTTAAGAAAAGAAACCACTTTAAACTATAATACTAAAATCTTTTAATATTTTCTTTAAAGGAGAAATCTTTTTAGACTCAACTGACACAGGAAAAATTTGTCCTCATTATTTCAAGAAATTCGACAGTTAAAAATTATTTTAAAATCTTGAAATTTATTTTTGTTTTTGACGTCAAAACACTGTAGACTTGACTTCTCATAACTGTTCTGAGGCAGTGTTCTGAGGTACTTAAAAACCTTTCAAAGCAAACACTAAGTCAAGGACCTTCTAATTGATATATTTACAAGAATCTAAAATAAAATCAATACTAAACCTAAGACTCTTATTATCAGCTGGACTCCTTACATATGTATCGACTTTGATGCTCCACACTCATTCGAATTATTCTAAATATTTTTCGGATCCTGTCTCAATACACAACTCAAGCACAACATATTGACTAGTACAGTTGGATTGTTATCATCAAAACCTTACACATTAATTGGATTAACAGTTTTCCCCTTTTGATGATGACAAACCAAATGACCACTACATGTCATTTATGGCAGGGCAAAATACATTAGTACCAAAATAGTTTATTCAATCCACACAAGAGAGAAAGCATGAGTGAAGAGGTCAACGTAAAACTAGGCAAACTAATCGAACAGAAGTCATACTCATCTTCCCCTTTTAACATCATCGAAAAGGATGAGAAGGCCGAAAGTTGAAATCCAGTGTGGATGCAATCACTACTAAAGCAGTAATGCGGGGGATAACAACGATACACTCAAGTATATGCTACAGTAATGATATTGGCTATCCGAATTACGCACAAACAGATAACACATGTAACAAGCAAAGTCATAGCATAAAAGCATAAACCATTCAAGAACATTCATAAACCACTACTAGTCACACACATAACCAAGTGTTTTAAAAACAGTGTTAGAAATAAGGGAAGGAACAGAGTCAGGTGGAGGAAGGTGGAGGAGGAAATTTGGCTGTGAGGGCAAGAAGGGCACTCAGCAGATCCTCGTGACATTTTGAATTGAGAGCCTTTTTCTCTGTAAGCGCTTGCTTTAGTTCAGCTGTCTCCCCCTTCAATGAGATCTAGCCCTGCAACACTGTGTCAATTATAGGAGTGCTGGATGTGGAGGCTTCACTGGGAACAGGGCCAAGAGGTGTTTGGAGCCCCTGTTCAGACGTTGCACTACTGCTCTTTATTACCGTGAAGCCACGCCTAATTATGGTACTATTGCCAATTTCATCACTGACCTGAAAACCTATTTTCTTCTGTAATGGAATCCCGAGTTTTTCAAACACTGAAATCAGCAGAAACCCATACCCCATATTATGATCCTTGGATGTGTTCGTAATTCTTGCAATGTTGCTAATAATGATGGTAAGCAAGTTAATTTTCTCACCCCGATCCATCATGTCAGTGTAACACATGTCGATGGGATTAGCAAGATTGCGTCTTTGATCGTAGGGAACAATATTCTTAATCACAAATCAAAACAATAATCGATACAATGGCATCATTTCCCCCTTTCTCACAGACCGAGACACAGTCAGATAGGGCTTTCAGGCCAGTCTCTTGGTCAATGCTAACAATCGCTCATCAACAAGTACGCTCTTGTCTTCACGTACATACACATCAAAACCTTCTGATGACACCCCAAGCAACTCACCTAGCTCCCTAGCATCAAACCGTGCTTCATTACCATTACCTGTGCTTGTCACCACTTTATTGGTGACAACACAGTTTGCATAGAACTCAGCCAAGTCTGGTACCGAACACCCTCTCTTAGTATCTGTGAACAAGTCCAACCATCCCTGAGCTTCCAACTTCTCTAAGAACACTCCTAGCCCCTATTCCTGAAAGTATGACATCTTAACCACCTTCCCGCGAACCACAGATTTTTGGAGGAAGTGCTCATATCTCTCAACAAGTGTCATGTTCTTCCTAACTTTCTTTTTTTTTGGTTCATCGGATTCTTCAACCAGTTCTGACACTTCTTCTGTGGTAGCCTGTTTCTGGGCAGGTTTTTTGGATGGAACTGGTTTGATGGGTGTTTTAGTGGGTGTTTTGGTAGGTGTTTTGGTGGATGTTTTGGTAGATTTAGGGGCCGATTTTTTTTTTTTATGACAGCAGTTTCAACTCTGTCTTCTGGCAAGGGTAGTGCAATGAGAGGACCTGAACTTTAAGTTTGAGGTCGTGGTAGGAGTGCAGCTAGAGGTACGTTAGGTGAAGTGGTTGTTTTTTTTGTTTTTTTTGGCGTTTAAGGGTCGGTTTGGTTGTTGTTTGGGGCTTAGTTAGGACAGTTCTTTTGAATCGTAAAATTGGTTCATCCTCATCACTATCCTCAGCATCTTCAATAACAAATTCATTACCAACATGCTTCACATCAAATTCTTTAGACTGCCCAACTGACTCCGCTTTAAGTCCTCGTAATCTCGACTCGGCCACAACCGGGTCATATACCAATATCACCCATCCCGTAATTGGGTGTACTGTAGGTATTACATTAGAATTCAAACCCACTGATTTCAAGTTTGAACTCTTTAAGAACCCAAAAATAGAAGGAGTGATCAAAAAAGAGGCAGAGGGAGTGTTTTCAATACCCATTATGACCGCGTGTGGTGATGGAGGCGCTGGTCATGCTCCCTCAGTACTCATCCAATTTCCTCCCCTTTTTTTCAATAATTGCTTATGCAGTGATCTTGGGTAAGAAGTCTTGTGCTTGGAGGATTCTCGACCGCCATGAGTTCCTACCATCTTGAGGATTTTAGGAGGAGTTGGAGTTGGGGTTTAAGTGGGTTTAAGTAAGGAGAGAGAAATCGGGTTCTTTGTGAGAGAGAGAGAGATGGATGGATGGGTTATGAAGAGAGAGAGTGGAGGTTTTTAATGTTTGACATGAGTGGCCCAAAAATCGAGGGGGTTATGGAGAGAGAATGTTTGCATGCAACACGTCATTACACATTAGGTAGGCTATAAATTGTAGGTTAGGTGTAATAAAAAAAAATTCGGCTTCCAACGTTCCTTTAATAATGCCCCTTGGTCAGCATATGATACAAACAGTGGTCAGATCTGTTCCTAGAGCCTGTTTTTATAATTAAAAGTTTGGTGTCTCAGGACACTAAGGGTAATATCATTAGACCTCAACAAGTATCAGCATGTTACATGCCACATATATGCCAGTAAAAGTATAAAAAATTGAATACATCCATTGGAACAATTTATTTAGCCGAAAGACGGTTAACTAGTCAATCATTAGGGGTTAAACAAGCGTGCTCAAGTCCTTTTAATCATACCTAATTTGAGTCTATTCCTCTCAAACTGGTCTTTACTCAGTGCCTTGGTAAAGATGTCAGCAATTTGTTTATTAGTGGCACAAAAATTCATTAAAATTAAGCCATTTTCAACATTATCTCTCAAAAAATGATGACGTATTTCAATATGCTTAGTCCTTTTATGTTGACATGGATTTTTGGCAATATTAATTGCACTTGTGTTATCATAAAATATAGAAATGCATCCCATGTCAACAGAAAAGTCCTTGAGTTGTTGCCTTATCTACAACAATTGATCACAACAAGAAGCATCCGCTACATACTCAGCTTTTGCTGTGGACGTGGCAACGGAGTGTTGTTTCTTAGTTGCCCAAGAGACCAAATAGGGTCCAAGAAAATGAGCCATACCTGAGGCGCTTTTTCTATCAACCAAGAATCCAGTATAATCCGCATACCCAATGAGATCAAAATTTCATCCTCGACGATACCATAAAGTTAAGTCTGAGGTGTGTTTTAAGTATTTCAAAATCCGTTTTACAGCTTTTAAATGTGTTTCTTTAGGATTTCACTGGAAATGAGCATAGAAACCAACATTGAAAACAATGTCGGATCTACTGGCAGTTAGGTATAGAAGCGACCCTATCATGCTCTTATAGGATTTCTCCTCAACTGATGGACTCCCATTATTCACAACCAACCTAGTTCAAGGAGAGATGGGTGTGTCTATGGGCTTAGTTGATTCCATGCCAAACCGCTTAGTTAACTCCTTGACATATTTCTGTTAATGTATCATAGTTCCATTTAAGGTTTGCTTGATTTGCAAGCCTAAGAAAAAATTAAGCTCACCCATCATGCTCATCTCAAACTCACTCCCCTTCAATTTTAAAAATTCATCACATAAATCACTATTGGTTGTATCAAATATAATGTCATCTACATATACTTGAACAATCAACAGGTGTTCCCCCTTTGATTTTAGAAACAAGGTATTATCAACCTTGCCCCTTTGAAAACCATTATCAACTAGAAATTTTGACAAGCGTTCATACCAAGCTCTAGAAGCTTGCTTTAAACCATAAAGAGCCTTGTCAAGTTTAAACACATGGTTAAGAAAATCATGATTTTCAAAACCAGGGGGTTGGCTTAAATACACCTCTTCCTTAAGGTATCTGTTGAGGAATGCATTCTTGACATCTATTTGGTACAGCTTGATCTCCATGTGGGCTGCGAAAGCCACCAAAATACCGATAGCCTCGATCCTTGCAATAGGTGCAAATGTTTCTTCATAATCAATCCCCTCTTCTTGGTTTTAACCCTGAGCCACCAGCCTAGCCTTGTTCCGATTGATTGTTCCGAACTCATCCAGTTTGTTCTTGAACACCCACTTGGTGCTAATTATCGATCTGTCCTTAGACCTCGGTTCAAGGTACCAAACATTATTCCTTTCGAACTAATGAAGCTCCTCTTGCATAGCAGTAACCCAGTCAGAATCTGCAAGAGCTTTATGAACATTCTTTAGCTCAATGTTAGATAAAAAAACATAGAAGACACAAAAGTTTCTGAGTTTGGATCTAGTTTTGCACTCCTGTGTTAATATCAGACATAATCTGGTCAAGGGAGTGCGAGCTCTGGTGCTTCCAGGGTCGTGGAATAACTAGATTCACAGACACATTTTCTAATCTTCCCTGGATACTTGATGAACTAGGTTCTGGATCTGTTCTGGACCCTGTTCCCATATCAGTTCGGGAAGGATTGGGTTGAGTAGGCCAGTTCTGTTCCAAATCAAGTTTAGCATTGCTTCCCCCTGACTGGTTCGCTCCTTGTCCACCTTTCACACTATCAGATCCAGGACTTGGTTCACCTCCAGGAGTCTTACTGTTATCTACCATGGAGCTTTGAGCGAGCAGGAGGTCTTTTCTCACAAGACCAAGTTCGAGCTCTTCTTCCTGTGTATTATGGTCAATCAAGGAGTTAGTTTCATCAAACAGTACATGCACACTCTTCTCAACACACAAGGTTCTTTTATTAAACACTTTGTATACCCTACTGTGTGGGGAGTACCCTAGGAATATAGCTTCATCACTTCTAAGGTCAAACTTTCCCAAGGGTTCCTCCCCATTATTGTGCACATAGCATTTGCAACCAAACACCCTCAAGTGCATAATATTGGGTTTTCGTCCTTTGAAAAGTTCATAAGGAGTCTTGTTAAGTACGGGTCTGATCATGCATCTATTAATAATATAACACGATATGTTCAATGCTTCCGCCCAAAAGTTTCTAGGAAGACGAATAGTGACCAGCATAGTCCTAATCATGTCTTCTAGAGTATGATTTTTACACTCTACCACCCCATTTTGTTGAGGTGTTCCGGGGCCAGAAAAATTATGATTGACACCGTGTTCATTGTGATACTTAATAAAACTAGAGTTTTTAAACTCTTTGCCATGGTCAGATCTAAGGCTCACTAATGAGTGTCCTACTCTCTTTTTAATTTTCTTAAGAAGCATAAGAAACTTTTCAAATGATTCTTCCTTCGATGCTAAGAATAGAGTCCAAGTGAAACGAGAGTAATCATCCACTATAACAAATATGTACCTCTTTTCGCCTCTACTTGTGATCCTCATAGGACCACACAAATCAATATATAGTAGTTCAAGAGGTTGGGAAGTGCTAACATAGTTCTTTGATTTGAAAGAAGTCCTAACTTGCTTTCCTCTAACACAAGCATCGCACACCTTATCATTATTGTACTTGATGGAAGGTAGTCCAACTACTAGGTCCTTGGAAACAAGTTTATTCAAAAGAGAAAGGCTTGCATGTCCTAACCTCTTGTGCCAAAGCATAACGTCATTAGCAAGAGCACTCAAACAAGTCAAATGATTTTGGAGAAGTGAAAGAACACACGCTTTATACACATTGTTGTATCACTTCCTCCTCAACACAACATCACTAGATTTGATATTGGTAATCAAGCATTGATCCAAAGAGAAATCAACGTGATTACCTCTATCACATAATTGAGACACACTTAGCAAATTATGTTGTAAATCGTCTGCAAATATACATTATTAATAGAATGAGAGAGTGATTTATTTATCTTACCTACACTGACAATTTTTTCAGATTTGCCGTTTTCAAATGTCACTCTCCCTCCCTGAAAGGCTGTAAGTGAGAGGAAGTTTGATTTGTCTTCCATCATGTGCCTTAAGTAACCACTATCTAAGAACCATAGTTGATTGTCTCCTCTCCATTTAGCCTGTAAAATAGCTAAGTGTTAGTCTTGAGAATCCAGATCCACTTGGGTCCCATTTTCTTTGACATGGAGGTTAACTCATCTTTTTTAATCCACATTTGTTTAATATACAATGAGTTTCTCTTCCCGGTCCTGTTTCTCAAAGGACAAACATAGCAATAATGCCCAGTTTTTTCACAGTGAAAACAGATTATATTTTCTTGAAAAGTCCAACATATTTTTTGTTTACTGGCCTAGTAACACGCCTATTCACTCATCCTAGTCCCTTTTTGTTTCGACTATGGTGAGTGTTAAGCCAATTAAGCGCTTCTTAAGAACTGTTCCATTGCCTGTTCTGAGCGAAGTCAGATTCGGCCTTATGAGCCTTTTCAAGCAGCTAGTTGTTTTCACTCACCAAGGATTCTAATCTAAGTTTCAAGTCTAGGGACTTACTTTTCAGCCTAGAGAGATCAGTGTTAAACACTTCCTCTTCTGTGTTCATGAGGTCCTTAAGCGTGTTAAGGTCTTCACATAGGGCAAGGGTCTTTTCTTCTACCTTAAGTTTCTCCCATTTAGGGATTTCATTGACATGTTCAAGTTCTAGTTTGTTTCGTTCAAGCATTCTAACATCCTTTTCTAATTCAAAGCAAATATCTTTAAGCATGCAATTTTCAGCAGTTATTGTCTCATATTCATCCATTATGGTAAATAATAATTTCACAATTTTAGCTTTACCAAGACCACGTATCTTATCCTTGAGTTGGGACAAGCTTTCGATAGATTCAAGATCTGATTCCAGGAGGGCTTCTACAACTTCTTCCTCTTGAGAGTCTGCTTTTTCCTCTGAAGTTTCATGTTGAGCTAAAAATACCGCAAGTACATGGTGCAAGTTGTAGCTAGCAACAGCAAGTACGGGTCGTGTCCACAGAGAACTCGATTTCAACCACTGAACCAATATATAACACTCTATTTAGGCTAGAATCTACTAAAATTGATTTTCAGTAAGTAACAGTTCTATTCTACTGAAAACTACTGCTGTTATCTAAATCAATACTAACAAGGGTCCTGGATTGGAGTTCACCAAACTATTGTGCTCCTTGGATTATAAACTAAGTCATGCAATTCAACCCACGCAGACAACTGAAATGGAATGATTACCAATTAAAGCGCATCTACGCCTTCTCCCGAAGGTCGCTAGACTGATTAGGTGATCCTAATTATCTATTTTCATAAAACAGGAATCAACCAAACCATAGGATTTAGTAATCGTTATTCCCAATTGAACTCCTAACTATTTTCATGTCAAGAAATTAAATTGCTCACAAAGCTGCTCTAAGTAAAGGATTCAACTGTCGTTGATCTCCTAAACTCGAACTTAAGAACAGGAATTCAACCCTTTCAGGGAATTCATCGAACACCTAGCCTGCTAGATGAGAGTTCAGTCATAAACATGGGAATTCATTAACAAAACCTAGAACATGGTTCCAATTCGCACAACAGGGGCTACGCCCAATCTAAGATAACAAATTTAGCCTCTAATCATCATTTCAATCACAATCACAATCAAGAATGCGAACATGATTAAAAGCACTAACTTTGAACTAAAACACAAGAGAAGAAAGGGGAAGGAACGAACCTTGCATTAACTGCAGCAATAATCTACCAAATGCATCAATTAATCTCAATCCAATCCTTTGAAGTCAACAACAACAATTTAGATCTAAAAACCCAAAAGTCGCCGTTTTTCGAGAGAGAAACCTAGAGAAAATTCCATAATCCCAAATTACAATGCGAAATCGCAATTAACCGGGCTTCACTAAGGTGGCATGGTCGTGCCACACGGCACGGTGCCCCCGTGCCACTTTGCTGCCTCTCGTTTT
This sequence comes from Carnegiea gigantea, assembly GCA_029747015.1. Classification (NCBI taxonomy): domain Eukaryota; kingdom Viridiplantae; phylum Streptophyta; class Magnoliopsida; order Caryophyllales; family Cactaceae; genus Carnegiea; species Carnegiea gigantea. Next base: position 654,833 of record JAKOGI010000179.1, on the reverse strand, counting down.
CTTGTTTCCTGGGGTGGCACAGTCATCCTACATGGCATGGTGGCCCCATGCACTTCTTCTTGACTCAAAATTTACCTCTTGGCTCCTGTTTGGCGCAACATTGACTTGTTTTCCTCATTTCTTCCAGTCAAATTCCTGAAAACACAAAAACACGTCATATAAGCGGATTTGGAGTAAAGAATACCTAATCGACCTCTATACTCTTGAAGTTTTATCCGAAAACTGCTGAAATGGGAGGTAAAAATTGAGTCTAAAGGAGGCAAAATAAAGGTTTATCATTTCACCCCAGGCTACCGTCATTGCCTTAGTGAAACGTCTCGAGAAGCTGCTCTGTTGTGGACTCTTGCCACGATTTCGGAACTATTCTGACCCCTATTCTTCCTTCTGCATGGGGCAGTTCTTCACAATGTGATCGGTTCCACATCTGAAACACCCCGAACATTAATCATGATCACTGTTCCGTGGCTTACCAATACTTCCTTTCTTGATGCTCCCTCCAGCCTTCTTGAAGAATTTCTTGAGCTTTCGAGTTACCATAGCTATCTTTTCGATATCCAAGTCCGAATCATAACTCTTCAAAGCCTTTAGAGCAAGGCCTCGGTCTTTCCTCATTTCTTCCTTCACCTGGGAGCTTCTCCTCAATTCGTATGTTTGAACGTTTCCAATGAGCTCTTCCAAGGAGATCTCGTTCATCTTCTTTGCTTCCTGGATGGCTGTAACTTTCGTTTCCCACGATTGAGGCAAAAACCGTAGGATCTTCCTTACCAATTCTTTGGTGGTAAAGGATTTTCCCAGCGCTTTCAGCTCATTGGTGATGTAGGTAAAACAAGTGTACATATCCATCACAGTCTCTTTATCGCTCATTTCGAACAGCTCATATTTTCTCATTAATAGTTCAATCCTAGACTGTTTGACCTGGTTGGTTCCTTCATAGGCTACGGCAGAGGGCATTTCATATCTCCTTTATGGACTCACACTCTGAGATACGATGCTCGTCTGGTCCAAGGCCAAAGTACAGGAGCTTCTTGGCCGTAGCATTTTTCTCCATCTTTTTGAAGTCATCCGAGTCGAACTCATTTGACTTCTTAGAAATGGTCTTACCATCTTCCGTGGTCCTCATTGGAATGTAGGGATCATTCTCAATGATCATCTACAGCTCGTAATCATCAGCCTGAACGTAATTCTCCATACGATTCTTCCACCAATTATAATATTGTCCATTGAAGTATAGTGGTCGAGTCATGGATTGACCCTCCAAGATTCCTTGTGGTGCACTCATCCTTTCAAGATCTCTCAAGGTGTTAACCTAGGTTTGAGAACTCTGCTCTGATACCACTTGTTAAATTTAGTCGCACAAGGACACAAGAGGGGAGTGAATTATGTCTATCAACTTTTTTCGATTGTTTCAGAATACTCATGAAAACTGTTTAGACTACATATTTGGAGTGAAGCACAAACAAAGCTAATTGCAGAAATAATAAAGGAGACACAATATTTTTATGTGAAAAACCACCTCTGGGCCAACTGAGGTGTAAAAACCACGACCTACCTCTGTAGGATTTCAACACACTTTCACTAGACGGGCTGAACATGTTACAACTGTAACATACGTGACTCAATCACACACGTAACTTGATCTAACCCAAGACCTTCGTTACAAACACCACGTAATTTAGTCTACCTCGAGACCCTCGTTACAACATCCACGTCCAATGTCTCCCAAGACTTGGACACTCTCTTATCTCAATGATGGAAAAGAGAAAGGAAAACACCTTACTTGAATGCTTCTAAACAAGCTGAATGTAAGGTACAATACAATCCCTATTATGCCAATGTCGAAGACTCAATTTAGCACTCGTTATGAAGGCTTTCTCTCAGAAAATTCAGACTCATAAAGACACTTTTTAACGCTTGGAAAATCTTGAGAAAACCTTGAGGGGAGAGGCAGCTTAAATAGGCATGGTGCATGTGCCGAAAGAGTAGGAGAAAGAGAATTCCATGCCCACTCAACAACTTAGTAGCCAAGCCTTTAACAATCTCTTCACTTGATATTCTTCCCTTAAAGGATAGAATAAAATCTTTCAAAAATCTTTTAATATTATTTTTTAAGAAAAGAAACCGCTTCAGACTCTACTACTAAAATCTTTTAATATTTTCTTTAAAGGAAGAAATCTTTTTAGACTCAACTGACACAGGAAAAATTTGCCCTAATTATTTCAAGAAATTCGACAGTCAAAAATCATTTTAAAATCTTGAAACTCATTTTTATCTTTGATGTCAAAACACTGCAGGCCTGACTTCTCAGAACTATTATGAGGCAGTGTTCTCAAGTACTTAAAAACCTTTCAAAGCAAACGCTAAGTCAAGAACCTTCTAATTGGCATATTAACAAGAATCTAAAAATAAAACCAATACTAAACCTAAGACTCTTGTTATCAGCTGGACTCCTTGTACATGTATCGACTTTGATGCTCCACGCTCATTCGAACTGCTCCAAGTATTTTCCGGATCTTATCTTACACACAACTCAAGCACGACATATTGAATAGTACATTTGGATTATTATTATCAAAACCTTACACATTAATTGGGTTAACAGAGAACACTTGCTCCTCTCCTTATACAATCATATTTTCTTCTTGATAGAGCTAAGACCTCCAAATCTCTAGCCTACAACTTTCCTTTTCCTTTGACTCACCCGTGGACCTTTATTTTGATCTAATGTTAGCTTGCTTCTCTACCATAATTTGTCACCTGAGTAAATTTTCCAATGTCAACAAACCTACCTTTGCATCTATTGTCAGTTCCAATGCCTCTAATATTCTACACTGCAACTCTTATGGCGTAGGCCACATCATTTACTGCTGGAATTGGCCCCCCATGTTATGTAGCCAAAGCTTTCTTCTTTTTCTTCGAAGTGCTTGTGATTCGAGCAACTGTAGCACTTTAACCCCCTATCACCATCTCCCCTTGGATTTTCCCTACGTGAAGGGGTTCTTTTGCAACCTACGATATACCATTTGACGTATTACTTGAATGAGAGGTACCTTCTCATCTCAACTTTTCTGTAGACTTCTTGTTCGGTTTAATATGTCTTCTAGCAACCCTTTTTTCAGTTACTTCATGTTGTCTCTTGGTGGCTTTCCTTCTTTGAATGTTGATGCTGTGAACGTTAGCCACTGATCCAATCCTAGGTGTTTGCAAGCCCTTCACTTTCTTCCACTAATTGTGTGTCAAAACCTGATGGTCTTAAAGGCTTTGCAAGCCCTTCACTTTCTTCCACTAGTTGTGTGTCAAAACCTGATGGTCTTAAAGGCTCTTCATTATCTTGCAATGTCTGTGCTTCGTTTTCCAATAATTGGGAACTAACATTAACTAGTTCGATGATATTGCTCTTGAAGATTGATTGAAGATTATAAAAAATTCTCATCATGTTAATGCTTCTCAAATAGTGCTGACTGTTGGCTTCTTTTCATCATTTCTCAAGAGGTAAAAATCTCTTCTAAATAGCAATTTTGGGTAAAGCATGCATGCAGTCGTAGTCTTAAGGTTGGAGTTAATGTATGCAATAGCATAATCCCCCTGCTCAGTGCGACCTCGGGCATTAAGTAGATGAATTTCAAATGAGCAACTTCCTTTGAGTGCTTCTTCTATGTTATCATCCGCCACTATGTCTTTGTTTGACGAATGGTTGATGTCCACACCTTCATTAGTTCCCTAACTTGTCATCATCCCAGGGCTCAAACCTTTTGACACTTTCAATGGAATCTTTCTCCACCATGGATAAAGAAAAAGCTCGTACATTACAATTAATTACCTACAAACGCTCCGATTTAAATGAACAACCAATTACTTATAAACGTTAAAGTATATAAAGAAGAAGCACCACAAACAAGATATGTAATAACAACTAATTATTTACAAACGTTCCAATTTAACCATTAACTATGATTCTAATACATCATACGTTACATTTTTCGATAGACAATAAATGAATTCATCTATAAATATTAACACAATTTTCAAGTACACAAATATTGAAAGGTAAAGATGATTAAAAAAAAAACTATTTTAATTGACAAAAATAACGCCGAGCTTGCGACAAGAACATGAATAATAGTGATTTTTTTTTTACCATTCAACATTATTTCTTTTTTTGCTTATCTAAAGTACACCACAAATAAACCATAACTAACACCAATTTAAAAACAAACATTTCCCTTTAAATTTAGGTCCGTTTAAATAAGAAATTATTTTTAAATACAAAATTTTAATAACATTTACGTTGCGTCATCACTAATTACATACAAACATTACAACTATTTCATTTATCTATATAAACATACTTTACAAATCAAATTAAAAATTAAACTATTTACTAAATAGTCTATGTTCAGCAATGACACTAATAACTAATAACTAAATATATTTACTTAACGCTTTATATTCCCATATTTCGAAAATCAATTTCCACATCCATATTGTATACAACAAAATATAACAATCCAAATAAACATATATAATACAAAAAAAAAAAAAACTTAACATAACTATTTCATTTTCCAAATAAACACATTTAGCAAATTAAACACAAAATTCAACTATTTAGTTCACATTTTATCCAAATAAACATGCTTAGTAAAAAATTAAACAAAACACAATTTACCAAATAAAAAAATAAACGTACTTAACAAATCAAACAAACCAAACAAAAAATTAAACATACTTAACATACTTACAAAAAATTAACATACATAACAAATCAAACAAAAACTAGACACACTTAACATAACTAACAACTCAAACAAAAAAATACACATACTTAACAAACTCAAACTATTTACAAAAATAAACATATTTATAAAATACTTAGTTAACATACTTAAACTATTTACAAAAATTAAACTATTTACAAAAATAAACATATTTAACATATTTTATTTCATTTATCCAAATAAACATACTTAACAAATCTAATCAAAAATTAACATACTTCACATCCACAATTTACCAAACAAAATATATCAAATGCATTATACATATATGCTACAAAATTAAATTTCACAAGACTATTATATTTACCCAAATTAATATACTTTCAAAATAAAAAAATTTCAATAAAAATATTTAGTGCCACTAATCTTTCGATTTAGTAACAAAAATATCCCAAACAAAATTTCACTATTGGTGGCAGCGACAACGACGACAAAGGTAGCTTCACACTAAAAATAACAACTCAAACACCACCAAAAACACCAACCTACTCAAAAATTTCAAATTTGAGTAACAAATTTTTTGAAAATGAAGTGCTTACTGGTGAGATAGGTGCAGCCGCGGACTCGGACGACAGTCACTGGCGAAGTGGGAGTGGTCCCTTACTCTCAGTCACTCTTTCTCTCTCTTGCTCGAAGTCTCTCTCGCTCATATCAAAGATGTGAAGATCCCCCTCCCTCCGTCACGGCCCTTAAACGCATATCTAATTTTTTTTTGGGCATTGAACCTTTTTCCAATGGATATTCCTGCGGGATTCCGTCGGAATGTTGAATTCTAACGAAATTTCATCGGAAAATCCGACGGATTTTCATCCAATTTAATTTTTGTCGGAAAACTTTGGATCCATTAGATCCCGTCTAAATATCTTTCGGACTATCCAACAGATACTTCGTCTCTTTGCTTTTTTGTCAGAGTTGGACTACATTTTTGTAGTGACTCCTAAATAACTTCTAAGAAAATTAGTTGAATCAAATAGTTATGTAGACCTATCAAGTTCGGTGGACGGCTTAAAACCGGATCGGGTATATTTGGGTTCGGGTAAAATAAGGGTTGGGTGCAGTATATTTCGGCTTTGGTAAAATACGGACTGGTGTATTTCACTTTGTGAGTTTCGATCGACTCAACAGGTTTAGAGAACTTTTTTCGGTTATTTTTTCCTCGACAAAATTGAAAGGTCGGCATATTTAGTATGTAAAATTGCCCTTATTTATTGAAAAAGTGTAGTATTTGTAATTTCTTAAAAGAAAATAAAAATATTCAAACTTTTTAGTATGATATACAAACTTCACGTACAAATGGGTAAAGAATTGAGTCCCCTTTGGGTTAGGTGGGTCGGTTCGTACATTAAACCAAGGTCAATAATGGGTCGGGTTACTCATGGGCCAACCATATATAGCATGTTAAGGGGTTAGAGCGGTTTGGCCTGCTAATAACTCATTGAATAATTTGATGTTTTGTTAAGTAACCAACCATCATCCAATCAGATACATTTTACTAATGGGCCAACCGAACACGAGCACGATCCACCCATTGCCAACTACTAGCATCATAGTTTAGGACCAATTCAAATGGCAATCAATTAAAAGGAAATTAGAGAAGTACAAGATATTACGATTATCTTAGATTTATAGCATCAAAAAAACTCAGATTATTACATAGTAATATTATTTAACATATCATTAAACATATGCATTTCACGAAATATATAAGAATATTACTTGCATAATTGTTAATATTTGTATTAGTCTGAATTAATTTCAAGACTAATTGTTATTTCCTGCGGTTTGATATCCATTTTCTCAAGTTCTCAATCTAAATCCTATGTGATGTTATTTTATGAGAATGAAGTTGGTAAAAAAAAAGCGTATTGTTGCTTAATTTGTGAAAAAATACGATTGTTATATAACGTCTCTCTAAAATATTCGATATGATGAATAACCATTATTGATAAGAAAGGACAATTAAAGAACAATAAAAAAAGACATAATATTCGGATCGAGCGGGCAGGTATAAGGATGGGTCGGATTTGACCTGCTTATTTGCTAGTTGTTTGGGTTTGGTTTATTTCGAGTTTAGGTCAAGAAAATCGTGCTCAAAAGCCAAAATTTTTGGCGAGTTCAGGTCGGATTTTTAGATTGGATCAATTTTTGCTAGATCTAGTTGTGTATCAATACCTAACATTTATCTGTGGATATATCAATATTTACTATTGTCTCAAATCTACTTTGAACTAACTGTCAAATTAACTACCATAAATCAATTCTCAAATTTTTCACAAAATGTGTCTTTACAAAACCAGTTAGTAGCCGCAATCTTCAACATTCTACAAGGGAGTCTCTTGGTGAGTACTTGGGTTGTGCGATGTTCCAAGGAACCTTCCAATAAACTACTAACAAAGCCACCATCAAGTTAAATGATGGAAATCCAATTGTTTATCAAAAGCAGGAAGAATAGTTTTGATACAGTCACAACTATAATCACTTCCAGAACATATGATGCAATGCTTTCAACTTTTAAAAGAACAAGTAACTATCTTGACAAACTTAATAGAGAATTTTTTTGGAAAAACTCAAACACAGAAAAAGGATTACTGCTTATAGGTTGGGATAAAGTTTGTATACCTAAAGATAAGGGCACATTGGGACTATGCAAAATAGATGTTGTTAGTAAAGCCTTTCAATATAAACTGCCTTGAAAAGTGCTTAAAAACAATTCTAGCCTATGTTTGCAATCAATTGCAGTTGAAAATCTGCAAAGAGCTTACTCCTCCAATTACAAGAAGAAGAACTATAATTCACCTGTATGGAAAAATATAGTCAATTGTAGAGTCATCTAAAAAAAAAGGTGTAATGCGGAAACTAGGTAAAGGAGACTCTATATCCTTTTGGTATGATAAGCGGATAGAAAATCGCAATTTGGTTGAAATATTGGATATTCTCGAACATAACATCTTTAACCCAAAAAAAAAGGTTTGTGGTTTCATATAAAACGGCATTAGTTAGAATATCCCAAAACTAATACAGAGTTTAAAATAACCATCCCATTATAACGAAAATATAGGGTATTGCTATTCTGGTTCGCAATACAAAGGAGGCGTTTTGTTGGGGACTAAATAGCTCGAGAGATTTTAGCACAAAGTCGGCTGCACGGGTAGCACATAATATCTCTACGTGGAAATTTACGTAAATTTGGAGAATTGTTTCCATGCCAAAAATTAAAACTTTCTTGTGGAAACTTTGTCACAAAGCACTCTCGATGAGATGTACCGTTTTTAGAAGGGGCCATAATATTGATCCTGCCTGTCCACTTTGTCTCGATAACATTGAATTAATGGATCATCTATTCAAGGAGTGCCAAATCACCAGAAAAGTTTGGAATTAGCAAAGAAGCATAAGTGGATACCAATTGGTGTTTCCCTTATAGGCTACAAGATATATTCTAAAGCCTTATTTCAATACAATGCTGACATAAACAGTTGATATTGCAAAAGATGCCATTTATTCTTTGTAGTATTTGAAAATCCAGGAAAGCAACGATTTTCAAAAATGAAAATTTCAACCCTAGAACATGTCTAATTTGAGCCAAAAAAAGTAAAATGTCGAATGAAGAATCCGAATTTGTATGTCGAGTGAATTCTTTTTTAGGAGTCCTTCTTCTTCATCCACCACCTGAATTCACTTTATGAGGTGGCAACCCCTCCGGGATTCGTCAAAATCAATTTGACAGTTCACTTAACAATCTTTCACTAGCAGGCGGCTTCATTCTACTCAATTGGACAGGCAAACTGCTCAAGGCAGGAGCAGCATTCTATGGACAAACTTCTATACTAGTGGCAGAGGCTATTGAACTAAGAGATGGAGTTCATTCAGCTATTCAAACAGGCTTCAACAAAATTATCTTTAAAGGAGACATCCAAATTGTGGTTCAAGCATTGAAAGAAAATTATCAGATTCCTTGACAAATATCAACTATCATATAGGATGTTCCCAAATGGTTGGGGGCAGAATGTTCAAGTCAAAATTAATCATATCTCTAGGGAAGCCAACATGGTAGTAGACTGACTATAAAAATTTGGTCACTCCGTTACGGCTTCGTTCTCCTCTAATGTTTGTTTTACCCTTTATGTTAGACAAATTTTGGCAGATGATGTAGTTGAACGTACCCTTATGAGAAGAGGTGTTTAACAAGTTCCATTACCTTTTTTTACACTTGTAAAAAATTTGCAATTATTGATGCTAGAATGAAGCGACAATAATGGTGATGATGGAGCTACTATGCTTGGACAATGAGTTAATCGACTAACCCCCAACAGCGATTAATGGGATGTGCCAAAGATGTCGATTTAAGACTTAGTTCAAAGATGGTGGTAACCAAGGTGTTCATGGACCTGACAAATGGGTCATTTGGTTCCAATAGGGGTCGAGTTAAGTTTGTGTCCAATCATGTTTCGGGTCAAGCGACATTTATGGTCGGTTCATTTTAGATCGGGTAAACTTCAGTTCAGGTCAACTTCAGGTCATCCGATTTTTGGTCCAATAAACTTGTCATGCAAAAATAAGCAAGCTGGTAAGAAATTTTAGGTCGGGTTGAATATGGTTCGGTTCGGATCAATTTGAATTTTGGAGTATCTCGAATGTCGGGTCGGGTATGGGTCCGGGTCATTTGACTCGGATTTCTAATATTGAGTCAGTTTTGTCATATCTAGGTGTTCAACTCTTTGCTCTGGGAGTTACTTGAGCATGGCTGAAGAATTTTCTGCTCTTCAAGTCATGAGAAAAGAATGAGAAGATTTGGACTAGCTCTATTATTGTGTAAAGAATAATTCTATTAATTTTGTTCGGTTTAAATAAATATCGTGGTCATGACAATGCGCAAATATTTGCATCGACTATCTAAAATACAAAAATACTGTGTCTTGCATAATACATAGAATGTTTTTCATAATTAATGATGATAAATTTTTGGAATATTACAACTTTCCTTCTCCATTCTTTTATAGCATTCTGCAGCTCTTTCTTCCTCCAACCCTCTTGATCGTAAGTCTTCAAATATTGTTATCTCTTCCTATATTCGGTAAGCTACCTTTTCCATATTTAGCCATGACGACGTTGATCCTGCTGCAATTTTGACGGGCATTGCTTGAATAGATGATAATCATAACAAAAAGCCACCTTATGATGTAGATATACACGTCCCCACGTGGCTTTGGCAGATGTTTGGTCTGTCAAAATGTGTGACTGAAATTTCGACAAAATGTTGATGAAAATATTGTCAACACAGATCTCGAAAAAAATTTTAACTGAATTTATTGCATTTTGGCGGGATATACGATCAAAAATGAAATTACTGTGCATTTTTTTACGGTCCCCGTCAAAAACATGTTGAAAATTTTGATGGGCTACAGATGCTTCTGACAGGCCCACCAAAATCTCTACAAAGATTCCACCACGTTGTAAAGATTTGACAGGACCCATCAAAAAAAGCCCGTCAAAATTGTCTTTAAATGATCGGCCAGTTTCTACTCAATTTGTAAGGTCCATTTCTTCTCATTCCTCATTAAACTCGCTAGGAGCTAGCTCGTAGATCTAGGTAACTAACCTTCATCTTCCTCATTAAAATGGGTTGCAATTTTGTGAGTGGTGGGTTGAAGAAATTCGGTGGCACCAGCAGTTGAGGGGTGGAGATACTCCGGCAGTGAGCATGCATTGTGGGTGGTGGCTGCGGAGAGGGAGGCGGCACTGCTCATTGATGTTGCGAGCAGAGGGAGGCGAGGCTAGCAGTGTGTGGCCGATGACTGGACGACCATCGTCGTTTGTCGGTGAACGTTTGTTGAGAATGCACCTGAGGAGGTAATTTTGGGAATTTTCAATTCATCAATTCCAGCCCTTCACCCCCTAATTTATCAAATCAGCATTGGCTTAGCTTTATGAATAAATTAGTTTATAAATAGTATGAATTTATGAATGATTAATTGTTTGTTTTTTATGAATTTGGTTAAATGTTGGTAGTAATTGTTTGTATATGCACATTTGGTTGAAGTTGGTGAAGAAACAAATCTCAGAAATTCACATCTAAGGAGGAAGTTGAAGGGGTAAGTTTATGAAGTTAAACTGTGAAAATTTTGCAAAATGTTCTATAATAATTTGACATTATGCTGAGGAAATATCGATGACATTTTTAAGGGAACTAAGTTGACATGTTTTGTGATTAAGTTAATCTAAGTAATCCGAATTTGTTGCCTTTGGTACTGGATTTGATAATGAAATGCAATGTGTAATGAAACGACATGTGTTACTAATTTGACATTATGCTTGTAGCTTATATAATTAACTTACAATCGAACTCAATGTGCAATTACTATATTTACTTCTTCTTACACAAACTAAATAAATTAAACTACATAAGCTAAACCCTAAACCCTAGAAACCCAACATCGTAAACACTCCAAACCTAAACCCCAAACACTAGGCATCATAAACCCTAAACCCTAAACCCTGGACCCTAAACCCTAAACCCTAAACGTAAACCCTAAGCCCTAAATGTAAACCTAAACCCTAAGCCCTAAACATAAACCTAAACTCTAAACCCTTAACCCTAAACCCTAAACCCTAAACCCTAAACGTAAACCTAAACCTTAGATGCAAACCTAAACCCTTAACCCTAAACAATAAACCCTGAACCCTAAACCCTAAACCTTAAATGTAAACCTAAACCCTAAACCCTAAACCATAAACACTAAACCCGAAACCCCTTTGAAAGGTTCTTCAAGCCAAGAACAAGTCTGAGCCTGAGAGTTCCCTGGTCATGTTGTACCTGATATATGAAATTCAGACATTTGGTTCCCACTATTTTGACTCAACTCTTCCATCCATGAACTCCACAACTAGAAGGAATGAATTAGTGTGTCAACGTGGTCCCCTCACAACATTTACAGTATTCCAAACGAAGGGCTCTTCATTAGGTCTATGTCGTAAACGTTACTTTACACAAGCTGAGTACAACGCTGCCTATCTGCACATACTGCTTAACTGTAATAAAGTGCAACCATATATACAGTAAGTTAGCAGCACACACTTTCACACGTTATTAAACTTGTAATGCAAATAACAACAACAATATTTGTGTAGGTACTTTTACAATTGGATCACAATGGGACATACTAATATGTTGCCTGAAGACATTGATAAGATTATTGAAGCGAAATTTCCATATTGGTTTAAACAAAATGTGTGTGCTTACTTATCCTAACCATATACTTCAAATAATGTCATTAATTTCTACATTGTAAAAATTATCATGTACCAAAATTACTTAGGAGTTTGCACATGGTACAGGTTCGTCTTTCACATATATTCAATGATGAAAGGCAGTCATTGTTACAACAAATAGCTGAGGGACCAATGAATATTATGCAGCCATTCACAGGTTACAAAGTGCATGACATAAGATTTTATACTAGAATAAGAAGTATGATAAGAAGACCTACTCATGCAGTGTTGTAGTAAAAGGACTGCAAAAGGAGATGGTAGCAAGGTCGATTACTCTGGAGTGCTTGAGGAAGTACTCCAAGTGGAGTACCCAGGGGACCCCATAAAACGATGCTTACCATTTCGTTGTAAATGGAACGATCCATCGAATCCTCGAGGCACACGATACTCCAAGTTGAATTGTACATATAAAATATACACCCAATGAAGATATGGGAAGTATGATCATTTCATTATTGTAGATGTTGCGTATAAAGTGCTTTACATCTCATACTCACAAAGTGTTCTCCATAAATCAAATTTGTGGGTTGCTTTGATAAATAAGCCCAAACAATGTCCAAACATGCAAGATGATGCTATTAAAGTGAAACCTGCCTTCCAAGAAGAAGGGATTGTGTCAAGCTCTTGCATTTCAGAAATCTTGCCACAAATTTTAGTTGAAGTGCAAATGGTTGATGTGGAATCATCAGAAGAAGAACAATCTGATGATGTAGACGAGTTTGAAAAACAGGAGTGGAATGATGCAGAAATAGATACTGAAAATGATGACAATGAAATGCAGTTCCAGTTGAACAACGATGATGAGGATGATGATAAGGATATAGATGATGATGAAGATGGGGATCAAGATGATGAATGACAAATTGTATTCATTACATCCTAATTAGGTTTTCTATCTATGAATCCATAAGAACGTGCCTCATGTAACTTTTATGCAACTATCAAATGATGTACTTTATACAACTTTACCTACGAAGATTCATGATGTATGAAATCATTTGTTATGCATGTATTTGTATTGCATGTGTTAGAATTGAGAGTACACTAACACAAGAGGGGGTGAATTGTGTTAGCATTTTGCAGTTTCTGGGAACAGGCTTGGGCCTTGTTTGGACGGACTATTTGTAACGTGCACAGAAAGTGTAAAACAGCGAAAATAAGTAAAAAGTGAGAACACAAGATTTTTACGTGGAAACACCTCGAGCCCAACCGAGGCGAAAACCACGACCTACCCCAGTAGGATTTTCACACACTTCCACTAAACGGGCTAAACACGTTACAAAGGTAACCTTCTCTGTTATAATTGCAACACACGTAACTGTCTACCCTTAGACTAGTTACACACCACGTCCTAGTCTCCCAGACTTGGACACACTCACGTAATCGTCTCCCCAAGACGAATTACACACGTCCAAAGCCTCCCTAGGCTTGGACACACTCAACTCTCACTTTGATGAAAGAAGAGAATAAAAACACCTTACTTTTGTGCTTCTAACTAAGCGAATGTAAGGTACAATTTTTGCTCCTAGTATGCCAAGGAAGATGACTCAATTTTCACACACACTTTGAAGGTTTTTCTGAAAATATGATTTGCAAGTTAAATCCCTAGAAAAACCGTGTAAAAACTTTCTCAAAAATATTTATGAAATCGTGTGCAAAGCCGTGTATAAAACCGTGTGTGTGTATCAATGTGGAGGTGGAGAAGCTTCTTAAATAGTAGAGGGCAACAAGATCTTTTGTGTGCTTGAGCCACAAGTATAAGATCTTTTTGCTCCTAAAAAGATTATGGAAAGTGACTAATATTTTCAGTAGCCAAATCCTGAAATTTCCTATCTTCTTATTCATATTCCAAAAATAAGAGTTTGATTTATTTTGTAAAAGATTTCCCTTAAAAGCTAGACTCAAAATCTCCACAATATATTTTCAAAGCCAAAGATTAACTTATCCTGGGTTTAATGATAACAGAAAATTTATCTCAAATAATTTCAAAAACGTCAGCCCAAGATTTGGAAAAAACTGTGAAAAATCGTTTTGGCTTGAAAACAGTCTGAACCCTGATCTCAGAACTGATCTGAGACAGTGTTCTTAAAAATCATTCAAAGTAAATGTTAAATCGAGTTCTTCCAAGTGGCATATTAACAAGAATCTAAGAAAATAAAACCTATGACGGACCAAGACTCTTGTTGAATCAACCGGGCAGCATCTATAGGATCTTGACTTGTTACTTCAATGCTGTGGTGTTACTCAGAACTGTTTCCTGAGCTGTTCCTGGAGTTCTTCATGCCTTTGATGCGCTTTGAGTTCTTTGCCATTCAGCTGTTCTGAGGAACTGTTCTTAAGACCTGTTGCTATGATGTTACTCAGAACTGTTCCTGAGCTGTTCCTTAAGTACTCCATGTCTTTGATGTGCTTTAAGTTCTTTGCCATTCAGCTGTTCTGAGGACCTGTTCTTAAGACCTGTTCTCGACCATGGTTAATCAAGCAATTTCAAAGTTTTCTAAACAGTATTTGGAACCTGTTCGATCAACACACTCAAGTGTATATTCCATTTGTGTTTGTTATCATCAAAACCTTACATTACATAATGATGGGGTCAATAATTTCCCAACAATTTTCCCCTTTTTGATGATGACAAACCAAATGACCATATTGACATAAAAGGCAAAAGCAAGTTTCAAGATAAAACGTTCATGGTCAAGCCCATCTTCCCCCTTTTTGTTTTGAGAAGTCAACTGAAGCTAGGTCAAACTGAAATGATCCTGGTCATGCCCATCTTCCCCCTTTTTGTTTTGAGAAGTCAACTGAAGCTAGGTCAAACTGAAATGATCCTGGTCATGCCCATCTTCCCCCTTTTGACATCATCGAAAAAGGGTGGTCAGGTCAAACAAGAGAAGCAGGGTGTTTGCAGTCACCACCTCTTGGGTAATGGAGGAAAAACAACCTGCGTTACACTCAAGTATATGGTACGGTAATGATATTGGCCATCCGAGTCACGCATAAACAAATAACAACAAGAAGACAAGCATGGCACACATTACAGTAGATCCAACCAAGATTAGCAAAAACCATTGTCAGGCACAAAGCACAACCAGATAGCTAGAAACAGTTGTTGAGAACAGGGTGGAAAATAAAGAAAGGCAGAACAGGGAAGGATCAGGGGGTTGAGCTGATTCAGGGTGGAGGAGAAGAGAGTTTGGCTGTGAGGACGGAGAGAATTAACATCAGATCCTCATGGCGCGTGGCATTGAGAGCCTTCTCCTCGGCAAGTGCAGCTTTAACCTCAGTGAGCTCGGTCTTCAACCGATTTTGGTCCAGAAGCAAGGCATCAACAGAAGGCTCACTAGAGGAAGGACCAGGAACAGGGGTGAAGGGTGTTGGAGGCCCCTGTTTGGAACCAGCAGTCTCACCCTTTGCAAGCTTGAACCCACAACTGATCAGGGTGCTGCTTCCTATCTCATCTGTCACTTGCACCCCTACCTTCTTCTGCAAAGAAACCCCAAAGTGCTCAAAGACTGAAGTCAGAAGAAATCCATACCCCAGGTCATGTTCTCTAGCCGTGTTTGCAATGCGGGAGATATGACTGATCATGATGGCTGGTAGGTTGATCTGCTCTCCCCGGTCCAGGAGATCGGTAAGGCATTGATCCATTGCATCTGCAAGGTTACGCCCTTGGCCCCGGGGGATGATGTTTTTGATGATAAACCAGAAGAGCAACCGGTGACAAGGTGTCATCTCCCCTTTCTTGACTGACCTGGGTGTTTTCAACCCTGGTTGTTGACTCAACCTTTGAGTCAATTGGAGCAATCTTTCAGCTCCGAGTACTGTCTTGTTTTCCCTTACATACACCCCAAAGCCCTCAGCAGGAACTCCTAGAATTTCTCCCAATTCCTTAGCATTGAACCGTATCCCCTTCCCATTGACCATACTTGTCATCACTCCGTTGGTGACATTACAGTTGGCATAGAATTCAGCTAAATCTGGTACTGAACACCCTCTCTGGGTGTTTGCAAAGAGGTCTAGCCAACCTTGGGCTGTAAGCTTATCCAGGAACATCTCCAGGCCCTGTTCCTGAAAATAAGCAACTTTGATAATTTTGCCCCGTACCACACTCTTTTGGAGAAAATGAGCTACTCGGTCTACTGTGGGCATGGTAGTTTTGGCTTTCTTGGATTTCGGTTCATCAGGCTTGGCTTTTATGGGCACCTCCTGATTAGAAGCAGCCTTTCTCTTTGATGAGACTCTTTTGGAGGAAGGCTTCACCGATGAACCAGGGCCAGGCACCTGTTTGGAAGCAATTTCCTCAGGTTCTGATTCTTCAAGCACCTGTTCTGGCACTTGTTCTGAAACGACTTTCCTTTTGGTTTGGGTGCTTTGGGTTTTGGCTGATGGAGACTAGGTAGATTCTTTAGTGGGTTTGGCAGAGGCTTTTGTAATAGTAGGTTCAGGTACTTGTTTTGGCTGGGAAGAGCCAGAGAGTGAACCAGAACTGCGGGTTCAAGGTCTACGAACAGGTGTGGAAACAGGTTTTGAAGTGGTGGTTTTAAACCGACGTCTAGGCCCCCATTCAGCCGGTTTAGTTTTCTTGAAGGGCTGAGGTTGGAGGACCTCTATGGTTGACTCAGACCCATCACTGTTAGTCTCCTCAAGGTTTTTCACTCGATCCAAATTTATGATGGGGTCATCCATTATGTCAAAGAAGACAGGGGCAGACCCTGTTCGGGCTTTCCCCAGTTCAGAAACAGGTTCAGACCCTGTTCGTGCCGTGTCCACTTCAGAAACATCATCAGACTCAGCCAGACCCTCATTGGTTTCAAAGACATCCTTAGACCCAGTCGGTTTCACACTGGGGTCAAACAACACCAAGTCCCATCCAAATACCGGTGGAACATCGTCCAATTCCATCCCCATCGTTCGCAAGTCCAAACACTTCAAAAAGCCAAAGATTGTAGAGTAAATGGGCAAAGGGGGTAGAGAATTAAACCCCGTACCTCTGATTTGTGCAATCGCGGCCGCCGCGGACAGGGGTAGAGAAGTGGGTGTTGGCGGCGACGCCATGCGTGGGCGCTTCGAGACTAGAGCTTGAGATATGGTGGTGCTGCGTTTCTCAGTGGTGAAGGAGCTGCTGCCGGAGTTCGCCATTGATGGTGAAGAGAAGCTCGAGTTTTTGAGAGATTAGGGTTTAGGATTTGAGAGAGAAAGAGAGAGCGAAATTGAGAGGGTTTTGGTAAGCGACGTGAGCAGGCCAGGAAGTTAAGGAGGTACTGGCTTTCAACCGAAAAGAGGAGCATTAAGTCTCCCAGTCACGCACGTTTCAAAAAATCAACAACTGAATTAACTACCTGATTCGCACAGAGTGACAAACAGTGGCCATACCTGTTCTTGGTGCTTGTTCCTGCAGTCAGTTGTTTGGTAACATGGGACAATAAGGGCAATATCATCAGACCTCAACGAGTGTCAACAAGCTGTATTCCACACATGTGCTAAATATAGCACCAAGTTTGACTGCAATCAATAATTTTAACAAGCTTGACCTAAAAAGTCCTTTAACTAGACAAGCATTGGGGGTTAATTAAGCATTCTCAAGTCATTTTAATTAGACCCAGTTCCAATCTGTTCTTCTCAAACTGTTCTCTACTTAGTGCCTTGGTGAAAATATCAGCAATTTGTTTATTAGTGGCGCAGAAATTCATTGAAACCAAGCCTTTTTCAACATTGTCTCTCAAAAAGTGATGACGAATGTCAATATGTTTAGTCCTTTTATGTTGACAAGGGTTTTTGGAAATATTAATTGCACTTGTATTGTCACAAAATATGGGAATGCATCCCGTGTCAACACAAAAATCTTTGAGTTGTTGCCTTATCCACAATAGTTGAGCACAACAGAAAGCAGCTGCAACATATTCAGCTTCTGCTGTGGACATGGCAACTGAGTGTTGTTTCTTGGTTGCCCAAGATACCAAACAGGGTCCAAGAAAATGAGCCATACCTGAGGTGCTTTTTCTATCAACCAAGAAACCTTATCATGCCCCTATAGGATTTCTCCTCAACTGAGGGACTCCCATCATCCATTACTAATCTGGTTGAAGGAGAGATGGGAGTATCAATGGGCTGCCCTCTTCTTGGTTGTACCCTTGAACCACCAGCCGGGCCTTGTTCCTGGTGACTGTTCCGAACTCATCAAGCTTGTTTCGGAACACCCACTTGGTGCCAATGATTGATCTGTCTTCCGGCTGAGGTACAAGATGCCACACCTTGTTCCTTTCAAACTGATGAAGCTCCTCTTGCATTGCTGTAACCCAATCTGAATCTGCAAGAGCTTCATTAACATTTTTAGGCTCAATATTAGAGAGAAAAGCATAAAAAGCACAGAAATTTTTAAGCTTGGATCTAGTTTGCACTCCTGTATTAATGTCAGACAAAATTTGATCAAGGGGGTGCGAACTTTGGTGCTTCCATGGTCGTGGAGTAAGAGAGTCCACAGACACGCTTTCTACTCTTCCTGGAATACTCGGTGGAACAGGTTCTGGAACTGTTTCCGAGCCTGTTCTGGAGCCTGTTTCTGAGCCAGTTCTGAAAGAATTGGGCTGGTTTTGTTTCAAACTGGGTTCAGCAGTGCTTCCCCCGGTCTGATTCGAACCTTGCCCTCCTTCCAAGGAAACAGCTCCCTGTCCTGTTCCATCCTCGGAACTCTTACCTTTCTCATGTGTAAGCAATGAGTCTTTTCTAGCAAGTCCCAGTTCAAACTCTGCATCCTGTGCATCATCCTCAACAAGAGAGTTAGTTTCATCAAATAGCACATGCACACTCTCCTCAACACACAAAGTTCATTTATTAAACACTTTGTATGCTTTACTGTGTGAGGAGTAGCCAAGAAATATCGCCTCATCACTCCTTGGATCAAATTTTCCTAAGACATCCTTCCCATTATTATGCACAAAACATTTACAACCAAATACTCTCAAGTGCATAATATTGGGTTTTCTACCCTTGAGAAGCTCATAAGGAGTTTTGTTTAGAATGGGTCTGATCATGCATCTATTTATAATGTAACACGATGTGTTCAAAGCTTCGGCCCAAAAGTTTCTAGGAAGACCACTAGCAACAAGCATTGTTCTAGTCATGTCTTCTAGAGTACGATTTTTTCGCTCTACCACCCCATTCTGCTGGGGTGTTCTTGGGGCTGAAAAGTTATGATCCACACCATGCTCATTACAATAGTCAATAAAGCTTGAATTTTCAAATTCTGTACCATGATCAGACCTTAGGCAAACCAATGAGTGTCCTACTCTCTTTTCAACCTTTTTAAGAAACGCAAGAAATTGTTCAAATGTTTCATCTTTAGAAGCCAAAAACAAGGTCCATGTGAAACGAGAGTAATCATCCACTATCACAAGCACATACCTCTTTCCACCTCGACTTGTGATCCTCATAGGACCACACAAATCTACATGTAGCATCTCAAGAGGTCGGGTAGTGCTAACACAGTTTTTCTGTTTAAAAGAAGTTTTGACTTGTTTACCCCTGGCACAAGCGTCACATACCTTGTCATCATTGAATTTGATGGAAGGTAGGCCGACTA
The DNA here is from genome assembly GCA_029747015.1 of Carnegiea gigantea. Taxonomy (NCBI): domain Eukaryota; kingdom Viridiplantae; phylum Streptophyta; class Magnoliopsida; order Caryophyllales; family Cactaceae; genus Carnegiea; species Carnegiea gigantea. The sequence goes on along the minus strand of JAKOGI010000179.1, from coordinate 635,213 downwards.
CTAGGTCTTTAGTGACAAGTTTATTCAAGAGTGAGAGACTCGCATGGCCTAGTCTCTTGTGCCAAAGCATGACATCATTATTTAAAGCACTTAAACAAGTCAAATTGTTTTGGGGAAGTGAGAGAATACTTACTTTATACACATTTTTGTGTCGCTTCCCCCTCAACACAACATCTCCTGTGTTGATATTGACGACCAAGCATTGTTTTGAAGAAAACACTACTAGGTTATCTTTATCACACAGTTGGGACACGCTGAGTAGATTATGTTGTAATCCATCCACCAGATATACATTGTCAATTGAATGGGGGAGTGACTCACCTATCTTACCTATACCGACAATTGTCCCTGATTTGCCGTTTTCAAATGCCACACTCCCTCCATCAGAGGCTGTAAGTGAGAGGAAGTTTGATTTTTCACCAGTCATATGCCGTGAACAACCGCTATCCACATACCACAATTGGTTGTTTGCTGAGTTGTTTGCTCGGTTGTTCCCCCTCACTTTAGCCTGCAAAACAAATTAGGGGTTAGTTTTGGGAACCCAGATCCACTTGGGTCCCATTCTTTTTGAAGTGCAAATCTCATCTTTTCTAACCCATATTTGTTTTACATGAATCAAGTTCTTTTCCATGGCATACCTTCTTATAGGACAAGTGTACTGATAATGCCCTGTTTTACCACAATGAAAACACACAATATTTTCTGGTAATCCTACATATTTTCTATTAACAGGGTAATCAGTGCGCTTAGTCACAAAGCCTAATCCTCTTTTGCCCTGGTTACAGTGAGTGTTCAGCCAATTCAGTGCCTGTGAGAACCTGTTCCAGCGCTTGTTTGCAGCAAGGTCTGATTCTACTTGTTTTAACTTTTCAAGCAATTTACTGTTCTCAACAAGTAGGGATTCAACCTTCTGTTTCAGTTCAAGAGACTCATTTTCAAGCTTAGTAAGGTCAGAAACAAAGGCTTCTTCTTTCATGCTTAAGGTCTCTTTGGATTTATTGAGGTCTTCATGCAAAACAATATTCTTCATATCAGTTTCAATTTTTTCATTTTTAAGAATTTTGTTTTCATGCTCTAATTCTCTAATATCCCTTTTTAGCTCAGAACATGTATCCTTTAACATGCAATTTTCAGAATTAATAGCATCACACTCATCCATCAAGGTAAATAATAACTCTTGAAGTTTTGCTTTATTTAGACCACGTACCTTATCCTTAAGCTGGGCTAGGCTGTCTATAGGCTCATCGTCTGAGTCAGAATCACTTCTGGCCATAAGAGCTACAGCAGCTTCATCTTCTTCAGTCCCTTCCTCGTCCTCGGTAGAATCTCCCCAAGCCGCGAGCATTGCCCTTGAGAACCGCCTGGCTGAACTGTTTCCAACCTGTTTTCTGCCCTGTTTCCTGGACTGTTCGGGCTCTTGTTCCTCTTTCAGCAAGGGGCAGTTTTTCACAATGTGATCATGTTTACCACATTTGAAACATCCAGTGAACTGTTCCCGGTCATTGTTTCTGGGCTTGCTGAGGTTCTTCTTTTTGTTGTTCTCTTTGACCTTTTTGAAGAACTTCTTGAATCTTTGGGTGATCATGGCCAATTCTTCTTCATCAAGGTCCGAACCATCCTCTTCCAAAGCCTTTAGAGCAAGGCCTCGGTCTCTCTTGGTCTCCTCTTTCAGTTGAGAGCTTCTTCTAAGCTCATAAGTTTGGAGATTACTAATAAGCTCGTCCAAGGTGATTTTATTCATATCCTTGGCTTCTTGGATGGCCGTGACTTTGGCCTCCCATGACTGTGGCAAAAATCGTAGGATTTTCCTCACCAACTCCTCAGTGGTGAAGGACTTTCCTAATGATTTTAGCTCATTAGTGACATGGGTGAAACGGGTGTACATCTCCATCACCGTTTCTTTATCACCCATCTCAAACAGTTCATATTTTCTCATAAGAAGCTCAATTCTCGATTGTTTTACCTGATTTGTACCTTCGTGAGCTACTTGCAAGGCATCCCAGATTTCTTTGGCTGACTCGCATTCGGAAATGCGAGTATACTCATCAGGACCAAGACCAAAATACAAGAGTTTTTTGGCCTTTGCATTCTTTTCCATCATCTTGAAATCTTCGGAATTGAACTCTTCAGGCTTTTTGTGAACTTTGCTTCCATCTTCGATCACTTTTGTGGGAATGAGTGGTCCACTCTTGATAAGCATCCATAACTCGTAGTCCTCAGCTTGAATGTAGTTTTCCATTCTATTCTTCCACCAACTATAATGTTGACCATTAAAGTATGGTGGTCGAGTTATGGATTGCCCCTCAAGTATGCCCTGTGGTGTACTCATGTTTAGGATCTCTTAAGATGTTAATCTTTCCAATGAGAACCTGCTCTGATACCACTTGTTAGAATTGAGAGTACACTAACACAAGAGGGGGGGTGAATTGTGTTGGCAAATTTTCGCAGTTTCTGGGAACAGGCTTGGGCCTTGTTTGGACGGACTGTTTGTAACGTGCACAGAAAGTGTAAAACAGCGAAAATAAGTAAAAAGTGAGAACACAAGATTTTTACGTGGAAACACCTCGAGCCCAACCGAGGCGAAAACCACGACCTACCCCAGTAGGATTTTCACACACTTCCACTAAACGGGCTAAACACGTTACAAAGGTAACCTTCTCTGTTACAATTGCAACACACATAACTGTCTACCCTTAGACTAGTTACACACCACGTCCTAGTCTCCCAGACTTGGACACACTCACGTAATCGTCTCCCCAAGACGAATTACACACGTCCAAAGCCTCCCTAGGCTTGGACACACTCAACTCTCACTTTGATGAAAGAAGAGAATAAAAACACCTTACTTTTGTGCTTCTAACTAAGCGAATGTAAGGTACAATTTTTGCTCTAGTATGCCAAGGAAGATGACTCAATTTTCACACACACTTTGAAGGTTTTTCTGAAAATATGATTTGCAAGTTAAATCCCTAGAAAAACCGTGTAAAAACTTTCTCAAAAATATTTATGAAATCGTGTGCAAAGCCGTGTATAAAACCGTGTGTGTGTCTCAATGTGGAGGTGGAGAAGCTTCTTAAATAGTAGAGGGCAACAAGATCTTTTGTGTGCTTGAGCCACAAGTATAAGATCTTTTTGCTCCTAAAAAGATTATGGAAAGTGACTAATATTTTCAGTAGCCAAATCCTGAAATTTCCTATCTTCTTATTCATATTCCAAAAATAAGAGTTTGATTTATTTTGTAAAAGATTTCCCTTAAAAGCTAGACTCAAAATCTCCACAATATATTTTCAAAGCCAAAGATTAACTTATCCTGGGTTTAATGATAACAGAAAATTTATCTCAAATAATTTCAAAAACGTCAGCCCAAGATTTGGAAAAAAACTGTGAAAAATCGTTTTGGCTTGAAAACAGTCTGAACCCTGATCTCAGAACTGATCTGAGACAGTGTTCTTAAAAATCATTCAAAGTAAATGTTAAATCGAGTTCTTCCAAGTGGCATATTAACAAGAATCTAAGAAAATAAAACCTATGACGGACCAAGACTCTTGTTGAATCAACCGGGCAGCATCTATAGGATCTTGACTTGTTACTTCAATGCTGTGGTGTTACTCAGAACTGTTTCCTGAGCTGTTCCTGGAGTTCTTCATGCCTTTGATGCGCTTTGAGTTCTTTGCCATTCAGCTGTTCTGAGGAACTGTTCTTAAGACCCGTTGCTATGATGTTACTCAGAACTGTCTCCTGAGCTGTTCCTTAAGTACTCCATGTCTTTGATGTGCTTTAAGTTCTTTGCCATTCAGTTGTTCTGAGAACCTGTTCTTAAGACCTGTTCTCGACCATGGTTAATCAAGCAATTTCAAAGTTTTCCAAACAGTATTTGGAACCTGTTCGATCAACACACTCAAGTGTATATTCCATTTGTGTTTGTTATCATCAAAACCTTACATTACATAATGATGGGGTCAATAATTTCCCAACAGCATGTCGTGACTATGTTGTATTTATTATTTTACATTGCTATATTAAATGATTTTCTATGTCAAAGATGTCAGATAGGGATGGACGGCGTAAAGGACAGGGACGACTATTTGATGTAGGCAGTCATTCACCAGATGATGTGGAGGGGAAGTGCACATATGGTTCCCCTATTAGAGTCCCACCTCAAGGGGTAGATAGTACGTCCTTCATGCCTACCCCGTGGTATGATCCTCGTTCCTTCTTTGACCGCAACCAGGTGTCAGCCCACAACCAAGATGCAAGTTTACAAGCATCACATGCTGGTGACACCTCAGAGGTGGGAGGTGTAAACTCGAAATTTTGGAGTACTTTTGGCCCAATGATGCCATGCAACTGAAACTTGGTTATGAGCCTACTATGATCCATGCAACAAAGCCAATCGTTGCTTCAGCCTACTCTACAGCAACCTGTCAAGCCTACTTCACAGCTTTATATATAGCCTTCTCCACAACCTACTTCACAGCCTACTCCACAACAATCTGTATAGCCTATCGGAGGGCGTACTGTGCCAGCAACTAAGCAAGAGATCGCTAGGAGGGATAAGATTCTCATAGAGCCGGAACGCGACACGTACATGCTTTACTCTCTTTCAATAAATATCAAATGCTAAAAGTAGTAATTCAATGTTACTTGTATTTTATTGTTTTTAATAATATGTGTATGTCGTGCTCCGTTGCAATTCAAGCTCTAAAAAGGAGTCCCCAAATGTATTGATGAAATTATCAAGGGGAAGTATCCAGGAGCTTGACCAACTTAGAGAGAAGTCCCCCTTCAGCAACAATACTTTTGGTTCACTGAATTCAAGGTTTGTGCTCTTTTAATTGATTTGCGTAACCTATTATTATTTATTTCCGTCAAAAATTAATCATGTGTATCATACATTACTAAACTTGTGGCATGTGTTAATACTTAATGCTAATTGCAAACACTGTAGCTAATATTTTATTATAATTATTCACATTGTTAGCTGAGTAAGTATCGAACATTACCCATTTCATCTTGTAAGGAGGTATGCTTTTAATTTTTTGATTCATGGAAACCTCTTGCTACACATAACAGAAGCATTATACTAGTCATCATCCTGAATGTGCACAAAACTACATGTTCAATTGTTTTTGTGGAAATACTACTATTGCCTGTATCAGCATAACCGACAAGTGCGTAGGAATTTTGAAATTAGAGGTGCGAAACAACTGAAGAACTTGTTTGCTTATGCAAGCAAGTTGGGCAATGCGCCTGATTTTGTACCCCTGGACAACTGAACACACCTCCAAACATACTAGGAAGGCCCTGATTTCCAGAAGTTGAGCTCCCAGAACAAGGAAAACCACATCAGTGACCCTGAGGGTGTGGGTCCGTCCTTGCACACATGTAGGGCGATCCCAATAACTGAGTGGCACAGACACACGGTAATACTTTCAATATTTAAGCAATGCTACTTCTTCATCATATATTATTAATTATAACACATTGTACTTGCACTCTGTTCAGCCGATCACACTTCAGAGGGAACCAACAATCAATGAGTTGTACAAGGTCGCCCATTAGCACAGGACAAAGGACAAGCAGGGTAATTTGTGTGTGTAAAAAATCAAAGTTGAGATTGGTAAGATCGAATTCAAATTATGTCAAGATGAGTTTTCAATTAAAAGATGGGTCTGGGTTAATAGATCTTCGGTTTCAAGCTTCTAATGTTTATGTGTACATATGCAGGAGGAGCACACAAAGAGACGGCGAGAGTATAGGACCTCCCAGCCCTCCATCGATGATAGTTGCCAAAGCCCTCCACCTTGTGAATGCGACATTTTGGTTCAAGAAAATCTCACTAGCAAGGGTCGCATCTATGGCTTTGCTGCTGAGGGAGTTGTGATGAAGCGGCAGTCTCGCCTATCAGTTTCTTGTTGTTCCTCCTCTATCAACAACTATGATGCACACGGAATGACGACAAATTTAAATGAGAGTGTGAGTAAAGCAGTGGAGGGCACTCGCCAAGACGAGTTTCGTAAACAAGTTGTGGAGGAAGTGTGGGTGAAACTCATTGTAGAATTCAACAATCAATGGGCTGAGAAAGAAGCTAAAATTCAAAATAACCTAGCTCAAGAAAAAGTTCGAGACGGTGAGACAAGAAAAAGGTTAAAAGCAAGATGAGCAAGATGTGGAGGTTTTTCAAGAGTCATGAAGCAGGGTCCTCATTGACACCTCTAGATACGACTCCTTCAGAAGATGAAGATGATGATGAGGATGATGTTGATGAGATGGACACAACCGACTTGGGTGATGACTCCCATAATTAATTACGTTTACAACATATTTGTCATTGGTGTATTCTTGTCTTTTATGATGTTATTAACTACTTTCACTATTTTTGTTATGTGTCTTGAACTCATGTTAAAACTATTTACATACTTTTAAACAATTCTAATGCTGCTGCATTTTATTAATTTTACGATTACATTACGTCACCAATTTTAGTCAATTTGTCTGCTGGCATTTTTCGACATTGCATAAATCGGAAATTGTAAAACGTCAAAATTATTCAAGCGTGTTTTTGGCGGATTTTTGATGAACTCCATCAAAAATTATGATGGAAATTCCTGCTTTCGTCAAAAATACCATCAAAAATGTGGCCCCAAATGCTCTTCGCGGCTCTAATAGATCATTTGATCTGTCAAAATATTCCGTCAAAAATTGCTTTGACGAGCTATCAGTCCGTGAAAATCTCAATGAAAATGATACTGACAGGTGGTCAGTCCATCTGTACGATCCGTCACTACGAATTTTGATGGACTGTTAGTCCGTCAAAATATTTCTGTTAGGATTTTTGATGGGTTAGCCGAAATATCCATTTCGATCTGGGGTTTTTTGACGGACATAATTTTCATCAAAATTCCCGCCACAAAGTCTGTTTTACATCAAAATCTTTACCTTTTTCCATCAAAAAGCCCGTCAAAAAAAACCCCTCACACTTGTAGTTAATGCAATAACTCCACAAATTACAAACTGTTAACAATTTGGACTGATTAGTAGATGTAAATTAATTTAAGTGATAAAGTTTATAAAGTTGTTAGCAAATATGTGGGTTCAATAAGTTTCGCCTACAACAACGTTTGCATGTCTCTTAATTCACATCAAAGAAATTAAAAAAATTTAGTGTGGTCTAATTAATCTAACTAATTTATATACCTTCCCAATGTGGATCCAACAACAATAACAACTCACCGTATTACTCCAATCAAACAACAACAACAACAACAACTCTCAGTATGGATCCTTCTCTCGTATGGTTTAGGGAGATCCAGATATTGACAACCTTATCTCTATATACATGATTGTACATAGAGAGACCGTTTTCAATAAATTTTATTGCGCCCATCAAATATGGTTTAAAAATATCCAAAATTGCAGTCTGGGCGCCGCTACGGGTGGTAATGGGGCGGGTATGGGACGAGTTTAGTCATGCCCTCCCCCATACCCATTTTCAAAATCATTACCCATATCCATACCCATACCAATATCCATCGGGTATTGTAAAATTATATCCATATACAAACCCACTGGGTATAGCGAGTGTGCGGATTTTATTCAGATGAATGTAAAACAAATTATGAATTAAACTATTCGTACCAAAAATGTGTTATTTTTACGATACTTTTACGCCTGATTTATCCTCGTAGAAGTTGATATTTTCAGGTTTTTATTTGATTTTATTTTGTTTTGTAGGTATCGAATAAATGTGGAAAAAAATGTGAAAAAAGACGAAAAATGTCGGGAATAAAGCAATGGGTCAGATTACTCAAACCCGATCCAATCCTTAAGCCCATTATCTTGTTTAGCCCAAAGAAAAAAAATAATAATAAATAAAATCGAAAAAATATCCAGCCCTCACGTGCAAGGCACGTGATCTCTAAATTTCCCTCCCAGTCGTGTGCAGCTCACATGACCAGTCACAACATCTCCCCCTCCTCACTTAATCCTTTCTCTCTCCTCTCTCGGCTAACAGACCCAAAAGCCAGTAAACCCGAAACCCTGACCCCTACTTCTTCACTCATCGCCATCTTCCTCCTCTCTCTCTCTCTCTCTCTCTCTCTCTCTCTCTTTCTCTCTCTCCCCGACCACGCCAGCACATCCATCATCCTCAACCATCACCGGGTTTCATGCTAAGGGCGCCAGTACCACACGCCAGTTGCATCATCTTCGTCGTCCACCTCATCTGCAAATCAAGGGCAGCGATTGAAGGGTGTTCTAGTATAAACCACCATTAGTCGGCACTAGAAAAAAGGTTAGAAGGTCTTTAGGGTTAAATTAGTTTTAATTTTTGAAGTTTAAGCTTAAAATTCACATGAGTTTTTCAATTTTTTCAGAGTTAGGATTTCGAGATTTCGGCTAGGGTTTGATATTAGTTTTGGTGTTGGGTTCGAATTTCATGTAATTATGCGTCAATTTCGTGTTTCCTGGTTGTTATTCACGATTTTAATTTGTTTTTGTAAGATTTGGATGTAGTTTTGTTGAATTTCAGTTACAACCTTCCCCCCTCCCCTGTTTTCAACTGGTTAAACACGGTAATGGCGTCTTCTCCATTAATGGTGATGGGTGAAGCTTGGTTTTGATTGTTGGCTGAAATCTCATCTTCACCTTGCGGTTCTGCCCAGGAATGATTTGGGTTTGCATCCTAAACTTCATTTATGCTTTATGAATGATAGTAGCTTAGTTAAATCAATGATAGATGCTCTTTTGATGGTTTATGAATGGTTTGGAATTCTGATAGTAGCATAGTTTTCGATTTTGATGGTCTAGATTTTGATATTTATGTTGTGTTTTCTATGAATGGTTCGGCTAAATGATGATGATGATGGTTGGTTTGGTTGTTCTTGATTGATGCAAGTATTCTGGGTTAGGTTTAGTTTAGTGGATTTGGTTTGGATGGTTTGAATGGCTGAAACCTATGCTCTGCTTAGTGTGCTTCGATGATAATGGTTGTTGATGGCTCTATTTCGGCTTTATGACTCTCCCTCCCCTGTTTGGTTTTGTTTTGCTATTTTTAGCCTGGCTAGTTTGGTTTTGTTTTGGTTATGTTATGCAACATTGCTATTTAGTTAACAATTGTAATTTTAATGAGTGAATGTTCATTCCTTAGTCTCATTTTACCTCGTTATCATGTTTATCTAATGACGTAAATTTAAATGTTTGGTAAGTTTAGAATAGGGTATGTGAGTACTTAGCGGTGAACCGTTTTGATTTCGCTTGAATAGCTTCTTTACTTTGTTTCCCATTTGAAAAAAGTGTTTAAAAAAAGAGATAAAATAAGTAGTTACTTTAGCCTATTTCATTAGGAGAAAAATTTAATTCTCCTTAGGATGGTTTAGTCAATTGTGACCTCAATCTCATCCTCGTCTCTGAGGACAGGATCCTCAAATACTACGACGTCAGTTGTATACTTGCGGCACTTCAGTTTTAACTCAAAATTATCGTACATAAACCCATTTTATCCCTTTATTCAACTTCCAATAGTCAATATGTCAGATGAACATGAGACTTCCAACAAAATATCATAGCCACCAAATACAACTAAATGTTTCCGAATTCAAGTAAAAAATTAACACTCAATAGTTAAGGTTTCTAACAAAATGTCACACCGGAACCTTGAATATAATATAACCCAAATCAACTAGCAAAATATCTATCTAACCAACAAATTAGAACTTCGAATAAACGGGTACGGGTTTTATACGAAACGGACATGGGGCAGGTACGGAGTGGGTATTAATAAAATGGGTATGAGGCGGGTGGGAGCTATACCCATACCATGCCCATTTTAGCAATGCTTGCCTTATATCCACTTTTTTCTCATTTTCAATACCCATATCCATACCCATTGGGGCAGATTTTACGGATTTTAAACGGGTACGATTTTTTTGCCAGCCCTAGGCCCCACTTACTCTAGCTGTCTTGCAAGTCGACAGGTTAATTTCAGCATAATCATGTAAAAGTCATTAAAAAAAAAAGCTTTTGTCAAGTTAAACTAGTCTTTAATGTAGACGACATAATTTTTAGTTTCAATATGCTATCAAAAACTTGGCATGCTTGACACACAGTGCTGAAGCCAATTATATTACCCTCAATCATGCATTTTTCTACAATAATATCATGCATTTTCCTATAATAATTTTAGCGCCTTTTTTGATAAATCTTTCCAATGATGACAACAAATATTTTGCCGATTATCCTAAAACTTCTCCAATCCATACCTCTTTAATTATCTTCCCTGCTTTGATGGAAGAGAGCTCAAAAATCATTTTTTTCCCCAAAAAAAAAGTCAAAAAAAAACACTAAAATAAGACAAATTTTGAAAAACAAAGCTAAATGTATCCATTTCAAGAAGGAGGAGGAGAACCAGAGAGGCAAAAGGTTCCACTCTGCCCTTAGCTAGGGGAAGGCTAGCTAAAACTACGGCAGAAGGCCCTTTCTCCTCTTGTCAACTCTCCTTTCTTGTCATCTCGATTGTCTCTCTTCCTCCTTGATTCGATTCTCTGTCCTCGATTTTTCGCTTGATTTCATCTAACTCAAGATCGGTACATATATATATATATATACATGGCTTTCGAGGAGTTTGGCCAACTATCAAAACGTAGAAGGGAAGAACGAACAGTGTTAAAAAAGAAGATAATCATCGTCGTGATCATAAGCCTTATCCTCATAGGTTGTATAGCAGGAGGAGTCTTTGCCTTCTTACATTTCAAAGAAAAATCTTCGAAAAACAATGAAGGCTCTCAATCTAAAGGACAAGGTCAAGAAGATCAACGGGCAAGAGCCGCAAATAAGATTGTACAAATGATGTGTGATCCTGCAGACTACAAGCAAAAATGCCAGGAAGTCGTGAGCAAAGCTGTTCATGTTCAAGGCTCCGCTCCTTCCATTGCACCCAAGGAGATCATCAAGGGTGCAATAGATGCAGCCTCGGAACATGTCATTAAGGCCATCAACAAGACATCAACTTTCACGTTCGGCAAGGACGAGGAGAAGGCTGCATATAATGTTTGTAAGACGGTTTTACAGGTAAACTAACATTCAGGATACGTCAAAGCGTTTCCAGAGCATACAATAAGGCTTTTCCTGTTCCTCAAACATCAGGTTAAATTTGCAATACAATTGGTCAACTTGACAATTGACAAAATATTGGACTCTTTCTCATGAGTTAAGGAGATATTGACATTGTTGGAGTATGAAAATGGATGTTGTTCCCTATTGATCATCCTTATTTGATTAAAATTGTGTGCACATATTGGACCTTATTAGTAAGCCTACATGTGAGGAGGTGTGTTGGAATATGAAAGTTGATATTGTACCACATTGATAAAATTAAAGGGTTTGAGCATGTATGTAAGCTTATGAGTTACTCTATCCATGGCCAATTGATTTTAGATTAGGACCTCATTTAAGCTTATATTTATATATGACTTTTAATTTATAGCCCAATTAATATATAAAAAATTTAACAGATATAATGGACGAGGGGATGATATATAACACCTATGACATGATTTTCACAAATCTTAACAATACAAAGTCTTCAACCCCAGGACTCCATCGACGAATTGGCTGAGTCTCTCTCTCGTACAGGACATGAGATGAATGACTTCAAGGCCAAGATTGCCGATCTCAAGACATGGCTAAGCGCGGTGTACTCGTACCAAGAGACATGCATTGACGCTTTCCCAGAAGGTGAAACGAAAACCAAGATCAAAGAAGCAGTGAAAGATGCAGAAGAGTACCTCAGCAACTCACTGGCCCTTGCTACGCAAATTAAGGCGATACTTCAGAAGTATCAAGAAGCTGCGAAAGGTGATCAGGAGGAGGGTAAGCATCGTCGACTACTCCCACACCCTGATCATCGCGTGCCAAGGGGTGGTGGATCGAAAGCGGTCGATGAAGAGGGGTTTCCTCAGTGGGTTGGCCGCCATGAAAGGAAACTCCTGATAAAAGCCACGGAAAACTTGACTGCTGATATCACAGTGGCAAAAGATGGAAGTGGAAATTACACCACTATCAATGAGTGTTTGGAAAATTTGCCAGAAAATCGTACGGAAAGGTATGTCTTCTATCTCTTTTGCTCATCATGATGATTCTTTCAATGAAATTACTGCATATTCTGTGAGTTTTCCCCCAAAAAAATTGCGACATTGGTTAATTTTAACGGTAATTTCTTATGTGCTCCCGGGAGCACGTACTCTCATTATCCACGTGTATATATTTTTTACGCGTGTATTTGTCATATATTTATTTTTTAATATATATTTGATGAGTGGCTCGTGAGAGTATTTGCTCTCAGGAGTATGATATACATATTGAATTTTAACGGTTATCTAGCTTCAAGTGCTAAAAATTTAGGCATCCAATTGAATTAAAGGTATGTGACATGGTGGTTTTCAATTGGCTCAACTAGTGAAGTCTTTGATAGTTGTTACCAAAGATCTGAGTTCAATTCCCGCCTGTATGGACCATTGTGCTTCAGTCACACGGCCAAAAAAAATTATAATAATCAACAAAACGGATATCAAATTTGCACTAATATAATGTAATGTGAGTAGATAGAAAATATCACTAGGAAAACATAATTTCTCCTTTTACAAAGGAAAAGTTGGGAAGCACTTCCAATAATAAGGGGGAAAAAAGAAAAGATTTCTTTATATACTTTTATATTTTTCGAAGTGGCAACCCACATGAGTTTATTAGTATTTATTCTATTTATTAAACCTCAGGATATTACTTGGATGAATTTTTATATAACATTTTTAAATCCGTCCTTACCCTTGGAGTGATAAGTCAATTAGTCTAGTGATATTCATTTGTTTAATTTGCAAAATAGTTTTCAAGGCAATCCTACTTTGAATAAATCAAATTTCAAGTGCACAGCTAGTTTAATAGCATGATGATATGGTACTTAGCTTCCATTTTGGTCTTTGGATGTTTATTTATCGGGGTCAAGCTACTATTAATCTATACATGATATGGTACCTATACGAGTATATAGTAATCTTTTACTAAGAACGTATGCTAACACATGGCCCTCGTTGTAATCTGAGTCGTTAAATATTTAATTAGGACCAACTCGTCATGATCTCAAGCCAATTACTTCAAATAAAAATTGTGTTTGATATGTATTTTCAATTGTCAATTGTATAATAACAATGGTGTTTTAAATTTTTGGCATATTAGCACATAAGTGTACGCTGAAATTAATCATATTCTTAGAGGGGTATTTTCATCCTCTGGTTAATTAAGTGACCATGAGCCATAAAATTAGAACTCATCTGTCATAAATATAAATCCGTTCTATTCATGACACTTGAACACTAGATTTATCTAAAGAGCATAAGTGTCGACCCACTTAAAAAGACATATATGAGTAAATTAATTATTCGTTAGATAATTATGTAGCACTTCCTATTTCGACCGGATCCATCTCACTATCAATCTTAAACATGTCACTGAATTGAATGGAGGACACTATGTTATACTCGATAAGTTTAGATAATAAATAGACACTAATTACACTTATATCATTTCCGCTTAGAATTAACACATGCATGAATGGGCTATTACAGACTTTACATCTACGTCAAAGAAGGTGTTTACGAGGAGTATGTGACAATAACCAAGGAGATGGTCAACATAACCATGTTCGGTGATGGATCACAAAAGACTACGGTTATGGGCAACAAAAATTATGCAGATGGAACTCCCATCTTTCAAACCGCAACTTTTGGTATGGCTTTAATCAATTTCTGTTCATATTTTCAACAATGTGATTCATCATTAATGCATCCCTTAGAAAGTAAAAGTCACTTTGACATGTAATGGATTAGGATATTAAAACTTTATAAGGAGGACAAGTTTACTATATGTCTATTCTTTTCGTTGAGAAGTATGGGTTAGTAAATTGGTGAACTTGGTTGAGATCAGTAGAAATATGAGTTGAAGTAGGTTGACGTGAGTTTTTTTTTTTTTTTTTGGGGATTGAAGTGGATTGAAGTAGGTTAAAGTGGATAGAAATGGGTTGAATTTTTTTATATGATGGATAGAAGTTGGTTAAAATAGTGAGAAGTAAGTTGAAATAGGTTGAAATTGGTTGAAGTTGGCTTAAGTGAGTTTTTTTTTATTGAAGTTATTGAAGTGGGTTGAATTTGGTTGAAGTTGATACATTGGAATTTACAAATGAAAAGAGCAGGACTTTAAGGGGTTTTTTCCCTTGGTATGTAGGGAACACAAATGTCGGGTCTAAAATTCAAGTCTTTATCAATTAAAGTGACTTACTTTCGTTACTATCTTTAATTAAGTTGTGAACTTGAGATGACTAATGATTATGCATTTTCATCATTTGAAGGACAGATTTGGCGATGAATTTTTCCTTTATAGACCTCTTTTTTTTTCCCTAAAGATTTTTATTACCTCCTTCCTATTTTTAGAAATGTTGGAATAATTTCTCTTACTTATTTTTTAAAATTTTTTTTTTCTCCTTGACTTTGTTTGAATTATTTTGAAATTTCATAGGCTAACACATCACAATCTTATGAATAAATAACTTATTGCATATAAGGAATTCGGAGGTTCATACTTACTTATATAAAGAGGGTAAAAAAATATTTCAAAGCTATAAAACCTGCTTGTAACAACTAATTTGAAATGTCTCGAGAGTTTATGTTGGAGTATGAAAATGGATATTGTCCCACATTGATAAAATTTCAAGAATATGATAGTGGATATTGTCCCATATTACTGAAATTAAATGACTTGAGTATGTATATAAGCTCGCCAGTTGCTCCACCCATTGCCAATTAATTTTAGGTTGAAACCTTATTTGAACTTATATGCATGATTCTTTAGTAAAAACCCAATTGATTTATAAAATTTAACACTTTATATCTGTTGATACCTCTAACACCCCTCCCCCTCCCCCCAAAAAAACCCCACACACCAAACCCAAAAAAAAAAAAAAAAAATTCCATTTCATAACTCTTTATTTGTACTCAAATACATCTATGATATCAATCACCAATTTGGCCAAGAATATTTATTTTATACACCTCACATTTTTTAAAGATTTTTTTTGAGCTCCTTCACATTTCGATAAATCTTGGAATGATTTATTATCTAACTCTTTCATTTTTTTTCACCCCTTGATTCCGAGCTTTGTTTGAATAATTTTGAACCTTCAAACGCTTGTGCGTGAATAATTGATTGTACATAAGAAATTCAGAGATCCAAACACATTTGATACAATGATGAAGAAGGTAAAAGGAATTTGGAAAGTACAAAAATTGTAAAAACTAAATCAAGATGTCGCGATGGTATACATCAACTAATAATTCTAAAAGAAAATTTTACTCATAGGTCCTATGCAAAGATAAATTTTTTATTTAAAAATTTTTTTTTTGGTGTCTTGGATCCTCCATTTCATTGAATTGAGTTACTGTTGGGCTCAATAAGAGGTAGAGCTTCCTCATCATGGATTTCCTCCATTTACAAGACTCGAACCCGAGACCTTACTTAAGGAGAATAAGTGTCAAACCACTTAAACCAACCTATGTTGGTTTGTTTAGAACTCCTATATGAGTATTGTATATTTGACAATTCATTTAGATCAAAATTAACCATCTGATACTTTTAGAAAATAGATAGATCTAACACGTGCATGTGCATAACTAAGCTGAATGCATATATGTAGAATGCAAATTACTTTTGGTTAAATGCTAACTAATTAATAACAAATTGACTTGCAGCTGTGTTGGGAGAAGGATTCATTGGCATCGGCATGGGATTCGAGAATACAGCAGGCCCACAGAAGCATCAAGCAGTCGCCCTTCGTGTACAAGCAGACCGTGCCATCTTCGTCAATTGTCGAATGGATGCATATCAAGGCAGTCTCTATGCTCAAGCACATAGACAGTTCTACAGAACCTGCTTCATCACCGGCACCGTAGACTTCATCTTCGGAGATGCGTCTGCCATTTTTCAGAATTGCATGATAGTGGTTAAGAAACCCATGCAAAACCAAAACAACATTATCACAGCTCAAGGTCGAGCTGATAAACATGAGAACACTGGGTTTGTCCTCCACAACTGTCGAATCCTACCTGATGAGAGCCTCGAGCCTGATCGGTTCAAGGTCAAGACCTACCTAGGTCGACCTTGGAAAGAATACTCTAGGACCATTATCATGGAGACACTGATCGGGGACCTAGTTCAACCTCAAGGATGGTTGCCCTGGCAAGGGGACTTTGCCCTTAAGACATTGTACTATGCCGAGTTTAATAACCATGGCCCAGGGTCAGACCTATCAAAAAGGGTCTCTTGGGCTGGGTATAAGAAGAAAATCTCTAGGCAAGAGGCACAAGGATACACCGTCATACCTTTCTTACAGGGTGATTGGATTCAAAGGGCTAAAAATGTGCCTATCCACCTTGGATTGTACAATTGATGACTCCTTCCAACCAGCAAAGGAAGTTGATTGTGGTCCAATAGAAAAGTTTCTCAGATCAGGTTTTTTTTTTTAATTTTAACGATTTGATTATATCATTAACCTTAGACAGAATTTTTGTGAATATAAGCATGTGCATATGACTGACTTGACACTGTTTGTGCAAAATAATATACTTCTTTTTTTTTTTTTTTTTGGTTTGGGTGAGAAACCTACTTATTGTTCAACCCAATAGCACTTATGGTGTGTGGGAAAATGCAAAATCTGACATGACATAATTCAACGTATTGTTTGTGTAGGAGAGGGCTAATTAGCTCAATAGCAAGAAGCAAACTTCTAATGTCATGTCAGAGAAACCAACTCAATGAAAAGTTTAGAACAATATAAAACTACTAAAAACTAATAGAAAGATTTCGTTTCATGATTTGGTCGTAAAAATGATATCTTTTCAAGGACGGTGGATCATTAAAAATGATTTGGTTAGAGTTGGAAAACGGGTAAGGTTGGGTCGACCTATTTAATAAACAGGTCAATTTTATGTCGGTATTGAAAATAGTCTATATTTGCCTTAAATTGAAAAATAACATGTTTTCATGTTAAACGGTCAAATCGTATCAACTTCGAGCCAAAATCGGTTCGGTTCAGGTCGGGCTCGGGTTTCTCTCAGTAACTTCGGGTCGGGTTCGTGTCATATTATCATGTTAGGTTAGACATTCTCAACTCTAGATTTGGTCATATGCCTTCTTGAACTTTAGCAAATCTTTTCCATAACCTTCCTACACTTTTTTTTTCCTTTGGCTAGAAAATGCAAAACATTCATTAAATATTAAGTCATTTTTTCGATCACTAAATGTTAAGTCATAAGCTATCTACAAGTCATATCAAATGCAAACAAATACAAGTTCTAATATCAAAGTACAATCTCCATTCCAAAAAGATACTTTATACATCTTGATCACTCATTTTTCCATAACTTTTGTTTCATAATACTACCTAAAGAAGAAATGCATAGATATGTTATAATATCTTTTTGGTATCTTCTTGGTAACAGATGTTGGACTGACGTAGTCTTCTGGGTAGGGACATTCTTCTGACATAAGAGGTCGCATTTAAAGCGCGAATTCCATTGAAGAGTCACTTTGCCTTTGAATAGTAATTTGTTCATCGAAAAATAAACAAAAGAACACAAAAGTAGATAACATTCACTGTAATATAAGACTCTCACAGTTGGAGAGATTAGTTGTTTGAATCAGCCATTTATATTAGCTATTTGGATAAGTTGTTTCTCAAAAAGGTGTTTGGTAAAATAATCTATTTCTGATTTCATGCACGCCCATTCTCTAATTTACTATTTAATTGGACATGATTTTTTATTTATTGGTCATGTAATTTATTTTAACAATAATTAAGTTTACGTCATATGTACAAATTATTTTTATTCATAAAACCTAATTTTCCTAATCCCCAATTAAAAAATCCTAATTTTCCTACTTATTCTACATTATTTGTATTCATCAGTTAATTATCTCAATTTCTTTTCAATTACTATCTATTTACATGATACACGTGTTGTATAGACTTCTTGTGTTATTTGTTAGACATGACTTTTTCTTTTCTTATGAATTAAAATTTACATTATTTTTAAATAGGTCATGAATTTTTTCTACGGTGGTTAGTGCTTAGTGATAACCATCACAGTAGAATCAATTAAGACCATTGATTATTATCCTACAATCTCAACCTTCTAAATTAATATTTTCACTTAAAATTATTTTTTAAAGTGAACAAACTAATTAAATATAATTTACTCTGGACCTTGGTTGTCCACTTTGATAAGTTTATTCTACATGCAATTAGAGTTGCCAGTAGTCACTAGGTTTCAACAATGTCCACTATGATTAATTTGTTAAAAGATATATTTTTCACAATGGTTGTAAAAGCATCAGTAAAGTAAAATAAATAAAACAATCCATTTGAAAAAATAATTAAAAATAAGCAAAATATAAGTAACATAATTATCATGATACTATATAAGTTGATCATATGATAATTTTTCTCTAAGGTTATTGCAATAGGTACATAAGATTTAATGTACATATGTAATTTCTCCAAAATCTATGGTAATTTGGTCATTTCCACAAAAGATTATTTAGAAAAGACTATTTAAAATAACCTTTTCAAAAAGAGATATTTGGAAGAGTTGCGTTCCAATTTAATTTATAGTTCAATTCGATTTCTATACGAGCTCCATGTTATTGTGAAATACCACTAGGGAAGAACCCTAGTCTTGCTCTCTCCTCTTCTAGGTGATTAAACCCTAGAGTGTGTGAGTATGTTGCCTTTGATTTACTCATGAGGCTTTTGTTGATTGGTTTTACCTCATTATAGGCCATAGCTATCAAGTTCTTTTGATTTGTCTTCTATCGTTTGGATACCATAAACCCTAGGTCTGCGAAAAGATCCATACGTGATAAAACTAGGGTCTTTGCAATTTCTCCTGGATGACGTTAGTATCCTTATCGATGGCGTCGGGATTAGAGAATGCGTGGAACCATTTGAAACTTACACAGGAGGAAGAACATGTAGTTGTATGTGATGAAGATGAATATAACGAGCGGCTAGAGCAAATTTTCCTATGCCTTTGGGGGAAACTATTGACAGACAATTATTTCAATGGAGGAGCCATGAAAATGGTCTTGAAGAATGTCTGGAAGCCTGCAAAGGGGGTCATAATCCGGGATCTGGATAAGAATTTGTTCTCGTTCTAGTTTTTCTCTGAGGCCAACAAATGATATGTGCTAGATGAGGGTCCTTAGGCTTTTGATGGACATATCTTACTCTTACGGAAGATTACAAGCATGGGGTAACCAACTGAGGTTAAATTTGATACTGCTCGACTGTGGGTACAGGCGTATGGAGTTCCCTTTTTGAAGCAAACCTATGCTTTTACTCGATTTTTGGCCGCACAATGGGCACGGTCTACGCTTGTGACAACGAAAATCTATACTATGGTGCTGATAAATTCATAAATTTTCAAGTGGACATTGACATAAACAAGCCTCTCAGGTGTGGGGTCAAAACAGTGGTAAAAGGGCAAGCTATATGGATAGATCTGGGCTATGTAACATTACTGAACTTTTGTCTTAGGTATGGTAGAGTGGGACACACTCTCAAAGGGTGTGACATGGTCGATGGAGATGTTGATGAGTCAAAACATTAGAATGGGGAGTGGTTACGAGCATCCCCTATCAAGTCTAAACGTATAAACGCGAAAGTCAAAAAATACGAGGAGAAAAAATTGTTCATGGCATTTCGAAAGAATAAGGAAGCGTCCAAAGCAAAGACGAGACTACTGTTTTCACTGGGGATGTCCTCAACGACCCCTCCTGTGAAGGCTGTGATGGGTGGCACAGAGGATACATAGCACATGCTAGTAGACGACGAGGCCGAAATGCAAGGAGGGACTAAGGAATGTAAAAGGAAAAAGAGTAAATGTGTAAATTTTGGTGTGACGACCACGATAAGGCATGTGAATGCTCAGCCAAAAGACGTACCGATAATGATGAGAAGGCAGTGGTCGCAGAGCAATCCCGACCGCAGCCATGAGTCTACTATGTCTAAACTGTCGGGGGCTTAGTGATCCCAGGCAGGAAATGACCTCCTGGGTTGTTGCAGAGAATCAAGCTGAGTTTGGTCTTCTTAGCTGAAACCAAAATGAGCAGTGTAGAAATGCATCAATTGACACAAAGAATGTTGTCTGTGAATGGGCATGAACTTAATGGTATTTATGTTGATTCTAGAGATTGATTAGAAGGCTTAGCTTTGCTTTGGGTGAAAGAAATCCAAGTAACATTATTATCCCAATCGCTCCACCATATCAACGTGAGTGTTATATGGAAGAATAGGGATCCTCACTGGTGCTTTATAGACATATATGGGTGGCCTGAGACACAAAACTAGCGGCTTACATATGAGTTGATGGGCAAACTCAAGGGGCAGTTGTCCTTATCGTGACTGATGGAGGAAGATGTAAACGACATAATGTATAATCATGAAAAGGTAGGCGGCCCACCAAAATCACAGCACATGCTGGATGCTTTCCAATTTGGCAGACTGTGTGTTATTAGATCTTGGCTTTAGTGGATACGAGTTTATATGGTGGCATGGCCGTGACGGGACAGCCTCGATAGAGGAGAGATTGGATAGGATGGGTGCAGATGTGGAGTGGATAGGGCTCTTTCCAAGCTACAAGGTAACCCACCTAGATTAGCAAGTCTCTTACCATCTGCCACTTTTGGTAGAGACTAAACCTTTAAGGTACTCTCATAAGGCGCAAAGGAGAAGGCGGTTCGAGGTTATGTGGGTTGAGGTTAACCGATGTGAGGAGGTGATAAAGGAGGCATAGAGGAGGGGAGGCTCGGGTGATGTAGTCTGTAGGTGTGTAAATAAGATTGACCATTGTATGAGTACGGTACAATGTTGGAACAAGAATGAGTTTGGCCATGTGCACGAGGAGATCAAGAGGAGAAAGGAACAACTTGCAGGACTCAGAATGTGGCACATAGGAAAGTTTTATTGGAGGAGATTAGTAAGTGGCGAAGAAAAGAGGAAATATTATGGTGGCAACAATCGTGAGTGGATATCCTCCGGTTCGGGGACAAAAATTCGAGTTGGTTTCATAGTAAATCTAGTATCAGGAAAGCCAACAGCACTATTTCGAGCTTAATGGGGACAGATGACAAGCTCATATTGACATTCGAGAGATGGAGGAAATAATTGTCAACTATTTTGGCAAGTTATTCACAGCTAGTGATGCATCTAATATTGATATTGTTATCGACCTCATTCCTACCAAGGTTATAGATAATATGCAAACTATATTGGAAAAAGTGTACTATGAAGATGAAATTTATGGAGCACAGAAACAAATGCATCCGAGGAAGGCACCGGGCCCTGATGGTATGAATCCATTCTTTTTTCAGAGGTACTGGACTATAGTGGGTGAGGACATTTGTGCTGCAGTGATAACTATTCTGAAATGGGGGTCTTCCCTGAAGGTCTTAACCACACCTTTGTGGATTTGATCCCCAAAAAATATGAGCCAGTTGAGATTAGTGACGTTAGGCTGATAAGCTTATGTAACGTAGTGTATAAGCTTGTCACTAAAGTTATTACTAATCGTCTAAGGGAAATACTTTCTTTAATCATTTCCGATTATCAGAGTGCATTTACACCTGGGCGGCTAATAACTGATAATGTTCTTATGGCGTTCGAAGTCTTTCACTCAATGCATTGTCACTCTAGTGTGACTATGGCCATCAAGTTAGATATGTTAAAGGCGTATGACAGAGTTGAGTGGATTTTTCTTCGAAGAGTCATGCAGAAACTAGGGTTCAGCCAGGGTTGGATCGACTTGGTAATGAGATGTGAAAAGTCAGCCACGTTCTCGTTGTTACTAAATGCTAAGCCAATGGGGTTTGTAAAACCATTGAGGGGCCTCCGCCAGGGTGACCCTATTTCTCCCTACCTGTTCTTATTTTGTGCGGAGGATCTATCCTACCTATTATCTAGTGCAATGGAGAGGTGAATGTTATTTGGACATCGTATTTGCCCGAAAGCTCCTATTATTTCACACCTTTTGTTTACAGATGATACTGTTATTTCTTACAAAGCATATGAAGGACAGATTGAAGTGGTGAAAAATATCTTGGACACTTATGAGGCATCTTTGGGTCAGTAGATTAATTGTGACAAAACCCAGGTAATGTTTAGCAAAGGGACCCCTCAGAGCATTAAAGAGAATACTCTGATTATTTTCGACATCAATGAAGTGCTATCTCATGATAAATATTTAGGGCTTTCCACTAGAGTGGGTCGTTCCAAGAAGAAGCTTTTTCTCCACATTAAAGATTGAATTAGTAACGCTTAAACGGGTAGATGAACCATCACCTCTCCTGGGCGGGTCGGGAAGTACTAGTAAAAGCAGTGGCTCAAGCAATCTCGACGTATTCAATGAGCATATTTAAGTTCCCAAAAGAGCTATGTGACAAGATGCAATATTTAATTATTCGATTTTGATGGGGACATACAAAGGATTCTAGGAAAGTTCATCTTATTAGCAAGGACCGATCGTACCGAAGCAAGCTTGATGGAGGGCTGGGGTTTCAAAATTTGGAAGACTTTATCTGGTACTCTTAGCACAACAATTATGGAGATTGCTATAAAATCCGAATGCCTTGGTAAGTAGACCCTTTAAGGGTATCCACTTCCCCAATGTTCTTTGCTTGATGCAGAGCTAGGGAACCGTCCAAGCTACGCATGTAGAAGTTTATGGGGTGCAAGATGGGTTATTCAGGAAGGCACTAGGTGGAGAGTTGATGATGGGCTGTCCTTAAACATTTGGGAGTCGCAGTGGGTTCTAAGACCAAGCTCACTTAAGGTGACTACTCCATTTAAGCCAAACTACGTGTGGGTGATTTTATTGATAGAGATAAAGGGGATTGGCGGGTAGATATGCTTGAATTGGTTTTCTTACCGGTGGATGTTGACCTTACTAAATGTATCCCATTGAGCTGCTCATGGCCATATGATCGTCTGGAGTGGCATTATGCTACCAACGGAGAGCTATCAGTGAAAACTGCCTATCACTATATCCAACAAAAGAAGAGAGAATCTCCCTCAAGGGAGCGGAACTGGAGGTGGGAAGGGAAGGAGGGCTGTGTGGCGCTTCTGTGTACCTCCTAGAATCAAGCTTTTTGTGTGGAGATGCTGCTCTAGTGTATTACCTACTGCGGGATGCCTAGCTCGGAGGATTCTGAATTTTGCTATGCGGTGTAGTGTGTGTGATGCGTTGGAGGAGGCAGATGTTCATGCGCTTTACCAATGCCCATTAGCGAGAGCCATATGGATGGAGACTCAATTTAGTAATTTAGTGGCATCAATCTTGGCTGACACAGTATGGGACGTTTTCTTTTTCGCAATAGAACAACTAGAAATTGACCAATGATCTAATTTTATTGTTAAAACTTGGAGTGTGTGGAACACTTGATGTAAGTGTCTCTTGGAAGAAGGCTTCTCTATGGACACCAAAGTGTGGACTCAAGCTTTGAAATTTGTCCATGATTTCCAAAAAAACTGATGCGACGGACAGGAGTGGTGAAAGAGCGGGAAGACTCTTACATGGAGATGCCCCCCATGGTTATATGAAAATCAACTTTGATGGTGCAAAGCTAGGCAGTTGGTGGGAGAGGGGGATGTTGTGGTCTCAGTGGTGTAGCAAGGTCCAAACTTTCTGGGCCCCAAAATAGAGGAGGCTCGGGCTTGCCGGTTTGCTATCCAGGAAGCTCAACGTCAAGGGTTTCGTAGCGTCATCATAGAAGGGGATTGTCAAGCCTCGATCACGAAGTTGAAGAAGAAACAACAGATTGCCTTCGATATAGCGACTCATAATTGACAGTATTATTAGCCTTAGTAACAAGTTTGATTTTTGTGCTTTTTCATTTGTTGGTAGGGAAGGAAACAAAGTTGCTAATGCTATAGTGCATCTTCAGCCCTATTTCTCGGCTTCCCGAGTTTGGCTAGAGAATGGGCTAGATTGTGTTTTCAATTTGACTCTTGATGATTTATGTTTCCATTTGAAGTTAGATGAATAAAATCCTTCCCTTTGTGATTAAAAAAAAAAAGAGAGAGAGAGAGCTATTTGGGCCAAAACAACTATTTTAAATGATTTTTTATTGAACACTACAATTAATTATTTGATAAGTCAAAATAACAAAAATCAGGCCATAATACTTTTGTTCCAAAAAAATCTTGCAACCAAGTATCCCCGATAATACCTCATCAACTCATAATTTATAAGATGACTTGTAATTACTCATTACGCCAATCATGTTGCAACAACTTATGATTACATAGTGGGCTACTGGGCTTGCTATACATTACGGTATTAGAAAAAGAAAAGGAGGAGAACCTGTCCGGAAACCATGGAGAAATTGAGACCCACAAGGGATGCACTATTGAACTCCACGAAGCTTGCATAGCACGAACCACTGAAGGACCAAATTAAATAAGCATCATCCACTATTCCACTTTATTCTTTTGGCGCCTCAGTAAACACTTTGAATGCCAAGTTGTAGCTGTACATTGTCGTAGCACACCAGCACTCATTCCTTCTAGCCCCCTCTCTTTCACTCCTTTCTCTCTCTAACTTTCAAAGTCCCCAGTTTTCTGGGTTTTGTGGCCAAATCTCAAAGGGGGAAAATGGAGCAGCAGCAGCAAAAGAACCAAAGGGTTATAGCTCAAGAATCGGAAGAAACCGAAGAAATTCAGCATGGCCCCTTGCCCGTCGAACAACTTCAGGTGAGAACCTCAAATCTCACCTCTTTTTCTGGCCTCCATTGAAATTCCCCATTTGGGTCTTCTTTTTTGCCTTCCAAATGTGGGGTTTTCTTGATTTTTATCGAGGATTTCGCGGGTAATTTCTCGTTTCTTTAAATTTTCTGTAATTTTATTGATATTGCGAAATGGGTGCTTTTGTCTGGCTGTTTTTGGGCTAATTTTGTCGAATTTGATTCTTTCTTGATACTTCTTTTCCTTCGCCCAAGTGGGTGTCCTTGTATGATACGGAAATTTTTATTGTTAGTCTCAATTTGGGGTTTAGGGTTTTTGATAGTTGTATTGCGTGCTCTATCTTGAACTGAGTTATGTTCTTAATTTCGGCTTACGAGGTTGATCACATTGCAGTTCTTGATCCCCAGGATTGATCTCGTCGCCAATATATCAACAGCACTATGGGGTTTCTTGAATACTATGCATTTTTCTGACTGCGTTGTCTGCTGCTAACTAATTGATTGGGTTCGATTGATTTTCACCACAAATTGGAGAAAGAAAAATCCACTTCCTTGCTTACCATGATTTGCTAGCTAATCAACCCATCACTAGATTTTGGGGTAATAACTAGAAAATGAACAAGTTGGTCCACATGCATCATTTTCTTTTTTGTTGATAATGTTGCAATTGAAGGGATGGTAAATTTGGGATGGAGGTGCATATTCGAATAATTCTAACCTCCTGGGTGGAGTAATGCTTTTTGCTGGATTTTGGAGGGTGTTGCCTGCAAATTCATTTGGTTCCTCCGGATGTAGATTCTTTTAGGAGCAATTGCTCAAATTGCAAAATTCATATTCATTTTCGGTCTCTTGCTTCATTCAAATCCAAATCCATACCTGATGGTTCACATGGCTAGGGTGTGGGAGGGGTTAGATCTACCAATCTTACCCCTGAAATGAGGATAGGTTTTTCTGCTTTTCGTTAGATTAATTCTCATTCACTGCTTACCGCACGTTTTAAGGACTGGGTTTTTTTTTTGGGGGGGGGGAAGGGGAGGGGGTATAGGACAATTTAGCGAGGTGTTTTGTTTTCGTTCATAATCATTGAAACTGTAAAAATACAAATTGCCTAAAAGTGATTTTTCTAGATATCTGGAGGAAAATAGGTCTCTAGATTATTAATATGAAAATCGACTTTTTGAAAGCGGTTTTGGGGTTTTTGATTTGACATCATCTTGGAGAAGATCAGTGCTAATGAAGGATTCTATATTCAGATACCAAACAAGGCAATCTCCCCGTCATGCGCATTTTGTACTCTGCGGAGGCATGACCGTAACCCATTTGGTTCTGTCTTGTCGGTTATCCTACTTTCTCCAATCATATTATTTTGGCTGGTACAGATGTCAGATGAGAAGGAGTTGCCAGGGGATAATTCTCACAAAGTTTGCTGATCAGCTTGTGGGGTCTTGGAGAAAGCACTATTCTGTGGGTTCTTTCGCTGGAAAGGATGGGGAGGATGTTTTAGAATTCAGTTTCAGATTGATAATTTTGGATTGGTTTCTCTGCATCTATGTAATGCCATAAAGCAGGGGATTCTGTGGGGTTTACCGTTGTTTGGTGTGAAGCTGTGAAGTGCAATTGAAGCACTCGATCCCCCCCCCGGGGCAAAAAAAAAAACACTTACTGTTCCTGATTAATGGTGTGGTTTAGGGGACTTCTAGTCCTCCACTTTTGTACAGCTCTTTTCTGGTTAGCTAGGAATTAGGAATGCTACATCCTCCCTTCCCCATTGATATTCTCTTCTTCTAATATACATTGTCTTCCTGTCTCAAATACTCTGACTAAATTTTTTTTGATTGATTCATTCTTAAGAAAGTGATTCCAATTGTGAATTGAGCTTATTTTAGTTGGCTTGCTTATTTTCATGAGGGATGATCAACAGCAAATTGAGCTCGATTTTTCTTTCATTGAGCAACAACAATTAATAGCAGGAGAATGAGTTTAGGAGAAATACTATGAGTCCTCACTTCTGAACCTTTCATATGTTGTAGGCTGCTGGTATTGCTGCCATGGATGTTAAAAAGCTTAAAGATGCTGGTTTGTGCACAGTTGAAGCTGTAGCCTATGCTCCTCGCAAAGAACTTCTTCAAATCAAAGGAATTAGTGAAGCTAAAGTTGACAAAATAGTTGAAGCTGGTTAGGCAATTATTACCAATGGCATATGATTTTGATTCACTTCCTTTTTAGCTTGATTGTTCTATAAAGCTTTGTTTGAATTGGCAGCTTCCAAACTGGTTCCTTTGGGATTTACTAGTGCTAGCCAACTGCATGCGCAGAGACTTGAAATCATACAGATAACATCCGGCTCTAGGGAGCTGGACAAGATCTTAGAAGGTCAGTTTATCATATTTTTCATTAGGAAGATGTATATTACTATATCTGAGCATTCAGTAATCAAGTGGATGTTCTGAAGATATATTATGTGACAGGGGGAATTGAAACGGGATCAATCACAGAAATATATGGCGAGTTCCGCTGTGGAAAGACTCAATTGTGTCACACTCTCTGTGTCACTTGCCAAGTAAAAGTTCTATCTAATCATTGCCACAGTTCGTTTCTCATGAAACGTTGACACAGTGTTTGTTGGGACCCCAATCTCTACAAGGAGTCCCGTTATTAATGTTTTTTTTCCGTCGTTCCTGACATGATATCTGAAAAATCTATCCATAAGGATGGATCCCCACCCCCTCTTATTCTTTTTTTGCAGTTACTGCAATTAGAAACAAACTTGAGTTAAACTACTTGCTTTTGTTCTATTAGTGTAGCTATACAGCTGCATATTCTTGGGCAAATGGGCAATCCTAGGGTAAGATTGCTACATCTGCCCCCCCCCCCAAAAAAAAAAGGACGTTTTCTGGGGTATGCATTTGGATTTGGTTTGTTTAAGCCTTTCTGGTTACATATGTGTGCCCATCAAACTGACTGATATCTCTTTCACTTGAGTTATAATGCTCATTATGCACTCTGGAATGTTTGGGTTTCAGCTTCCGTTAGACCAAGGAGGGGGTGAAGGCAAGGCAATGTATATTGATGCTGAAGGGACATTTAGGCCACAGAGACTTCTACAAATTGCAGAGAGGTATTGTAGAGCTTCTTGAAGATGAACACATCTGTCGGCAGTTTCTTTAGTTGACAGTGCTCTGCTTCCAGGTTTGGGCTGAATGGTACCGATGTATTAGAGAACGTGGCTTATGCACGAGCATATAACACCGATCACCAGTCAAGGCTTTTGCTCGAAGCAGCTTCAATGATGGTTGAAACAAGGTTTTTCTTTTCCCTGATATTTTAGAATTGATCCCACTTGATTTTAATTCTTTTTTCAATTTTTGATTGAGCATTATGTTTTCAAGTTTTGCATTCTTGTCAAATTGATGCATAATTAATGTAAGAAATAGTTGCCAAGTCACTGCTGAATTTCGCACATGACGGGTATATCCAATCCTTTCTGCCAGCCTACAATGCTCGAGGAAATCACATTCATTTTTGTCAGTGGAATTTTTGACCAACCTTTGATGGTTAACAGTCACTGTGAACATGGAAATTGAACTTTAGTGCAGCTCTTTTTACTATGGAAAGTAACAAGAACGTCCTATGGCTTCAATATGTTGGCATTTTAATCAATCTTGATGCTGTGAGATCATTTCTGGATGGTTGTTATGTTGGCATTTAATCTATCTTTTTGCTGTGATATCATTTCTGGATGATTGTTGTCATCGACCACCTTGGCTTGCAAAATGCTGTGCTTGGTTAGAGGGCAATAGCTGAATTGCAAAACTGAAAAGGGACTTTGCTTTTGCAGATTTGCGCTTATGATAGTGGACAGTGCTACAGCACTCTACAGAACAGATTTCTCTGGAAGGGGGGAGTTATCAGCTAGACAAATGCATCTAGCCAAGTTCCTTAGAAGCCTTCAGAAGTTGGCTGATGAGGTAATAGACAATCCTACAACTTTTTCAGAGTTGATTACTTTAATAGATATCACAATAGGATTATGAAATATTGTAACACGAAATTTAGGGTACGAGACAAGCCCCTTCCTCAAAGTCTCACATGGGCGACTCACGTTTGGGGGGGGGGTGTTGCCAGGTAATAATCTCACCCTTCAGTTACAGAGGTTGTTTCATTGGGCCCTAGATTTGAAATTATTGACTAATAAATAGAAAAAGAAGTAGAAGAGAGTTCGAGGGGGGCAAATTCTAAAAGTTGGGGTACCAATCTGGAACTATTTCCAGGTTGAGTATCATGAAGAGCCCTCGTCAGCGGATACGATAAGAATGCTACTTTCAGTCCTTGATTGCATTGGTTACCGTTGTTGCAGTTTGGGGTCGCTGTTGTCATCACGAACCAAGTGGTAGCCCAAGTGGACGGTTCTGCAGTCTTTGCAGGTCCTCAAATCAAGCCTATTGGAGGCAACATCATGGCTCATGCTTCCACCACAAGGTCTGTGAATCTCAGCCTTCCATCATTTCATATCAGCCTATTCTTCTGCTTAACCTGTGAGTTCTCCTACCGTCTCATCGTTTGAACAGGCTTGCTTTGCGAAAGGGGAGAGGGGAGGAGCGTATATGCAAAGTAATAAGTTCGCCCTGTCTGGCTGAGGCAGAAGCTCGGTTTCAGATTTCTGCAGAAGGTGTCGTTGATGTCAAGGACTGACACATAAGTCATCCCCCGTTTTCCAGTCAGCCATGTATGCTTTACAAGTCTTGTCAATGTAGATCCTCATTTTTTGTGAGCTGTTTTTCTTTGAAATTCTTGTACCAGGATTCTGCAAATGTACTTGTGTAATGTGATATAGTAAAGTTGATTTGTACCATGCATGATAAAAGAAGGCATTTTTTCCCCCATTCCTTGTTTTGGAGACTAGATGGCCAATTGTTTTCAGTAACACCATGTAAACTTTAATAATGGCAACTACAGTCCGAGTGCATCTAAATTGAATTCAACTTATTTTTCAACTAAATCGAATTAAACTTATTGTGTTGAATAGTTTTTATTTTACTAGGTGAAACTGCATTCATTTAAGTTGGATTCTAAACTTATGTTCGCTAGGTTAAAATAAACTAAATTTATATTTGTTGAACAAAACTTATTTAAAACATAAGTTGAAAAAAAAACAGAGCCTATGTGAATATATCCACAACGATAGGGGAGCCCTGGCCACCAAATTTTTTGTAAAGAATAAAGGAAAAGACTAGGGCGATATTGGTGTTTGCATTATGAAAAATGTTGCTACTAGTTATTGTATACTCTTATGAAACACAAGTCGAAGAGAGAATGAGCGTTTTCCAGAGCAAGGAAGGTCGAAGTCCCAATGAAACGGATCTATTGAGAAGATCAAGAAAAAGATGAAGCATATGCTTTGGTTCTCAAATCCAGACCATGGCCATGATGGTGATGTTGAAATGCAGGATTTTGATGAAAGTGAGGAGGAATCAGGGGTTCCTAAGTCCTTTGCCCATGATGAGGGCCCTCCTGAGAACCTTATAATATCATATAGGGCAGATTGAACCAGAACAACCCCCACTTAAGTTTCACTTCAGGTCTATAATCGAAAGGGATGCTGGGGATGACCTTGATGTCTTGGATGATGATATCCCACAGGAGGAAGATCACTTGCCCTACCATCAGGGATTTAAAACACGGATGCGGGCGCGTTTGCGGTTTCAGTCGTGTTGGCATGGGATCATTTGGATGCGCTGGTCGTGGAACGGATTGCGTCCATCGTGGCATGAGAAGGTTCACGTAGATGAATTTGCCATCTGTATTTGTATTTTAGTACCACAATTCGATAAGTAATGTTGTTTTGTAGCATAATTCTTATTTAAGTGCATTAGATTGGGTCAATTTTGATGATATTCAAACGAAATAAGTAAGAAAAGTTTTGAGGCAAATTGTAATGTTATAGAATAGTAAAAATGATACAACATTGCAATAGTTTATTTGAACCAAACAAAGGAGTGGACAAAAGATGCAACACGGTAGCAAACATGCTTTACTTCGTACAATGACAACATAAAACTCCACAACTGAAATACAAATAATCACCATCAGAATGAACGGCGAGCAGGCTCTTGGTAATTGGTTTCCTCATTTTGATCTTCCGTGTAGCCTCTATCTATCCCTTGTTGCTGGAAAAAGTATGATGACGTTGCGTCCATCCAAGATTGACCACTTGAACTAGAATCTCCACCATGAATCGTGGGACGGTAATAATGATGGCCATTATAATTAATAGTCCCGTGGTTGAAGACCTGAAAATTGTCATGAGTTTGGCAGTTTGGATTGGATTGAGGAAGATGTGGTTCACTACCAGGATAAGAGGGGTAAGATTGGTCAGACGATGTACACCAATCTGCATTTGTTTGATTACATCCATAGTTATATGGACCACCATCATAACTGTCGAAATCATATGACCAATTACAGTAAGCAGGCGCTGTAAAAGTGGAAGGCATTTGTTGTTCATTTGGACACCTATGCGCGACCTGGTTGTCATAATCAGGCGGAGCTTTGCTTGCTTTACCTTTGGCCTTTCTGAGGCGACGATAAGTATGTACAATTGTCTCTTCTTCATACCCTTCACGTCTTCTGCTATTATGATCAGACATAGTAGGGTTAATGTCTCTTGAAGACGGTCTAGAGGATTGAGAAGTACCAATATCATTAACACCTCGATTGCCTCCATTCCTTCCATCAGCAGTGCTTGGAGGACTTAAATCGCCTCCAGACCCACTATTGTGGGTACCTTGAGATTGTTGATCTACACTGCACCGAAATGGAGGAGAGACGCCCAATTGTCGATCCTCATCATCGTAAATGTTCATAATATCATCCTCTTCTTGACCATCCACATCCAACCAGTGTAAATCATCACCTTCAAAAACTGGTCGCTCCTTTTCTGAAAACCACAGATTTATTTGATCACTATCATCGAAGATGTTGTTGAGATCGATAGGAGTGAAAGCATCAGTGAGTTGCTCTTGACTTCTTCGTCCTAGACTTCACAATTTCAACTTCTGATTATAATGGAGGTAAACAATTAGATTGAGCTTTTTGTAAGTCAATCTATTTCGTGTCTTTGTATGCACCTGACTAAACATACTCCAATTTCTCTCACAACGAGATGTAGAAGTTGTTTGACTTAAGACTCGAACTGCAATGCGTTGGAGTTCAGGCGCACAACCGCCATAAGTTATCCACCATTCAGTTGCATTACACAAATTACAAAAATAAGTTACGTTTTTCAAGTCCCTTATATGCAATATAACTACGATTGTGGTTAAGTATGTAACCACCTGGCGTTGTATTCTTCACTGCCCTTTGAGCTAAAGGTGTTCCAAAAGTGTCCTGACCTTGCCTATATAAGAAAAGCTGATTCATTGCTATTATTTGCGTTTCAATATTTGGGTCCAACCTTATTATCACTCTTTGTACTCCGGCTCTTATCTCCGCTTCATTGGGGGCTTGTTCATGTTCTCGATACATGTATTCAGGAATGAAATACTATCCTGAAAAAAGGCAACACACATTAATGAAGGCTATAAACAATCCATATGCAATGTAATAATTACTTAATCACTAATAAAGAAAAATTGAATAATTGAAAAAGAATGACAATTTAGTTTTACCGGCAGCATGTAGATCGGAATGTAACTGAAAGTTTTATCTCTTGTCGATGATGTCCCAATACCTTTGATAATATCTGCAATTGTCCTTTATAGCATACTTAGCCCAAACCATGGCTTCATATATATAGCCCATCGTAGGCTTATCATCTTCATCAACGAGTCTCAAAACCCTTACCAAAGGTTCATGCGCTTTGAGAACGTCATCTGCATTTCTCCAAAGTTTCAAAGCTTTAGGAGTGGATGATAGAATAAGGTCACGCACTTCTTTGGCATGTGCATTGTTCGCTCTTCCCTATCTAGAGTTCTGCCACTCAAATGATTCCCACATGTCTCTTAGAGCAGTTTTATGTTCAACGACACTCTCCAAAGATATGAAATTAGTGGCAAACCGTGTTATGCCAACTCTAACAATATCTCGACCATTGGTGAACTTCTTCATATAATTCACAGCTCAATCGTACTTGTATATATAGTTGGAAATCCTTCTCGCTGTCTCTATAACTTTACCTATGTTCGTTGTCCCAGCAAGGTCCTCCAAAATAAGATCCAAGCAATGAGCTGCACACGCCGTCCAGAACAGGGTGGGATACTCATCCATTAATCTCATCCCCGCGGCCTTCATTGCGGATGCATTGTCCGTCACTATTTGCACGACTTTCTCTGCGCCAACCTCTTCAACAACTTTCTTCATTGGTTTCAAGTAGTAATCAGCATCTTTGCATGTGACATGTGATGCATCAACTGATTTGTGATAAACAGTGATGCCATTCGAGTAGATGAGAAAATTGATTATGTTATACCTGGTCATACTCGACCAGCCGTCACACGTAATAGTGACCCCTCTTTCCTGCCACATGTTGGTAAATCTTGATATCCATTGTTTTATCTCCTGATAGGCCTCTGGTAGATATATTTCTGCGAGTTCATAAGAACTCGAAGCCCTTACATCCCGATCAACTTCACGAATGGTGTCAAGCAGTGGATTGGTATATATCGAATCAACAACGGTGAATGGTTGGTTGTTGTCAATTACCCAACTTCCAAATGCCTTGATCAACTTCTTCTTTGTGGTTTTCATCCAACTAGCATTCACTTTTGATTGTTTGGTTCTGGTTCGACCTTTTTCGAGATCAATTTGCACTGCCTTCAGTCTCTCCGTAGGGGTTGACAGAGGCGTAAATGCCATAACCGCTTTTCCAGAACCTCCTTCCCACACTGTAAAAGATCGACGCATTGGGGCTTGAGTCGCTTGACTGCATCCTACTTCATCGTAAAATCTACCCCTACTTGCTCTAAACACCTGTTGGTCATGACGGAGTTGGTGTTGTTGTAGACTTTGGTATCTAGCAAATGCTAGCTGATCATTGTCCTCGTCATCGTCTTCATCAACATCAATTCGGTTAATTGATCTTGCGATTTCTTGTTCCAAGTCTCTAGTCCTTCTAACCTTGTCTATCTTTTTCTCCTTCAACTCTTGCAGTAACTTATTCATGTCTCTTTTAACCTCAGCAGATACTTCAGGATAAGCTGCAACATCACCCGTCTTGTGTGCCAAGTGTTGCTTCAAACGTGTGATCCCGCCTTTTATTATCTTACCACAAAATTTGCACTGCACTTGCTTTTTGCTACCGTCCACCGCAGTATCAAAATGCCATCCCATGTCTTCAGTTGATCGACTACTGTGCCCGGACATTTTACAGGACCTATGTAAAATATAGGGAAAACAAATATAACAATAACTTAAGTAACATGAACGTAGCATGATCGTTAGTAACGTACAAATATAATAATTTTTGTCAATTATCATAAAAATAAAATATTTAATATAACTATCATAAATTGACTTTACAGTTAACGTAAAAACGCCATAATTAACATATAGTGACCCACAACTTTTCTAATTAAGAGAAAGGTAATATGATCATAAATAATATAAAGGTAACATAATTAACATAAAACATAATAACGATAACATATTTATCATAAATAACATATATATATTTAGCATAATAATTAATATACACATAACCAAAAAGTCACATAATTAACATAAAACGTAATAACGATAACATATTTATAATAAATAACATATATATATTTAGCATAATAATTAATATAAACATAACCAAAAATTCACATAATTAACATAACCAACATAAAATATAATAACAATAGCATATTTATCATAAATAACAGATATATATTTAGCATAATGATTAATATGAACATAACCAAAAATTCACATAATTAACATAATTAACATAAAACATAATAACGATAATATATTTATAATAAATAACATATATATATTTAGCATAATAATTAATATAAACATAACCAAAAATTCACATAATTAACATAATTAACATAAAACATAATAATCATAACATATTTATCACAAAAAACATATATATATATCTTGCATAATGATTAATATAAACATAACCAAAAATTCACGTAATTAACATAATTAACATAAAACATAATAACGATAACATATTTATAATAAACAATATATATATATATATATATATATATATATATTTAGCATAATAATTAATATAAACATAACCAAAAATTCACATAATTAACATAATTAACATAAAATATAATAACGATTTTATCATAAATCGTACTTGTATATATTTACCATAATAATTAATATAAACATAACCAAAAATTCACATAATTAACATAATTAACATAAAACATAATAATGATAACATATTTATCATAAATAACATATACATATTTAGCATAATAATTAATATAAACATAACCAAAAATTCACATAATTAACATATTTAACATAAAACATAATAAGGATACCATATTTATCATAAATCGTACTTGTATATATTTAGCATGATAATTAATATAAATATAACCAAAAATTCACATAATTAACATAATTAACATAAAATATAATAACGATAACATATTTATCATAAACAACATACATATATTTAACATAATAATTAATACAAATATAACCACAAATTCACATAATTAACATAAGTAACATAAAACATATCATAATTAACAAAAAAATTCTTGACAATAATAATATAATTAAGTAGAGTCAGTTAAATTTGGGGTTTCTAGAAGCCTCAACCGGGTTTTAAATCCCTGCTCAACCCTCACGGCCTCACCCTACTCCTTCGACCTCCTCCTCTTTACCCTGCTCCTTCGGCCTCCTCACTAGTCACTGACTCACTGCCCTCACTCCTTCCACCTTCATCTTTAGCTTGCTCATCAACCTCCTTGTCGCTGTTCACAGCTTCCACTGCCGGTGGCCTCCTCCCCTCTCCTTCTTGCGTCTACGGTCTACCCCTTCACCGGCGCTGCTCATCCCTTCGTCTTCACTCATCACTCCTCACCGTCACTGTTTGCCTTCCTCCTTCGACTGCCGGTGGCCTCCTCCCCTCTCGCTCTGCCGCCTAACCCTTCACCGGCACCATCTGAATTTGGATGCTACAAAAAAAGGGAAATAGCGTTAATAAGGTTTGTGTTCCTTCCATGGTTGCTCCCCTTTGCTAGATCTGAATTTTGCTTACCACTTTGTCAGATCTGAATTCTTGGTCTATTTTTCTTCCCATTTGTGACACAAACGGTGAATTTATAATGGCTGTGTGCATTCATGTACTATTTTCGCCACTCATCTCCATCTTTGTCTTCTATGTTTGTCTAGAGAACAATTTCGCGCCTGAAAATCTATGCTTCAGATTGTGTGCTTGTTGGTCAGTTGGTCCCCTGTCATTTTGGTCCATCTTTGTCCTTTTTGGTCGAGTTACTCGCCCGTGATTCGTTACGGCATGGGAAACACAGCCGTTCTATGGTGACAAGCTTGTCACACTGACTATTCGATGGTTTTCGGTTCGTCCAAGTTCAATTCCGTTTCACATCGGCCCCAGAACGGCCGAGTTTTAAATCCCTGCCTACCATCTACCTTACCACGAAGGAGAAGAGGAAACTTAGAGAACCATGGATGCACGAGTTGATTATAAAACTATTTGAGAAAAGAATTGGATATCTTCAACTAAAGAGGAGACTAAGGACAAACTGGAAACTTAAGGGAGATTTCTCTACGTCAGTAGATTCTTGGTTGTTGAGGGTTATGAGTATGCCTTGACTCAAGGTCCATGGCTTCTTGGAGATAGTTATCTTGTGATTTATAAATGGGTCCCAAGCTTCATTCCGGAGCAGGCCCCTATACAAAAGCTTACCGCGTGGGTAAGGATCCCTCGCCAGAAATTTGGATTTTCTTTTAAAGAAAATTGGCCAGAAATTTGGAGGGGTCTTTAGAGTGGATCTCAGAACTGCTACGGTAGATAGGGGATAATATACTTATTTGAGTGTGGAGGTAGCCCTATCAAAACCATTGCCATCAAAGCTTCGCATGATAAGGAGGACATGAAGAATCCAATATGAAGGTTACATTTTATATGCTTTAAATGCGGCAAGTTAGGACATAAGGATGATACTTGTCCTATGCAATGGCGGAGCTACATAGAGGCAAGGGGGGTCAATTGACCCCCCAGCTTTTTGGGGGAAAAAAAATTAAATAGGGGATATTTTTGCGGGAAAAAAATATATATATATATATATTAATTCGTTCAGATATAATTTACAAAATTATCCTTGCCCGCATGGTTGGTTTCCCCCTCCGCGTTTCAACGGGTCGCGTGTTCGAATCCTTGTTGCTACCAGCCCCTTCGTTTTTTTTTTTTTTTGAGATTTTGGAAGTTTATTTAACCTGCCCTTGCTGTTGCTGCCTTGTGTCCACGACCCTTCTCGCCCATCTCTGCTGCACCTTGCTCGCACGCCAGCCCCTGCCCAGTGCCCACTCTCTCTCTTACTCTTTAGCCGCCGCCCACCGCCACCGACATGCCGTCCACCAACCGGCCGCCGCCGCCGCCCGCCGGTCGCTAGGCCCCACTTCACTCGTCCTCATCTCTTATACTTACTCCTAAATCTCAACTCCCAATTTGAGGTAATTCTCAAAAATACTCAATTTTTATTTTTAATTTTGTTATTTTGTAAATAATTATGTTTATTTCACTGATTTTAGTTAGATTTGTGTTAAATAATTGATTAATTTAGTAAATTACTCATAATTCATGAATTGAAAATAAGGATTTTAATCTAATTGTCTTATTGGTTGAAGATTTAAAATTGAGCTAATTTTCTTTATAATTACTTCCTTATTTATGTTTAGTTTACTAATTTTTATTGAATTTGTGTTGAATAAGTGGTTAATTTAGAGATTTACTCATCAATTCAAATATTAGGTTTTGCCTTTCTTGATTGAGAATTTAGAAATTAGAATTGGGGTAATTTGTTGGTTGTTGTTTGTTTATTTGTGTTAAATTTATTGACTTTAGGCAAATTTGTGTTTGTTTATGATAAACACAACCTACCCCAATTCTAATTCCTAAATTCTCAATCAAGAAAGGCAAAACCTAATTTTGTAAATAATTATGTAAATTATTTTGTAAATAATTATGTTTATGATTTACTAAAAACCATGAACCTAAGTAAGAATTTAATTGTGTTTTTCAGTTTAAAATGGAGAAGTTTTTTAACAAGATAGCTAGACAATCTGTTGGTTCAAGTTCTGCGTCAGAAAACTCACCACTGATCCAAGAAAGTGCCAAACAAAGTACTCAACCATCGTCTAGCAATGAACAACCAGCAAGCACTAATCCATCTTCTTCCAGGAGAACTCCAATCGATATTAATGCTCTTCCATCGGATCCAGCCGATAGAAAACCAATTTCAAGTTATCATCCGAATGGTCGTGATGAGGTAAGAAGAGCATATTTACAAAAGGTCCTTACTAACCCCGAAATCATGCATTCCCTCAAACTAAAATGTCCAATTATATGCGGCGTTTTAATGAATCATGGTTTGCAGCATATCCTAATTGGTTAGAATATAGCATAAAAGAAGATACGGCATTTTATTTGTGTTGTTATTTGTTCAAGAATGACAAGTTGGGTCATGGTAGAGGGGATGCATTTACAAGTAAAGGCTTTAGAAATTGGAAGAAGAGGAAATCATTTGATGCACATG
Organism: Carnegiea gigantea; assembly: GCA_029747015.1. Lineage (NCBI taxonomy): Eukaryota > Viridiplantae > Streptophyta > Magnoliopsida > Caryophyllales > Cactaceae > Carnegiea > Carnegiea gigantea. Next base: position 596,634 of record JAKOGI010000179.1, on the reverse strand, counting down.
TTGGTGAAGTAAATAGTGTGCATAATCAATGTGTTAAAATGTGTGAAGATCTTTTGATACAAAAGCAATCCATACAAACTGCCTTAGACAAACAATCTGAGGAGGTTAAATCTGAATATCGAGTCCGTTTAAATGCTTCAGTTGAAGTGGCAAGGCAACTTTTGAGTGGAGCATTGCCTTTTCGAGGTTATGATGAAAGTGAATCTTCAATAAGCAGAGGTCATGTTTTGGATTTGTTAGAATGGCATACCCAAAGTAATGAAAATTTTGGAAGTATTTTTCAAAAGGCTCCATTAAATCATAAATTGACTTCTCCTGACATCCAAAAAGACATTGCTCATTCTTGTGCAAAAGAAACCATTGGAAAGATTCTTGAAGAACTTGGAGATGGATATTTGCTGTATTAGTTGATGAATCCTGTGATGTATCTTGTGAACAACAAATGGCTATTATCTTGCGATATGTTGATAGAAAGGGATTTGTTATGGAGCGTCTACTTGGTCTTGTTCATGCCACCGATACTTCCTCTTTGTCACTAAAGGAAAATATTTATTCTTTGTTATCTTAATATTCCTTGAGTCCATCTCGCATAATAGGACAAGGGTATGATGGGGCTAGTAATATGCGTGGGCATATCAATGGGCTTAGAGCTTTGATTATGCAAGATTGTCCATCGGCACATTACATTCATTGTTTTGCTCATCAGTTTCAATTAATTCTTATTGCGGTTGCAAATCATCATGATGATATTGAATGGTTTCTTGGGTGGGTTGGTGTTACATTGAATGTGATTGGTGGTTCTTATAAACGTAGAGATGAGTTTCGTGAAAAACAAGCAGAAGCAGTTGAAGAAGCATTACGTTTAGGTGAACTACAAACTGGACGGGGTTTAAACCAAGAACTTGGACTTGGAAGACCTAGGGACACTCATTGGGGCTCTCATTACAAAACATTTACAAATATGATTATCATGTTTGCTCCTATCATTGATGTGCTTGATGTTATAGCAACTCATGGAAATCATTCACCTGATAGAGTCACGGTGCAAGGTGCTTTGGATGCCTTACAAACGTTTGAGTTTGCTTTCTTATTACATTTGATGAAATTGGTGTTGGCTATTACAAATGCATTGAGTCAGGCTTTACAAAGAAGAGACCAAGATATTGTTAATGCTATATCTCTCCTTACTACTGCCAAGAGACAGCTACAAATAACAAGGAATCAAAGATGGGATGATTTGCTTGGTAAAGTTTCTTCATTTTGTGTGAAACATGATATTGAGATTCCTAACATGGATGACTTTCATATTATTCAAGGAAAATCCAAGCGTAGAGTTTCCAAGAGCACAAATGAGCATTACTATCGCATTGACGTGTTCTACACAATTCTTGATATACAAATGCAAGAACTTAATAGTCGTTTTTCTGAGGCGTCACTGATTTGCTTCTTGGGGTGGCTTGTTTGAATTCTAGTTACTCATTCTCTAACTTTGACAAGAACAAGATACTAGCAATGGCTCAACTATATCTAGATGATTTTGATAACTTGGCTGTTGAGACACTTGCTTGTGAGTTGGATACTTTCATTGCTAATGTAGCTGATGATGTGAGGTTGTCCAATGTTTCGGGACTTCCTGAGCTTTGCAGGAAGTTGGTTCAAACAAAGAAGTATTTGAGCTTTCCCCACCTACATCAACTTTCGAAGCTTGCATTGATTTTACCAGTTTCTACGACAACTGTTGAAAGAGTGTTCTCTACAAAGAAATTCATCAAGACCAAATTGCAGAACAAAATATCAGATGAATTTTTAAATGATACTGTTGTTGCTTATTTTGAGATTAATATTTTTAAAAGTCTCTCGAACGACGATATCATGCTTTACTTTCAAAATATGAGATTTCGTCGAGGACAACTTTCTTGAATGTAGTAGCTATGCATTTCATTTTTAGAACTATTAAAGTTTATATTATGTGTATTATTAATCTCGCCCCCTTTGGTTTAAATTCTGACTCCGCCCCTGGTCCTATGAGGAATGAAGAAGCGCATGTGGTGCCTATAACGGAGGAATCAAATGCAACTAATCGGGGCGGGCAAGGACAAGAAGCCACAGGACGAACGCACCTGTGGAAGTTGGATGTTGATCAAGAAACCTAGCCGGAAAAAGAAACCGAACCAGACGGATGATGGCACCAATAGACTGGCGGATAGAAATTGAACCGAAGGAATATCACAAAAGGAAGCAGTAGAAAATTTGTTGCCTTGCAAAATAACCAAGGCAAGGTAGAGAATCCGATGCTTCTGCAAGATGAGGAAGGTGAGGAAAGCAAGGATATCGCAACGATCGAAGCTAGAAGCAATAAGGAAACATCTAACAATGCCCCGCGTGGGTCACGATTTAGTGCGCTGTTGTTGTTAGGTCCAAATGTGAACTTTGAGGAAGATCAGGAAGGTGAATGCTTGCCAAGGGAGACAATCTGGGATGATGAAAATGGAAATGGCAAGGAAAATCCAATTGTCCAACCCTCTCCAAATTTGCAAGGTATGACCAATAGACATACCCACAATCAGCAAAGTCAGCCCAAAAGTCCATTGGGTTAGGCCCAGAAGAAAGGGACCATGTAGCGACCATCCAAAAGCCTAAGTCCACAATCTGCTTCTATGCCCAAACATTCAAATATCACCAATTATAATGTCACGAGGTGCTTTGCTCGTCATGCACCTGAAAATAGTAATGCAATTTGTACTGTCTTTGACCAATCTAAGGAAGGAAGCCAAGTTGTTGCACAGCGAAACTTAGTGGATATGACCCTCGCCTTGGGTAAGGAGAGAGACCGAGTCTCTGTCGGTACTAACACACAACTTATATTATTAATTCTCCCCTCCCAAGGAGTCTAGCACAGCTGCACAACCGCAGGAACCGCCAGATCCCGCCCCTAGTTTGAGCCCATCTTTGCAGGGCTTATCAAATGCCATGCTTCTTGGCTCCTCATTAGTGAATAAAACTGATGAGGATGTTTTCCAAGATGTCCTGAGTGAAGAAGATAACGATGAGAGAGATAGGCGTATGCAAGAGGACCATGCAAATATGCAGATACGTGAGGATAATCATGGGCTCCTAGATAGCGTAACCTTCTGAATAGCATCATGTTAATGATTATCTTGGTTATCTGTTGGATAATGACATTACCCCTTGATAACCCAATGATTCAAGATATTAGAATTTTGGTATAGAATTCACAAGGAGCTGGAAGTAGAGACTGTATCACTACTTCGAGGGAGCATATTAGAATATATTCTCCACAAACGATGGTACTGCTGGAAACTCATATAAGCAGTACCAATACATCTGGCAAAAACTGACCCAATTCAAAAATTCAACCCAAATCTGCCTAAAAATTTTGGGTTTCGAAGACGATTTTCTTGACCCGAGCTCAAAATAAATTAAACTCGAAAAACCCAAATTTTTTTGGGTCAAACCTGAACCAAACCTGAACTCACCCGCTCAACCCAAATATTACATCCTTATTTTGTATTTTTATTTAATTTTCTCCCTCAACAATAATAGTTTTTAATATAACGAATCATTTAAAGATACATTATATAATAATCGCATCCCTTCGCAAATTAGACAACATTTTCCTTTCCAAATTCATTCTCACAAAACAACGTCATATACAACTTATAAATGGAGCAACTTTAGAAAACAGGTATAAAGTAACTATCTAGTCTTAAGAAAATCAATTTAGAATAAGGCAAGTGTCAAAAATGCCTAAGTCATATTATATTCTTAGTAAAATGAATTTGTCTCATTGCATTTTAGATAATATTACTGTATAACAATCTAAAATGTTAGTGTTATAGATAATTGTAATATTTTATATGTCTATAATATTCTTTTATTTGGTTTCCTTCTAATTTGTCTCGAACTTAATGTCAGTGTTGGGTCATGGTGCAACTTATGTTCGAGTTAGGATTGGCTCACTGATAAAACACACTTGATTAGGTAATGGTAGGTTAATTAATAAAACATTGAATTATTAAATGGGATATAAACGGGTTGAACTACTCTGACATATTAATATGTTTTAGATGGGTCGGCCCATGAATGACCTGATCCATTATTAATGTTTTAATATATGGACCAACCCACCAAAACGTAACTCATTGTCTACACATACATGACGTTCATGTATCATATTGAAAAGATTGAATATTTTTTATATTCGTTTAAGAAATTACAATTACAATGCTTGTACATTAAATACAAACAATTTTAGGTAATAAATATGCCGAGATTTTGATTTTGATAGAAAGAGAAATAACTTACTAAAAAGGCGCTCCAAACCCGTTGAGTTGACCTCGAAAACCGAACTGGAAATACACCCGACCCGTATCTTACCTAAACCGAAATATATCTTATCTGTATTTAACACATCCACCCGCCCGAACTGACTGATCTCAGTACCAAAGTTGATATAGTCTACGATAATATTGGTTTTGGAGGCCGCTTTATAATGGAAGTTAGATGCTTCCACGGTAGTACCAGGATCTTCTGGAAAGATGATAACGTACAGGTTCCCATGAACATTTGTGATGATAGAGATCTTGAGTGGAGGCTCAAATCCGTTGATGTTTACTGCAGCCTATCCTAATCCTAATCCCTCTAGGAGGGAGGAGATGTGGACTCGATTATAGGCTTTTGCAATAATAGTCAATCGTCCCTGGCTATTAGCGAGAGACTTTAATGAAAACCGCACACTAGAGGAAAGAGATCATGGAGGGACTGACATGGCTCGATGGTGTTTGAAATTTAATAATTGGATTGAAAACAATACGCTATTGGACCTTGGTTTCTCGAGACCAAAATTCATTTGCAGTAGGTGGTTCTCCCAAAAAATGCGGAAAAGTGCCTGGCTTGATCGAGCATTTTGTAATAAGATTTGGGGAACAAGTTTCAAGAAGGTGCTGTCAAACACTTAACGCGACATTAATCCGATCATGAGCCATTACTTATCTCAACTAGTGGCTTCTCGCTATCAACGCAGGGCAATAAGCCATTTCGATTTCAAGTAGCCTAGTTGATGCATGAAGATTGAAGACTATGACATGTTTATTACCCAGAGATGGAAGGTGGAAGTCCCGCTTGTTCCAGCTCTGAAAGCTTTAGCAGATGACCTAAGTTACTGGAACAAAGAGGTATTCAGTAACCTCTTCTGAAGGAAGACAAACCTTTGGGGAAGAATTGAGGGCATTTAGAGGCATCTCTCATAGGGCGGTCCTCTATATTTGCTTAAGCTACAAAGGAGACTCCGTAAGCAGCTGGATGAAGTGCTTTATCAAATAGAATTATTTTGGTTCCAAAAATACAGAATGGAACAAATCTGAGATGGAGATTATAACACTCACTACTTTCACTCAAGTACCATAATTAGGAGGAAGGTGACTTGGATTGAAGGCCTACAAGACAATTTAGACAACTAGATTACTGACCTTGAAAGGGTCAAGGATTTAGTGATGAATTTTTATAAAGATTTGTTCACCAAAGAAGCTTTTTCTTCGAGTCAAACCGCCCTTTTGCCCAGCAAATCCCTACAACTCAAGGAGGAGCAGGTGGATTGGCTAAGTAAACACTTCACACCTAATGAGCCATGTTTTTTCAAAGGTATGGGAATTTAATGGAGCAAGCGTCAGCGATACTGTTTTCAGTGTGCTCCAAGGCCAAGCAATGTCGGGAGGTTTGAGTGACACCTTCCTAACTCTAATTCCTAAGGTTGATAATTCCCAATCTATTGTGCAATTTTTGCTTATTGGGCTCTGCAATGTGGGCTATAAATTGATCACAAAGGTCATAGTGGAGAAGACTAAGAAGTATTGCCTTCTATTATTTCACCTACGTAGGACATCTTTGTTCCCAAGTGTCAAATTAGTGATAATGTTATTATCATGCAAGAGCTTTTACTCTCAGTGAGAAGGAGGCAGGGTGCTAATGTGGCCATCAAAATTGACTTCAAAAAGGCATGGGATCACCTACAGTGGAGTTTTATCAAAGACTGCTTAACATTATTGTAGTTTCCGTCATGTCTAGTTGATGTGATTTATCAGTGCAGTTCCTCCTGTTCAGTGAGGATACTCTGGAACGGGTCACCCACATATTCCTTTCGTCCATACCGAGGGATCCAACAATGTGATCCACTCCCTCCATATTTGTTAGTCAGATGCATGGAACGTTTAGTCCATCTGATTGACGATGAGGTGTCTCGAAAGAGGTGGAAACCAGTATTAGTGTATAGAGAAGGTCCTTAAATATTGAACTTGATGTTTGCAGATGATTTGTTTCTATTTGCAGAGGCCAATGAAAATCAGGCTTTGATCGTCAAAGAGTGCCTGAATGCATTCTGCTAGGTCTCGCGACAAAAGGTAAGCCACAGTAAATCTCTTGTTTTGTTTTCATCGAATTTAAGGAGTCATGAGATGAAAAAAGTTTCCAAGGTATTAGGTATTTCCGAAACTGATGATTTGGGCAAATACCCCAGGGTCTCTACTTTGTCCAAAAAGTTAACAAGACCACATTTCAGTATATAGTTGACAGAGTTGATAAATGTCTAGCGAGTTGGAAGACTAAATGTCTTTCTCTTGCTAGTAGAATTACATTAGTTAAATCAACCCTTTCAGCTATCCCGGCATATGCCATAAACTTGTAGGCTACCAAGATCTATATGTGATGAACTGGATAGAAAAACAATATGATTTCTCTAGGTACGAACACCAAGCGGCAACCACATCTTGTTGGTTCAAAAATGATTGCCATGAGAGTATGGGAGGGGAGGCTTAGATTTGAGGCCGATGAGGAATCTCAATACCATTTCTATGGCTAAACTGGCTTGGCGAATGCTCAAAGGTCCAGAAGCCTTGTGGGCTAGGGTACTGAGGCGTAAGTATTGAAAGGGTAGACAGGATATTAATATGTTCAACACCGCTCGAAATCAGTCAAACGCATAGAAGGGCATCATTGAGAGTCGGCCCATCTTGAACTAAGGCCTCATGTAAGCCATTGGCGATGGGGAGAGGACGTTTTTTCTGGACTTGCAGGTGGGTCTCTAATAAGCTCCTCGTAGATGTTGTACTGAGACCTATTCCTTTGACAAAACAAGCTAAAACAATTGCTGAGGACATGAGACAAGGCTGGTGTTGGGAGGATTTTGAAGACCTTCTTCCAGATGAAACGCTTAAGCATATTGCCATTGTAGATGTTTACCCCAATTAAGGAATCCATGGCACACCATCACCGACTTAGGGAGAACTTTTTCGATTAAGTCCGCCATGCAAATACTCCGTAGGGAATCTATTCCGGCAACCCATGATATATGAAGGGTGATTTGGCAAGTGAAAGCACCCCAGAAAATCAAGATCTTTGTGCGGCTTGCAGTTCATGATCGATTAATGACAAACATTAATAGGACAAAGATGGGCTTCACACCTGACCCAAATTGTAGTAACTGCACGGGATACTTGAGGAGGTTGGACATGTCCTTCACCTCTGTAAGATGGCGCAGGAGGTCTAGAAGACCTTTGAATGATCTAGGCAAGGTTTACATAATCCAACACTTAATTTCAATAGTTGGGTGCAGTAGAATTTGAAGTGTTATGAGTCTCACAAATACTGACCTTTGAAGTTTATGATTATTCTCTGGTGGATTTGGCAGTAGAGGAATGCCCTATGCTTTGACCACCAAGAGTACCTCCTCGGATAAGGTAGGATTTCTTTTTGCTCGATTTGAAGAAACGTTAATGGCCCTGGCTGTGGAAGACATTCAGCAGAATCATATTTGTAGGGAACCCACGGAGCTAGGTGTGGGTTGGGAACCTCCCCCAGTTAGCTAGGTGGCGCTTAATACAGATGGGATGTCAAAGAAAAATCTAGGTATGGCTGACGATGGTGGAGTTTTTAGAGGTTGGAGAGGTGAATGGCTAGGTTGTTTTATTGAGAGAATGGGGCTATACTCGGTAGTACGTGCTAAGTTAAGGGCTTTGAGGAGGGGGCTGATAATTGCTTGGGACAAGGGCTACAAAAAGGTTGTTTTAAACATTGATTCCTTAGCAGTGGTTGGTATATTGAGAAGAGCCATGCTCTACAATGCTAGATATGAGGCAATGGTTCAACAATGCATGACTTTACTCGCCATGAATGATTGGAAAGTGATGATTACACATTGTTATCATGGAGCGAATATGGTGGCAGATGCCTTTGGTAAGTTAGTTCATCTACATTGTGATTTCATGTTTTTCAATGACCCCCCAAGTGAGGTCTTTGAGTTGCTTTTTGTAGATAGTAGGGGCAAAGTTCTCCACAAGAATTATGAAATAATAAAATTTTCTCGGAGCTAACCCCCCTTCCACACCCAAAAAAATTATGAAAAATGTTTCTTATGAAACTTTAATTTTTTTTACCCTTTTTTGATACCATAATATATTTGCATTAGTCTCCTAACCCAAAAAAAATATATCCTCTTTATGATCTCTCTCATAATCTTTTTTAAAAATAAATAAATCTCGCCCTATTTTTTCTTTGTTTATTTTTGTTGTATTTAGCCATTATTTACCTTTGTTAGGCCTGACAACCGGCCGGATTTGGAGCAGGGGAACCCAACTCTAGCCTCTAAACTTGTGTGTCAATTTGTTCCACAGTTGAACACCATCTCTAACAGCTGAGCCTAGTAAGTCGCAATACGTCAACGGTGGGTGACTAGGTTGTGCAAACAACAATAGATCTTGCACCTCTCAAAATCCACAAGTGGATGGTTAGGGAGAAGGATTGAAAGCTCACAAATAGTAAATCCATGCCATAATTGATTTGACGAGTGACAACAACAAAGGCACATCCATCTACACAATTTGCACATTGTAATGAATTATAGATCTAAGAAAGGAAAAAGTCACAAAATTAAAGAAAATGAACTACAGCTCCTAGTCACCTGGGCGATGTTAGATGGAAGATTGAATAATATCAAACCCATTCCTCTTTACCAACTTTGGACAACTGGCATCGGAACAGTTTAATAACTTTCAACCTATTAAATCACAACTGTTGAATGTAAATTTTTCATCAATCCAGTATTGTTAAAATTGATATAATTTTGTTATTAAAAGTGTTGAACATAAAATCTTGATAAATTTAATTCGTCAAAATTAACACTGATAAATTTAATATGAACCCACAACCAAAAGAAGGGGGTTAAAATTTGAAAGGAGTTTCTTGAAACCAAGTAAAACATAGCTTTGAGCCCTGAAGGGTAATAACATGGCAACCCTTCTTCATAATTGTTAGCATTTTTTTTTTTAATCAACAACATCCCTAAAGTCCAGTCCTCAGAAATCCGATTGTAACATGGCTTAAAAGCATGTGAACACCTCCTGTATGACATCCCTATCGACTCACCCACATCATGAAAGCACAATAATCAGGTGGATTTATAGAAGAATCCTTTATGTATAGAAAGTCATCTAATTTTTCGGTGTCCAAAATGGGCATGTATCCAGGCTGTTGGATTCAACCACTCACTGAAAATTTTGCCCAAAAAAAAAAAAAACAAGAATTAAAAGCTTGGTCATGACAGTTGAATTCTTGATTGACCACAAAACTTCCCACCTACCCCACTTCCATGTCTCAATGCAACATGGGAAAGAGGGAAAGCAAACTGTTCCCATCACTTGTTATAAATGCAGGAACAAGGCCAAATAAAGGGTTGGAGTTAATGAAACAAAAAGCTGGGCAACCAAAAAAAAAAAAGAAAAAGCAGAGAGGGGGAGACGGTGAAACCTGAGGAAAAACAAAACACAGTACAAGACAAACACAGCAGCAAGAAGAAGAAGTAGGAGAAGGAGTCTTGGAAAAAAAAAAATAATAAGAGCAAGAAAGAAAGAGGGGCTCGGTGAAAGATTACAGAGATTAAAACCCAAAAAAAAAAAAAAACAAAGGAGCTGAGGCACAAGGACACAGATCAAAATTCCCATTTTTGAAGAAGATACTTAAGCAACACTCAACCCCTTCTGCAACATATTGAAGATTCAAGGTAACAAAATGTGAAGTCTTGATCTTTCTATTACCCCTCAACTCTAGATTCATCTTGTTGACCCGGTTTGGCTAGTTGAATCACCCTAGAGGAGGGGGTTGAATAGGATGATGATCAATATCGCAAATTAATCAAGTAAAGAGCGGAAAGATAAATGTGAACAAGACACGAGTAATTTTTTGCGAGGTTAGCATCAACCAAGCTTAGTTCTCACCTAGAGTTCCCTAACTCTATGATTAATCCAATTTTATTATGAGGGATTATTACAACTCTAGAGTACACCTACTCTAAGTTCCAAGCTACAAGTTGACCCTTCAACAAGTCGTTAGTAGAGTTGACCCTTCAACTCTATGATCCCACCCAAGTTACAACTTAAACAATACAATGAAAAGTAATATATATATAATATATATATATTATATATATATATATATTATATATATATAATATATATATATATATATATATATATATATAAGCAAATTTAAGTTCAAAGTATGCCAATAAGTTCTCGAGTAATGTATATGCCAATGAGTGCGTGTCTTTTTTGTATTCTCTTGCTGCCAATCTCTTCCCCTTTTATAGATGAGAGGTGCAAAGAAGAGTAGAGAAAAATATGGAAAGTGACCGTTGCACACCTTGTGAAAATTCAATCTCCATGCCTGATTTTAAGGCCTTGAATTGACATTCCAAGCCCTCGATATTTTCTATTCTTGCTCAAGTACTTCCAACAGCTGATTTTCTTGATTTGGGCTGAATCTCTTGGCTGAGAATCTTCTAGAACCATTCATAATTTGTAGCATAATCTTCCAGATATTCTATCACAAGATATTATCATATTAAGAGCAAACCTTTGACATTGATAAATATGGCTCCATAATCTTATATTCAAATTTGAATAACACAATATAACAAAGATAACATGTTCAAATTTGAATATTAAAAAATCTCAAAAATATTGTGACACCTTATATAAAATCAATTAAGTAACATTAATATTTCAATATCTACTTCAACAATATAGCATATTTAAACAATAATAATTATTAAGATAATTCACATATGATATGATGAATATGTCAATTGATTAATCTCTTTTTGTCTTTCATCAAAACATATTAAAAAAACTCAACGTGAGCTTTTTAAAAAGCTAACAATCTCCCCCTTTTTGATGAAAGACAAAACCCAATAAAAATAACATATCTATACAATTTTAAATGGCACACCATGAAAAGTTTTCCAAATACTTCTCCCCCTTTTTGTATTTTATCAAAAAGGTAGCACAGGAGGAGAAGAAAAAAATTGAAGCACGAAAATTATGACAAACGCATATACCTCCCCCTTAACAAATCAATGATATATAAAAATGCTCCCCCTCAATATAAGGGTTTAAATACTAACATTTTGATCAATAATATATGCTAACATGCATACATTGACTTGATATTCTTATTGCAAGGGATCAACACGTTAATGTAACAATCCTCCCCCCTTTAAGAGTAAATCAAGATTATCAAAAAAATCATCAAGTAATATAATTCTCCCTTATAGAAAGAAACAATATCATTCATGTGAGTGCTAGGGAGCAAAGCATTGTGGACAGATATTATGGACAAATAGGTTGAGAATATAGACAACATATCATTTATGCATAAAGATAATCACATGACATAATAGCATAAGATATGACATAATATTAATCATGCAAAGATAACACCACCTTCCATTTGATAAGAATTCAAATTTTGATTTCTATTCATGTTGTTGAAATAAAAAGAAAAATCCAACCCTTGATTCAATCACACCAAAATTTTCAGTTTCTGCCTACAGTTCAAGGCCTTGAATTGTATTTCAGGGCCTTGAAATCTGGGCAATGACAAAAACAAACGACCTTACCTTATTTTTGCTTTTGGTAAACCATAATTTACCATATGTCTTTGCGAAACTCTAATGTTTCCTTGTCCACTTAAATTTTTAAGAGGATCAAGTGCTATTGAAAATTCATTATTAGCACATAAATGAGGAATCAATAATATCCCACGAACATGTGCATTCTTTTTTTATTTCTTCAAGAATAAAGTTGCTCTGTCAAATCTTGATACTCTTTTCTTCTTAGATTCAAAATTGTTAGAAGTAAGAAAAATTAATAAGGTAAAATTTTTCTTTCCCTCAATCTTGACAAATTTTCTTGATTTAACACCACAATCAAGAACTTTTAAAAGTTGAAAATTTGGTGTAGTATTTAAATCATAAAAAATGTGACAATTTGGAGAAATACTATTATTTGAAAATTCAATTATGGATGTTACCTCATCCTTACCGCTTTGAAAAATAAATGAATCATTATTTTTCTCACCATTTTCAAGAAATTTCTCAATTTGGGCATGCTTGACATCATTATGTATAAATCGTTGAATTGAATCATCATTTTCATGTTCTTGCTCTTCATGTGGTTGGTGATCCTTAACTTGCTTAACATTTCCATCTATGATTATTTCGTCCTGCGCCACAAATTCGCTTAGTACCACATTTTAATTAGTACCATACAAATTATAAAGAGTCTCCCAAATTTTCTTGGCATTGTCACAATGTCAGATAAACTCATAAATATCAATAGTAAGAGCACAAAATAAAACGTTCATAGCTTTAAAATATTTGGATATCCGCTTGTAATCATCTTCAACAAATTCATCTTTCAATTTCTCAATAATTATGGGACCTTTGACCATGATCTCTCAAAGATCGAGACCCTTGTGCTTGATATAACGTTCCATTGTTTCCTGCCACAAAAAATAATTAGCACCATTAAAAAGTGGACGGCAATCAAAGTCAAAATCATAACTAGCCATGTGATCGAACTATTAGACGGTAAAGTCTTTAAAAAAAGGTACTAGCTCTGATACCAATTGTTGGCCCGATTTGGCTAGTTAAATCACCCTAGAGGAGGAGGTTGAATAGGGTGATGATCAACATCGCAAATTAATCAAGTAAAGAGCGGAAAGATAAACGTGGACAAGAGACGAGTAATTTTTTATGAGATTAGCATCAACCAAGCTTAGTCCCCGCCTAGAGTTTCCTAACTCTAGGATTAACCCAATTTTATTGGAAGGGATTATTACAACTCTAGAGTATACCTACTCTAAGTTCCAAGCTACAAGTTGACCCTTCAACAAGTTGTTGGTAGAGTTTACCCTTCAACTCTATGATCCCACCCAAATTACAACTTGAACAATACAATGAAATGTAACATATACATAAAGAAGCAAATTCAAGCTCAAGGTATGCCAATGAGCTCTCGAGTAATGTGTATGCCAATGAGTACTTGCTCTCTCTTGTGTTCTCTTACTGCGAATCTCTTCCCCTTTTATAGATGAGAGGTGTAAAGAAGAGTGGAGAAAAATATGGCAAGTGACCGTTGCACATCTTGTAGAAATCCAATCTCCATGCCTGATTTCAAGGCCTTGAATTAACATTCCAAGCCCTGGATTTTTTCTGCTTTTGCTCAAGTACTTCCAACGGCTACTTTTCTTGATTTAGGCTAAATATCTTGGCTGAGAATCTTCTAAAACCATTCATAATTTGTAGCATAATCTTTCAAGATATTCTATCACGAGATATTATCATATTAAGAGCAAACCTTTGACATTGATAAATATAGCTCCACAATCTTATATTCAAATTTGAATCAAATAATATAATATCATAAAGATAACATGGTCAAATTTAAATATTAAAAAATCTCAAAGATATTGTGACACCTTATATAAAATCAATTAAGTAATATTAATACTCCAACATCCACTTCAAAAATATAGCACATTTAAACAATAATAATTATTAAGATAATTTAAATATAATATAATAAATATGTCAATTGATTAATCTCTTTTTATCTTTTATCAAAATATATTAAAAAACTCAATGTGAGCTTTTAAAAAGCTAACACATCTCACAGCCAAGAAGAAGATGAATCACTGCGTCAAGCAACTCAAAAGTGGAAGATGGGTTACACCATCGGGTAACATTAATCCTGCTCAACTCCCCAAGCTCCAATCACGAACCCGCAAACTAAATTTTTGGTTCTTGCTAGAAGCTCGAACTCATAGATCTTGTCCAATCACAAAGAATGGATTCTGTTGAATCCCGAGCCACAAGGGACTCACAACATCATGGATTCTACCGAATCCCGGATCCTACCGGATCCATAAGCTTGAATCCCAATGGATCCTGAGTGTTGGCAGACCCCTAAAAAAGCTAAGAGTGAAGAACTGACCTTTCAAGGGGCAAAACGTTGGCCAAAAAAATAAAGTCGAACTGCAAATCATTCCCTCGACACAAGTCTCTGTTTCGGAAAGATGATGCTCTGTTTTGGAAAAAGCCATAACTACAGGTCTAATTTCACCCCCCCAAAAAAAAAGATTAGGAATAAAGCCATTGTTCGTAACCAATGGAAATGAAACAGAGAGAAGGTCAGACGAATCAAAAGTCTTTGGTCTTAGAGGTAGACTACTAGGCTTCAGACTATCTCTATTAATGGCTAATGTGAGCAAAGAACCTGGAGCTTACGGAAGTGGTGGTCTGGCACAATAAAAAAAAATGTGTGCAATCATCATGAACTGATGGCGATGATTAATTTAATTGGGGGCCAGTGATTTGCTTTGAGAATAACTCCTAAGCAGGCGAAGGTTGTCAAACAAAAGAAAAAAAGCAGCAAAACCGGATGAAGAAGAAGAACTGAAGCAAAGGCAACAGACATATCAGTCCTACAGCCAAAGAAAAAATGGAGTGGGTCAATCTTCATTTTCATGATGTCTTTCATCTCAAGGTTGATGTCCATCATGACCAACCAAAATAGAAATCAAGTTGCTGTACAACCGGAACTTCAGAAATTGGACATCAGAATCACAAGCAGATACCAAGTTCAAGTAACGCCTGACTTTCCACCAAAACTTGATCCTCTCGGATCTAGAAATAAATTGATTCATTCTTTGGAGTCCTGGGTCTTTTGAGACTCAACATAAATCAAATAGCAAAAGGGAGGAATGAGAAAAATAAGAGGGGCAATGGCAAAGAGTGTTCATAGTCTCATCGACTTCCAGATTATTATACATGGATCATGGTTGTACGTGGCCATGCATTCTCTTCAAAACAAAAGGGGGTTGAAATCCTATTGAAAACGAACATGGGTAAAAGTCAAACTCGGGAAGCCTACAGGAATCTAAAAAACAATAATAATAAAAAAAAAGGGGAACATGCAGTCTCATGGGAATATAAAATAAGCAGGGAGGGACACTGCTTTTAGCTGAAATTAAATCAAAATGTCAATGCAAGTTAGAAGAAACGAGCACAAAGTTGCTCCCACTGTGCCATTAACTGGACTGTTGGACAAGTTAACAAAGTATTGTCATGTGGACTATGGGTCAATACGAATCATATTTGCACATCTACTTGGAAAAAAATTTACAAAGGAGAACAATTAATATACACTCAACTCAGCATCAACTAGAACTAGAGCGACTTGATTCCAATAAGGATACGTAGGAAGTCCGATATAAAATATTTGGGTACAGTCTAAATCGAAGTCCTCAAACGGGCTTAAATCGACACCCCCCTTTTTCACAAAAAGTTAATTTTTTTCCGAGTTGATTGCACTTCGTTTGTTTAAAACGACAAAAAATCAAGCCTTACAAAATCGAAACCGACCCCTTTAAATTTCCAGGTCCAAGAAATGGACTAAAAAACCATTATTCATTTCCCCCTCTTTCGTAAAAAAGAAAAAATGCTAAAGTTACAGTTCTGTGACTTTTTGTTACACATTACGTAACCAAAACAAATTTTGAAAAAAGAAATGAGCTTTTCAAAAGGCTGAAATCTTGTTCAAATAATAAGTATGGCAAAACAGACCAAACCCGAGCCAAACATACAACATAACTTACTAAATTTCTGCCCTTCCACGACATAGGCCTAAAACAAAATTTGGGTCAAGAACTACGTCGATTTGATCTCGCCAAGAGTACGCAAGAAGCCCTTATATAAACGTTGGCTGCAATCAGAAGTCAAAAAAATATATATAGGGAGTAATTCCAGGAAGAGCTAAATCGGCAAATAAAAAATGGCCTTGAATTGGCTAAAAAAAAAAATGCATAACCTCACTATCAAAGCCAAATAAAAGTAAGCAACAAAATTAAATCATAGTCCATATAAATAAAATCCAAAACTGAAATCAAATTAAATCATGGCTATTAACACAACCAAAGTAAAATACAAATTAAACCAAATTAAATTTTAAAGAATTACAGTTGGTTTGATCCTTTATAAAAGAGGTACGTAGGTAGCTCACGATAAAAAAGTGAGTGCAACTCAAATTCCAAATCAAATAAAATTACCTGTTTCCTGACCTGCACATGAAGAATGTGTACGTATAGTACCTACAAGGTGCCTATATAACCACTATATGATGCAATTAAGTTTTGAATACGGGCGATTCGACATTAAAAGAATGATAATTGTCGATCCAAATTATAAGTCTCATTAACGCAAAACAAAACAAAGAAGGAAAAATAAAACAAGGCGAGTCGGAATCAAAAGGTGGTCTCTCAGGAGAGGGACGTAATTAAGGAAGTCTATCCTCTTGAATAGGGTCATACTCAAAATAAACCGACGTACATTTTTGTACGTTGGAAAATTGTATTGTGTGTATTAATTATTCTTATTAAATTTTTGCCCAACAAAAAGTGAAATGTCTTGCCAAAAAAATGGAAAACAAAGGTCGTCACAACAGTTTTGCCACAATAATCACCCACCAACAGCAACACCAGCTTTAGAAGGAATTCCACTAGCCCACGTTTTATTCTATCAATAGAATCATGTTTCATTCCCTCAATTGAATTAGAACCATGACTTTTACCTGCCGGTTGTGAGACTGAGGAAGAATGAAGCAAAGAAAACAATAGCACATCTCTTCAAAGATGAATATTTAGGAAGCCTACAGGCTAACCTTACTCTCCCATTTCAACATATAGGAGCTACTTGCCTACAATCATCTCTTCACCCAATTCGTCCGTCACACAATTTTATTATTCACAACCTATGTACTCCTAATAAATATACGTGCGTACATTCATTAAAATATTTGTTTTACCACTTTTTTTTGGAACATCATTAAGTGAGCCTAACAGGACCCGTCCTGACTGATTCACCAGGATCTTTTACTGGCAGAACTGGGTGGCCAAACAAGGCAGCAGGCAATTCTGTTGGTCCACTGCTGATCTTGAGGCATGCAAGCAGTGACCTCCCTTGCCCCTCACTTCTTTCCCCTTTTTCCTAGCATTCAATCCATTTTGTTTTTTTCCTTGTTACCTACTGTAATCTCTAACTTGATGTGAGAATTCACCATAAATAGACCTCGTCAGTAGCTTCTATACTTTCACCCTATTCCACAAGCCATAATAATCACATATGGAAAACCACCCAACACTTTCTCTTCGATGGAAGTTTGATTTTCCCATAATGTACTCCCACTACTGTATTTTAACACTACCAAGATGTCAATTTCACCAAACGCAATTGAAATTGAATAGCCTGACCAGTCAACAAAACTGTAGAAGCTGAATGCATCAACTCAAAAGTCATGTGCCCCTATCAGGTCAGAACTTCATATCTTGCAAAACATTACTCCCTGAATACCCCTCTCTAATCCCAACACAATTTATCAAGGGTTGATATCCTAATTTTGAAACAATACTGATGTCCAGAATAAAGGACACAAGAAACAACTGCCTAGAAATTATGAGGATGCCTCATTTTCAGCTCACTGTAAAGGACTTGCTAAAAGGGCCTTAACTACTAGAGTAATAGAGCAACTGTCATTGCAAGATCCATACTTCAGAATTTACATGTGGCTTATTAAACTGATAGCCATCATAGGTCAACACAAGGGACTACACAAAGCAATGGGATTCACTCATACAGAATCAACTTCCGGACAGCTCCAACCATCAGCAAACAATTGAATCATGTGCTGAGCACAGCCTTGATCCTTTTAGGCCCTCAAAAATTCAGCAATATGTTTTCCATTTCTCGTCCAGGGAAGGAAACAAACAAGAAGCACCAACTAGCTACATTGGCTTCATATCGGTGAAACACCCACCCGGACCATAATGTAGTATCTTCCATTCATGAGATGAAATATAACACATGGTAAGATGCATGCTCTTCCTTCTAAACAGAGGATAGAAAATGAGGAGCCTGCTAACTCCATCTGGTGAATATCCAGCAGCATCTTCGCATGAGTATGACCAGCCCCTCAAGGAGTCTAAATACGACTCACTAATCCTTGAATGTTTAAAACCTTATGTCAACCAATCATATGCAATGCTCCACATTGCCATGTATCTTATGAAATGTTGCTAGTGACTAAATCTTAGGTAAAGATTGTACCATAAGATAAAGATACCTGATAGTTCATCTCCCAAAATGAAGCCTGACGTAGGTCCTATAGAAAATGTGAAGTTTTCAGCAAACAAAACCAACATATATTCTACGTATAGTTCATCAATCTGAGGTGACGGAGCTAATGAAGGTAAGCAAAATTCTACAATTGTACCTCAGTCATTCAGCTGTAGCATAGATTACATGTCTGCAGCAGTTAGGCGAGGGGGGAAAGAAAGCTGACGCAAAAGAAAAGGAGAAGTATAGAGGATGAACAACTTTCCAGACTAATTTTAGATGTTTTTTGTGCTTGAAACCTAGAAAAGGGAAAAGTATGGGGGATGGCCAACTACCGCTCAGTGGGAAGTTCTCGTCTCCCAAAAACCAAAACAGTTGCACACAATTATATGTAACATACACACTCATATATACACGTACATTTACATGTCAGTATAGATGATAAGAAGGTTAACGCATAATTTATAACTCTTCAAACGATTTAAAATTTAGTGAAAGCTAGATAAGAGTGATTGTTCAAGCCATATGCTATGTATAAAATAGGTTTAAAGGACTAAAATGAATGACCTTTAGAATCAAGTCAGTATTTTAAACATGTGTAAAAAACAAAAGATCCAAACTTGATGTTCTAAGAATTGCAAAAGAGCATTTCCTTCTTGTTGAATAATCCATCTCCTCCTCATTATACTAGAGAGCAAACTCACTTTTAATTCCTAGAGCTTGTTATAAAATAGAATTTATAAACCCCTTGGTCATATCATCTTGGTGTCACATACACCTAGTATCCCTAGATTTCGGGAAACTAAAGGTGGAGGAGCTACAGTACCCTCGTCATGGTCCTGAAAGCAACAATAATTCATGTGTGTTTCAATGACTCTTCCATACAAGAGCCTTGGTTCTCAAATAGTGACCCTTCCATACAAGGGTCTTGATCCACTGTTGATGCTAGCTCTTCCGATACACGATTGATCCTTTCCAAATCAAAAGTTCTACTTAATTCTTTCGTAAACCAAAACACTAGCAAACGATTCATTTAACACAAATTTAAGTTCAAAATCAAAGGCTGAGCAATGCCTAATTCATGAAAATATGCATTCATCAAACCAGAACATTAAAAATCAACCAATTTTCACAATTTCAGTTCCAAGCCGAGATCAAAATAATACTTCGAGTCATGACAACAAAAATCCAACCTTCGATTCAAAGCTACATTTCAATCTAGTTTGCTGACCACATTCAAACCCAAACTTGTTTCAAACCTATTCAAAGCTAATCCAGTGAACAACGCCTTTTACATGGCTTTTGCCGTCTTTGTTAGATAGGCTCTTTTTGTGTCCAGGAAACCCTGTTCAAAGCTAAATTATTGGTGGGTTATCCTTACTTTGCAACGGATATGGAATAATTTTATCTGAGTTTGGATATTATAAGCAGATATGAAACAATTATGTGTACATCTAGCTAATACAAGTCGAATGTAAGCCAATACAATTATATATACACTTTATCAACTTGTATTTATTAATGAAATAATTAACTTGCTAACTTGGCCTTATTTCCCCTAAAAAGGTTAGCTTCATTTTGGCCCATCGATTAATAAATAACATTATCATTACAATCTATTTTACACGGAGTCTCTGCTGTGATAATCTCCCTTTTTCTTTGATTTTTTTTTTAAAAAATACTGTTGTCATCTTTTCCTAGAAGACGAATGACATATTAACTAAAGAACAGAGACCGTAATCTACATAAATATAAATATAGTTTCCCCATCAAAAATCAAAAATTATTATTTATCGAATAGCTCATTAGTTAAATAAATGACCTAAAATGATGGACAGTGTCTATCATCTAGAATGGTGAAAAGTATGGGTGGAGGATTAGAGGAACTATAAAAAGCAATGATATATACACTCTCGTGAGAAATTATTATTATAAAATCATAGACAGTAGGTAATGGGTTAGTAGCTCACCAATTACTTGAAATTTATAAGCCCCACCCTATCTGTCTTTTACACAAAATACTCTGGTAATATTTTTTAGGATAGATTTGTCACTACATATGATACGTATAAACAATAATAATATTCAGAAAAGTTTGATCATCATTGCAAGGCTTTGTTTAGAGGGGGGAAACTCTATTAATTTCTTGTCATTTCTAGAACCACGGATGTTCTTAGACAAAATTATCTCCTGCCCTAACCCCAGAAATTTAACTTCTAAAATATTATAATCATGAAAAGGTGATAAAGACGCAGTGTTTTATTAAAAGATCTTTGATCATTTTTATTGTTGTGCAACAACTTGATCAAAGCTTATAGATACTTATCATGTCGAGGGAAAAAATATTTTTTCTTCACACCGAAAACAAATTTTGCTTATTTGCTAGATCACCAATAGCATGGAATCTTTTCGTGGCACTCACTACTAATTAGTTTTTAAGGGATTTCCATTTCAAAAGAGCCTCATTTTTTTTTGGGGTACTCTTTAGGAAGTTCTCATAAATCACAGTCATCTCATCAGGGGGAAAAAACTACTTCTCTTAGGCAAAGTACCTACTTTGCTATTGTGCTATTATACACCATTATACTCTACAACTTCCACATTGTGTCCACCCAACTAAGACCGAAGCATTAATTTGTGTGTATTTATTTTCATGAAACATGCATTATTTACCCCATTATTATTTATCGCAACTTGAAGTTGTAATATATATATATACAGAGAGAGAGACACACACACACACATATACATATATATATATATATATATACATATACATATATATATATGTATATATATATATATATATATATATATATATATATATATATATATATATATATATATATAGCTACTCCGGTAGGATGAGCTTCTCCATATGATGAGTAGAATGATGCATTCTTGGCTGTTAATTCTTATCCAAGGGCTGCGAATAAAACTAACTCATCTGACCTCTGTTCCATAGCATTTTATTCTCTGTCTTCTGCGTCGAGCCATTGTTTACAGCCGCCCCTTTCTGACTGCCTGCCTTATGCACGGCTCCTTCGTTTACTTCATCCTTTTCTCTCTCGCTCTCTTTCTCTCTCTAGTTGTTGCTCTTGCTCATGATTGTTAATGTGTCTCTGGCTGCAATTTTCGAATTTGAGTTAGTGCAAAAATGAGTCATTGTTCAAGCTAAATTCAGCAAATAAATGTTTTCAATTAATTCAAGTGAATGAATTGCAATCAGTTGTTTCTTTCTCGCTGGGTTTGATTTATTTTTTGCTTTAATATGCCCTAAATTGTGCGAAATTGCTAATTTTTTTTTGATTGTAGTAGATTGGTACTTTTTACTTTAATTTACCAATGGCCTCTATGTTTCTAGCTGTAAGAGGTCATGAAAATTTGATAATGTTTACCGTTGATTTGTATATAACTTGAATCAAAGATATAATTGGTTCCAAATTTGATAACTAATGACATATACATTGATCACCGTTCTTATGCTATCTGATCACTATTCAGTTTTCTGTTGATCACCCTGTTGGAAGGAACTCATTTCTACGAAGTTGTACGAATATTTGATGACTCAATGACTTAATCACTGACCTTATCCTATTTGATCACAAAACACACCTGTAGTGATCACCGGGTGGACAATAAGGGACTTCTGAGAATGATCAGTGAGTAAAATGTGTGCTCACTAATATTGTTCTTATTGATACTGATCTTATATTTGATGATCACTAGATATTTTTCCCAGTGATCACCATATTATAAGGGATTAAATCCTAACAAAGTACCCAAAAAAGTGAACACTCAATCATTTAATCACTAATCTAGAACCAACTGATCATAAAACACATGTCTACTGATCACCAAATATACAGGGAGATAATTCTATGCAGGTAGAAAGGAGTAACATCTGTGATTACTAATGTTATGCCTATTGATCACTAACAACACATCTGTTGATCATCGAAATTATATGTATAGAACTATAAACACTGACTAAACCACTGAACAATATTATAAAGTTGATCACTAATTTTATACTTATAAATCACTAATACCATGTCTCTTGGTCACTAATTTTAAACATATTGAAGGAGACTGGTTTAGTGTTGTAAGTGGTGCGATGTTCAACCATTTTTCTCTACATGATATTTTATCAGTGAATTATACTAATTTTAAACTTGGTCGCTAATTTTATGCTTATAGATCACCAAATATGTTCAGATTTTACCAGATTGACATTGTTAGTTAGTGATCAGTATGATTGCTTTTACTGATCATTAGTGTTTCTTTTATGATCAACTGATGAAATGTTGGAAATGTATTTGCAAAGTCATAATATAGGTCTTCACTTAAAAACTGATTTGGTGATTAATTGTATACGTTTTGGTGATCATTAGAACTATGTTTGGTGATCACATGATCTTTTTGTGGTCACTATAAATATTGTCGGTTTTGCATGAAAAATATTTAGGGATAGTTTGATGATCCTTATTTCCTTGTATTTGTGGTTTATCATTATTAAGAATTATAGTATATGTTTCTATGAATGATATCAATTGGTGATCAATAGTTTCAGTTTTGATGATTGTTATAGCTTTGTTTGGTGATAATTACAGCTATGTTTGGTGATCACTATATGTATTTATGATATTCAACATAAATATGTTGGTTTGCTATCACATTTAATCTTTACACCCGAGTTCGACTTGTCCTTCGCTTTGTATCCCTTTTTTCTGCTTCAAATAACTGTGGTCCAAGCTGCTGACTGTAGAAGTTATTTTAATAAAGTAAGTTCAGTATTCTTAACCATCAATACAAGCAAATGCACTAGGAAACAACATAAATCATTTGCCACTACCTTTCCTTAGTTTGAATTCCAGCCCCAAGTCCTATTGAGAATCAACAAGTCTTATTGAAGTTTGACTGCTCCTTGTAGTAACCATTTCTTAAAAACAAAACAAAAGAAACTGAAATAAAGAAAAAAAAATCAAGAGATTACTACTCTATGATAATCGATCACTAATTAGTAATCTATAGATCACTAATAATAGTTCTATTGATCACCAAGTATAGAAACAGGAAGTTCTAAAAGTAGCTCGAAATAATTAAACACTTATTCAAGAGATCACTACCAACATGCCTATAGAACACCAAGAGCACAAGAACTAAGATGGAGAAGTAATTGAAGAAAAACTAAACATTTATTTGAGAGATCATTAACCATATGATAAACGATCACTAATCAGAAAACTATTGATCACTAATAACACACCTATTGATCACCAACAACAGAAGCAATAAATTCCAACAACAACTGCAAAATATTTATTCAACGTATTTACAAGTCTACTGATCATTAATGACATATCCATTGATCACCAACAATACAAAAGCTAAGCTATATAAGAAATTGCCCAAAAACTAAACATGTATTTAATAGATCACTAATCTTATCCTTAGCGATCACTAATAACAAAACTATTGATCGCAAAACAGAGAAAGGTTGAATAACAACAATGATGAAAAAACTACATACATATTTAGATAATCATTACAATTACACCTATTGATCACTACTTACCTTTCTATTGATCACTAATTATAAAAGCAGTTTTAGCAAAATTTAAAAACAAGAAAATGTGTAAAATTCAAAAAATCAAAATCATAAAAAGCTGAGATTCTAGGTCCATATCTATACAAAAAGCGCACATACAACACTTACTATGAGGTCAAAATTCACCAAATAAAATCCAAAAGTTCAATAAACTTACCTACAAACCCTAAATCTTGATTAATATGGCGATCTTCCCCCGAAAATCAAACAAAATATAGTAATTCAATTACAATATAATATTTACCCTAACGAAAACACCAAACTCGAAGAAATCACAGCAAATTACAAAGAACAACCTGCGAACTCTGACTGTCAATAATGAATTCTGTAATAACAAACTACAAAGAAGAAATACAACACAAAATCTTTGACCAAAAAACTTGAAATAACACCAGTGAATGCAATTGTAAGCAACGATTCTGAATAAGACAAGAGTACGAACATAAAATCGAGAAGGAAAAACGAAAACCTAAAGTGAAGGGAGCACAGCGAAAACCTGAGGAAGAGGGCGAGGGTGAGAGAGAGGAAAATTTTTATCAGGTCATGTGACCTTCATCAAAATATTGTCCATTAATCTAGATCTAAGGATTGCTATTACATCATTCTACTCATCCTATGGAGGAGATCATTTTACTGAAGTAGCATATATATATATATATATATATATACATATAGACACACACACGTATTTATATATATGTATATATTTATATTTATAGGTGTGTAGATCTGGTAAAAACTAATCCAATCCTAAAAATTTGACCCACATCTATCCAAAAATTTTGAATTTTGAACACATTTTTTTCGTTTTGAACCAGAAATAAACCAGCCTTGAAAAACCTACAAATTGAACTAGCACTCACTCACTTGTGCTACTATGTTTTTATAATTTTGCATGCAAATGTGGATGGGTTTTTTTAATAATTAACTAAACTCTATCGCCACTTAATACATTTGACGAAAAAAGAAAATTAAAAAGACAGAAAATAAGATAAATAAAAATATTTGTAAATCTCAGGCTCGGGGACGCCTTCGTTCCTTCGGAAAGAACAGGGCGCAGTTCTAAGTTGTAACAGTCGAGTAACCTGGGAAGAATTCTCTCTCCATCCCACGTCCCAGTTTTCTTCATCCTCAACTCAACCTCGTAGTCGTACTAGAAGAGAGAGATCACTTTTCAAATCTGAAACATTCATCACAAGACAAACTAATTGCAATTCAATTTTCTGGGTTTGTAAGATCGAAATTCTGAGTCTAGTTCTCTGGTTTTTGCGGTTGCTAAAACCCCGCAGAAACTGCAATCGGAGGTAAACAGTGCATCAATGGTGGCTCCCAAGTCCACCTCTTCTCCCAGTCTCCCCAAATCTGGCGCCATTTCCAAGGGTTACAACTTCGCTTCCACTTGGGAACAGGTCTTTCTCTCTATCTCATTCATTCATTTTGGTACTATTTGTCGCAACTCTTCATTTGATCCGATATTTTTTGGGATTGCATTTAAAGTTTGCTCATTTGCTCATCAATGGTGATTTGATTGTTGATGAAATGGGAACAATAACATAGTGAAAAGTGTGGATTGGGAAGAGACAGGATTGGAACAAATGCATTGTAGATCTGGCATTGTGTGATTTTGTTTGTAGTTTTCGGTATACAGTTTTTGTCAATTGGAAACATTTTAGATTACTTAAAGAAGAATTTCGATTTGGTGTACGAATTGCTAAGTTTACCATTTTGGTTCGTATTGCCTCTCCCCAGAATGCTCCATTGACAGAGCAGCAACAAGCGGCAATCGTTGCATTGTCTCATGCAGTTGCTGAGCGGCCGTTTCCTGCCAATTTGGTAGTTGTTCCTTCCTTAATTATGGTATGTTTAGCTATTTTACTTTGTGAGCTGGATGATCAAGTGGTATGTGTGTTTTCAGGCAGAAGAACGAATACCGGGACAAGAAACTGGTTTATCTATTAATACCAAGGATATAGTTGCTGATGATGGTTCTGCTGCTATTGAGGCTGTTTTGGTTAACACCAATCAGGTGATCATATTGATTCATTCATGCTAGGGTTTGGGAAAAAATAGTGTTGACAGGTTGATGCCTTCTGTCTCAACTGGGTTCATGGGTGTTTGATCAGATTAGAGAAATGCTTTTGCTAGAATTAGAGATCCATTATGTGGGATCTTATTTGCATGATGACATTTGGGGATGGTCCTCTGTTGATATTAACTGTATTTCTGGGTTCGTGGCAAATGTACTTATAGATGAGGAGTACCCATGTTGCCTCTGTAGTAGAGCAAGCTACCTCTTAGTTTTAATATAAGCTTCTATCCTATTTGCTTATTTCTTTCTTGGTTTACAAATAGCTATCAAGCTGAGTATAGTTCCCATTCTTTTTGCATTACAGTTCTATAAATGGTTTACAGACCTGGAAGCAGCAATGAAATCAGAGGTTAGTCATGGTGCAAACTTTGATGAGTTTGGCTATTAGTAATTGTGATTCTTACCTTAGTAGTGTCTGATTATATTCTTCTTTAGACAGAGGAAAAGTACCGGCACTATGTGGACAGCCTGACACAACGGATACAAACATGTGATGAT
Source organism: Carnegiea gigantea (assembly GCA_029747015.1). Classification (NCBI taxonomy): domain Eukaryota; kingdom Viridiplantae; phylum Streptophyta; class Magnoliopsida; order Caryophyllales; family Cactaceae; genus Carnegiea; species Carnegiea gigantea. The sequence continues at coordinate 569,919 of JAKOGI010000179.1, read as the reverse complement.
ATACTTCGCCAGGTTCATGTGATTTCATGTGCTCTTGGTGCTTCCTTTCCTCTTCTCTCTCTCTCCCCCCTCTCTCTCTCTCCCCCCTCTCTCTCTCTGGCCAGGGGGGTGTTTGTTGAATATATCACAAATATATTCTTGTCATCTGCATTACTGGTCTTGCATGATAAAGAGCTGCGTTTATCTGTGATGCAGGTGGATGATACCCTTGAGCTGTTTAATGAATTACAGCTTCAACATCAAGCTGTAGCAACTAAGACTAAAACTCTTCATGATGCATGCGACAGATTGGTATTGCCTCCATCCGTTGCATTAATTGGTCTTTTGCTGTTGTGGCATGGTTTTCAAATCCCTCATTGACTCAATATTTGAAACTGGAAGCTGAGGTATTGATCTTGCGATGATGCAATAAAGTCGGCCACTTGCTATGGCACAATGCAATTCCTTTTTAGCAAGATACATCTAGAGATGTATCTGTTGGGAAAAATAATTAAAAGGAAAAAAAGTTGTAGGAGACACCAGCTTAAATTAAATATAAAAAAAGATGTGTATTGACCACGTTTTAGATAAAGGTGCAATAATACCAATTCCCAAGGTGGTTCCTAGGTTGCACAAATATTTCGTCACTTTTCCTTGTTTTGTTATGAAAACCCTGAGAGTTGGGGTTGACTCTCTCATTTGTGTTGTCAACTTTCACTTCTGACTTTTCTCTCCTGCAAACCTTGATATTTCCACAGTTATCTTTGTTTCAAGCAGTATCTCTTATCGCTGTGAATGTGTAGAGTCCTGCAAACAAAATGCCACCAAACTTTTCAAGTAATACAGTTTTGCCGCGGAACTATTTTTTTTTTTTTTCCCTGAAATGTGCCACTAATTTATGTTATAACCCCAAAAATGCCACTGAGGTTGCATTTGGACAGAAAAAAAGTGATAAATTACAACGCCAAAAATGCCACTGCAGTGGCATTTTTGGAATCATAATACGAATTGGTGAACATTTGAATAAAAGTTCAAGGGAAAATGTGCATTTTTTGAAAAGTTTGGTGGCATTTTGTTTGCGAAACTCTGAAAATAGCTACCAGTCTATATATATGAGTAATTTTTACACAGCCTTTATTTTTGTATCTTGATGATAATTTCTAGTACATTTCTTGTTCTTATATTTGGAAGTGCCATCTCTGTATTTCCATGTCCTATCTGTTTCTCTGTTTCCATTTCTGTAAAAATCCTTTTGATAATGTAGTGTTCAGCGGACTGTTTGCTTTAATTTGTTAAAAAATGCACATACACTTTATGAAACAACCTTTAGAGGATACGCGCGAGAGGAGACGCGCGAGAGGGTGCGTGAAGCACCCGACCATTGAAGGGGTTACAGAACCAATATAAGGGTGTTTCATAAAGTGTATGTGCATTTTTTAAAGAAAGCTTGAACTAATTTTTCTTTAATGAGTGGTTGAGATAATAGCATTGTGGTCGTAAGCTTCAATGAAGACCTACAATCTACTGTAGTTTAGCTGTTGTCTAGATTTTTCAAGTTTATTTCAATGTCCCCTGCAGTAATATGAGACCAGCTTTGCATTTCTGCAGATTCTGCTTGTTTACTATAATGTTCAGTTATCCTAATAACAACTGCCAGTGTGAATGTGCAGTTATCTTGAACTCTTGAAAGTAAAGCTCAAATGATTTTGCCTAGAATCACCCACTCCTGTACTTTCTTTTAACTAATCCTTATATCAAATTCTATAGGTCATGGAGAAGCAGAGATTGATTGAATTTGCAGATGCACTTCGCAGTAAGCTGAACTACTTTGATGAGTTAGAGAATGTAAGCTTTGTCTCTCACATTCCTCTTTTTCTGTAGAAAGGAAGGGGAAGGGGAGGGGGTTGCCTTTGGGAGCATTCTGTGTTCTTAATCTAAACTGCAGTACAGAACACTGAACACGTTTGCCTGCTTTTACGAGTGATGTTATTGGATATTTGTGAGTTATCATTAGCAAATTGGGTGGTCTGATCAGTGCAGCATGAAGCATGAAGCTGTCAAGTGAAGCAATGCTTTCTTTGATATTTGGCTGTTGAATATAATGTTCATAGATGCACATGCCAGTCTTTAGCTTGTCTTTTAAGCGAATATTAGGATGTTCTTCACAATGTTCACAGCTTAAAGTACAAAGTTGACATACAAGATAAAAATCAGTTATAACTTGTAAGGCATAAATTATTGTATCCACGAGAAGGGTTGACATAGTTTTCTATCTCAAAATCTGGATGTCGTTGAACTAAAGTAGATGAACAATAAAGTGTAATCTACATCTTTTCATTTGGATTATGGCTTGTATGGATTCTCTGAATCGACATTTTTCGCAGATTGCAGCAAGCTTCTATTCTCCTAGCATGAGTGTCGGAAATCAGAACTTTCTTCCTCTGCTAAAGCGGCTGGATGAGTGCATAACGTAAGTTCATTACCACTTCTGTCTTCTCCTTTGAGAAACTGATAAAATTTCTAAAGAAAATTTCTCTTGCTGTATTGCTTAGAGCCTTGTATGGTTTGCTGTTGATTGTTGATTCTTGTATCTACTTTCCAAATGTTGTCTCATAGCTTACTGGAGTTATTTTTTTCGATTTTAGTTATGTTGAAAGTAATTCACAATATGCAGAATCCAGTGTTTACTTGGTCAAATTTCGACAGCTCCAGGTACTATAGGGTATTTTGGTAGCATTGATCCACTGTGATTTTAATTTTTCCCAAATAGCTTTTGGTGGATTGAACTTCTCTCAGTCGGCTGTTTCAAATGGAAAAACCCGGTACAAAATAACTTTTTAATGTTGTTGGCAGTCAAGGGCACTGAGTATGATACGGTCTCATATCCATTCGGTGCTCAAAAATGCATCATCTCAGGTTAGCTATCCACTTAAAATGGACAATCTTGTTTGGCAATATGATGAGGGATCCCATAGATCTATAATCTATTTCTCTTGTTAGGTAAATGTAGCTATTCGGACCAGTGGTGGCAGCAAAGCTGCAGTTTCTGAAGGTGTGGAAGCATCTGTTATCTATGTCCGTTTCAAAGCTGCTGCTAGTGAGGTAATTAGCTTTAGCTTGATCAGCTGTCAAGTGATTTTGCATGTGTGGTCAATGGGAAATCTATAGGTTGTGTCATTTTAATGGATAGAGGACCTGTCGGTTGAGTTAGGGGTTTTCTAATTTCTTGGAGGTGATGCCTAGTAGCACTTATCTTATGTACTTAAGTTTGTAAGGAACATGGACAGTTGGCCCTTTTTTGCGTTTTTTTCCCTTCCTTCATTTTGCTAGGACCGGGGAAAGGGGTTGGGGGGCAACACACAAGAGGAAAAAAATTAGTACTACAACAACATCAAGTGTGGGTCCTAGAAGTGAAGAGACCGATTCTAACCGACTGATGAAAAGAATTTGCATAAAACTTCTTTTTCTTTAATAAAATAAACTGTTTGTAAGGAAATGCAAAAGTGGTAACATTCTATAATAATATCGCTTATGAACACCTAGCAATCTAGCACAAAAAGGTGGGGGAGATGCATTAGAAAGTAATATCAAGTAATTAACAACAGGAACTAATATAGAACACTATCCTTGTAGGGGTAGCAACGTCAACATTTGCTAAGGGTCTAGGAGCGAAAGGGAGGGCAAAAGTCAAACCTCCTAAAGTCTACCACCCCAATTCTAGACATTCTGAAGCTCGAGTTCTAAGCTTGTCCTCCATGAGGGATTACTATGTCATAACTTGTTTACTTACCCTGTTCCGATTCTTTTGCAGTCCTTTTATACCTCTCTTTCATTCAGAAGGTCAATCCTCTCACATCTCTTCATAGGTTCATCTATGTTTCTCTTGATATATCCAAACCATTTTAGTCTAGCTTCTTGTGTGTTATGCTTTATTAGCTCCACTCTTACCTTTTCCCTCATCACTTCATTTCCGATTCATCCATTGTATGACCATACATCCACCAAATCATTCTCGTCTTTGCAACCGGTACATACACTAATCTTTGAGCTTGAGTCTTCTTGATGACCAACTCTCTAATCCATCCAACAAGGCTACCAATACACTCCCCCCTTTAAGCCAACTGGGATCTTCTTATTACTGATAACACAACTCTCCACACGCATTCCTCCATTTTTCCATTCCATCTCATAGCATGAATGATGTCCTCACCAATGTCACTTTTGTCTGCATGATAGAACCCAAGTATTTGAACTTCTCAACTCTTCGTATCCCAGTGGTGATTTTTTCTATAGTCCCTTTGTCCCTTTCACTAAACTTACATTCTAGGTACTCGGTCCTTGACATGCTCAGTCTAAAACTCTTAGCTCCACTGTATCCGTCCATCACTTCAGCTTCTTGTTGACTACTTCTCTAGCCTCATCGATTGGAACAATGTCATCAGCAATAAAATGGGAGTGGAGTGATAGTACTTTCTATGGTTGATTGCTAGTTTATGGGCTCCTTCAATCTGGCACATTGAAGTTCCCTGTTAATCCCTAGCTTAAATGGCTGTATAACGTCCTTCCTGCTGCACTATTCATGAATCTACCTCAATTCATCATCCTGTTGCTGCTACAACCCTACTTTCCACGTGTCCGCTGAATCTAGAAAGTCATCTTTGTCTAGCCACTCAACTGCATACATAAATGCTAAATGTGTCATATTGAATAGGATTTGCCTTTATGGGTTTCAACTGTCTTTGCTCTGGTCACTGCCAGTCCCTTGGCTAAACACAATCCTGGCAACATCAGCATTATACCCCCAACCCCCCCCCCTCGGTACCTTCAGGTATGACTGTCGTCTCACGTTCCTTCTCCACCTACTTATGCCGTAACTTAGCCTTCTTCAGGCCCTGGGAGGCTGCTTGTCCAGGGTACCAGGATTCATTGCAATCTTATTCTCGTTGCATAGGTCTTCCATCCTTTAGGAGGTGTAAGTGGGGACAATAAAATGGCCAGTCTCTTCATCCTTATCTCCTTTCCTGATAATGCATCGAGATTACTAGTCAAGAATCCATTGTGTAGTGGGATGCTAATTGCCATCTCCACATTTTCATCTAGTTTCCCACATCTCTAGATCTCTGGATGAATTAATAATCTATATAGAGCTCCTCTGGAGTTTCCTCTGAAAAGGGGACCAATGTTGTGGATGGGTACTTCTATATGGGAGTTAAATGAGTGCTAGTGCATTGTGAATTTTCTCCTACATATGAGTTTCCCATTTAGGTAATATATTCAGTTAAACCTTCTTGATAAAATTCCCTTTTTTTTCTTTTAAATAGAATAATTGGGGTGGCTTACTGGGGAGTGAGGATGTGGCCTTTGATAAATATCTCGAGGTCCTTTTGGCTCTGGAGACCTCTCATAAGCACTCCTCAATCCTCTCTTTGGCACTGAAGTATAAATATTCTCTACCTAGCACTCAGCAGTATTTTTGTACAGCAATGGGTTTGCTTAGTTCCTATTGACCCCTTCCTCTGTTAGTTATATTATGTTGTTGATTTGCTGATGCCTTGCCGTGTTTCTAGGTCCAATGCATGCTCATTGGTCCCTAATGCTTCAGAACTTCTCTAACTCTGTGTACTTTCTGCTTCTTGACAATATTACTCTCTTTTCTAGTTGCTTTGGTATTTTTGGATCTTGAAAAATTTGTCTCCTTTTCTATGCACGTTGTAAGACTGTCTATATCGTGGCTTCTCAAGGCTCTTCTTATTGGATATACATGATGTCTTGTTGTTCAATAGCTTTCTATTGCCTGAATTTACTGTCTGTCAACCATGATCTATTTCTTTCCATGAGTTAGCCAGTTCTGTCTTCAGGAAGAAATACTCATATTTCTTTCAATGTGTTTTGCATGAGGTTTTTTTTTTCTTTTTCTTTTTTGGGTTGTTTTTGTTGGGGAGGGGGGGGGGTTGGTTTTATTTGCTTCCATCCCATTCTGGATGGATTTATCAAGTGTACTGAACCTTTTGTTGAGATGTTTCTTTGATGCAAATTACACTTTATGTCTCCATATTATTTTGAGTTGTATGTTACTTAGCAAACTATTAACAATATAAGAAAAATAACAGTCTGTCAATTGTCACACATATTCCAAAGAAGGGTTAGTCGCTGGTAGCCTGGAAGGTGGGTTCTTAAAACTCTCAACTGTTCTTCAGCATGGTAAATATTGTCAGAGTATAGGCTCAGGCTAAATCCTTTAAATATCTTCCTTGTACATATAAAATTCCAAGCATCCCATATGAATATATGATCATGCTATTGCTTGATTTTGCTAGATCATGCTGAAGTAGAGAGTATGCTAACTGCAAATCTGGAATGTATGCAGCTTAAAGTTGTGTTGGAGGAAATTGAAAGCAGATCAACGCGGAAAGAATACTCCCAGCTTCTTGCTGAGTGTCACAAGTTGTATTGTGAACAGCGGCTTTCACTGGTTAGTTTGCATTCGGTCTGTTGTTTACAGTTGCTTGACGGCTTGACCTCTTGTAGTTTGTGAGCCCAGCTGACTTATTTTGTGTGGTTTCAGCTGAAAGGCATTGTGCAGCAACGGATATCTGATTTCGCCAAAAAAGAAGCATTGCCATCATTGACGCGATCTGGTTGTGCATACCTGGTGCAGGTGATTTTGACGAATCCAGGACTTGCATTAATGGAATAAGCTTGTTTCATACTGTGTATTTTCTATAAAATGCATCATTTTCCTGTGGGTTTTTGCATCGGAAATGTTGATTTGTTCTGCCTCTCCCTCCCAGTTGCCTAACAGCTGGCTTTTCTGCCCCCTGGCTTTTTTGGGAAGGGGTCCGCAGGGTTCTGGATCAGGTGTATTATTGGGTATTTGTGATGCATTTGTATTGTAGCTGTCTTTGGGTTCGGTGTGGATGTTTTCCACTTAATCGGTTAGGATATCGTAGGAAAGACCATCTTAATTAATTAATAGAAACAGAGAATTCACTTTTGAAGCAGAAAACAAGGGCTTTTTCTGAAACAAGGGGAAACACATTTAACAAGAAGGACCATGGTTTGAAATGAAAGCATCTTCTGATTTTTAGTGTATCATCTGAGAAGAAGTGGTTTTCAGAACTTATTATTGTATCCCAAATAGGAACTATCCACAGTATGTTTCTAAATGTTGAAATGGAGAAATGAATACTGTTGACAACTGTGCGGGACATTGGAATTGCTAAAGTGAGCTGTCTATTGGTGATTTGATGTATGTGTTTGCACGTCTTTTTGACTTCAACATGATGGAATGCAAAGGCAGATCTAGGAAGTTTGTACAACATTGTCCCATTTTTGAGTATTTGTGAATTTGATTTGATTATACCAATAATCATCTTTATAAATGTTCCTTTAAATAATTTAAGGATTTTTATATAAACTTGTGGGTCGTTTTCCCAATGAATGGGTGCCCTGTGTACCGTCGCCTACTGCTTGCATCCGTCACTGATGGAATCTGAAAATCACTTGTAATCTTGTGGAAATATGTCCCTATTGAGATTCACTTTGAATTCTGCAGGTATATCAGCTCGAGCACCAACTTTTTGGTCATTTTTTCCCAGCATCTTCAGAAGATGTTTCAAGTTTGGCTCCTTTGATTGATCCTCTGTGAGCTTCTGGCTATTTTTTCTTGGGACATTCTGCTTCTTTACTGTCCACTCTTAGGATCTTCATGTGTGTTTTATTTGGTGGCTTAATTTGCCAATGTTGCTTGCGATTTTACCTAATTGGTCTCCAAGCTCATAGATTGGTGCTTTCCTAAACTTTCAGTGACTTGACGCATTCTAGGTTATGTATAAGCAGCAGACAGCTAATGCTGCTCTGGCACTAATGATTGTCTTCATGCTGTAGTCTCTGCTTTTTGGGATCTCCCAATGACAAGTGGTGTGATGTTATACTCTCGCGGTTCATCTGAGGAGTTAGAACAATTATAATGAATAGGGCTATCTTAAAAATAATGATGTATTATTCATATTCAGAATGTGCTGCCTTAGGTTTACAACTGGTCTTAAATGAAAGTCCTGTGAGTTTTAGCTTTATATCGAGAAGAAATTTCTGCACTCTGAAGTAATCTCATGATCACCTTGTCAATGAACATGGGAACTGAATACTAAAAAGTTGTGATCTCCATGCTTAGTACCTGAACACTAAGAGTTGATTGGCTGTGTACTTCATGCATAGTACAACAGCATCAACAAATGGGTGACCTTTGTTAAATTCGATAAAATTTTTCTGTTGATGAAGACAAGTTCTAATTCTCTTTGTACTCTGTCAAGAGAGACCTACCTAAATCCCTGAAGGGGAAGTCCACTCTAAGAAGCCAGTGTCTGCCAAACTTTCAGGCTTTGCATCTTAGCTGACCCTGCAAATGTCGATGTTAGATTTTTCAACGTTAGCATTCAGTTGATGCATGCAGAAAATTAACTAAAAAATGAATGAATAGCCTGTTGAGAATGCACATTCTTGCTAGGAGAAAGTAGATGATCTGAAAAATCTTGAACAAAATCTTTGCCCTCGTGCTGTAGCGACAGACTTTACTTTTCTAGCAAGGATATCCATCTATGCTCAAAACAAATGTGTCAGATGAAAGTGAATCCCTCTGCAGCTGTCTCAGTCCCTTTTTTCCTTTTAGAACAATCTTTATGAAGAGACTTACTCTTTAAGACAGGACTCATATTCAGCAACTTTGTTGTGATGTGTTGGAAGGCACTCTGCTTCTCTCTTGCTATTCTGAACAACTAGAGTTCCTCACCAATATCCGGGGCTTCACATGTTTTTCTGGAAACTGAGCTGGACTCTCCAGGAACTGTTCTGTACCCCATACTGATATCCGAGGTCCATCTAACTTACCTTGTCAATCACTAAAAAATGTGAATCGCATCAGCGTGCTCTCATGTAAAATGTAACAGACTGAATAGCCTAGTATGATATTCTGAGTGTCCTTGTTATCCCTTATTATATTTGTATTTTTGTTTCTTTTTTTTTTTTGGTTGATGGCTGCATCTACCTTGACGGTGTCTTATGACTTCATTCTCCATGTCGAAAGTTTAGACTGATGTAGCCATTTTGACTGTTTCTGCAGGTGCACATTCTTGTATGATACCCTACGGCCAAAATTTATCCATGAAACAAATCTTGATTTCCTCTGTGAACTTGTTGATGTTCTTAAAATTGAAGTTCTTGGGGAGCAATTGAGTAGACGAAGTGAATCATTAGCTGGTTTACAGCCAACATTTGAAAGAATTTTAGCTGATGTACATGAGAGATTAACTTTTCGTGCTCGGACCCATATCAGAGATGAAGTAAGTGGTGCACTTCTTCATCTGCATATGATATCCCATGAATCTCATGGTACAAATTTTGCAACTCTCCCTCCCTAATAGCAAAGGCAGACCTTCCCTTGTTCCTGCCTTCCCCTGTAGGGATGTAATATATGTAGATTCCCCCCCCCCCAAAAAAAAAACCAACACACACTCAAAAACAAAAAAGGAAAAATAAAAAAAAAAGAGAGGACCCCTATGTGTGAATAAGCCACCAATTGGTTGTGTTGTGCAGTATTATTCTTCAGGGCACAAAATGTTTGATGGGTTTTGTGGCCATAAGGTTTTGTATACCATTCTTATATTTTTCCATTTTTTATATTGTGATATCATCTTGCACAGCTGTTTTTAGGACTCCATGTGTCCCATTTTGTTTCTTCCTAAATTATGATTTTTTTGGTCCCAAATTGACCTTCCTAAAAGTATAACTAAATACATTTTCAACCAATTGTTGTTCACTATTTCCACTAAACTTATCATCTACTGGTCAATAGTTTGGTTTCTTAAAGTCTGTTCTTTTCCCATTTAAAAAGAAAATAAGGGGTTGGAGGGAGTAAATTGGACCGGAAGCATTTGCGTGTTTCCAAATATGTGCTTCACGTGAGGTTAGTGCCTTAGATTTTGTAATTGGTGATGATGACCTTTGCTTCCCTTAGTTTCATAAAAATGCCCACTATTGAGTTCAGGGTTGGGATATCTAGTTATGTACAGTGTAAATGTATCCTGTTGAAATGTTGTTTTGCCATGTTGGCTTCTTCTTATGGGTTATTCATTTGAGATTTCTTAGTTACATGGATAACCACCCTAACTTCTCTAAAATTTTTTAGAGTTTCTTTTTCACCATGTTTCTCTTTTGATCTAGATAGCAAATTATCTTCCCCTTAATGAAGACTTGGATTACCCTGCAAAGCTTGAGCAGTCACCAGTGACTAAAGAAGGAGATGAAGAGGTAAGTTTGTTAGATTTGCTCAGTCATTATTTTTTTGGTTTTTTTTTTTTGGGGATGAGAATTACTCAGTTATTTGAATATCCTCTGTGTACGAGATTCTGTTTTCTAACCGTTCTCCTCGCTTTGGCCTTTAGAACACAAAGTAGATCATCGTGCTTCTTAAGATCATTTATTGGTGTTTAAAATTTGAATGTTGATGAATAAGCATTTCATTGTTTGCCAGAACTAGCTTTAGCTTGAATCCATAGTAAGTAGCAATATGCTGGTCAAAATGACTCTCGAATTTAAGCAGTTGAAAGTTGGTGACTTTTTAAGTAGTGGTAATAATTACCTTAAATAGTGCCTGTATGACTCATGTTTGTGGACACTGTTGTGAGGGTATTTGATCGTGAGTCTGATGCTTACAGATACAGATTGAGCTATTGATTATGTACTTCCATTATTCCCTTGATTTGAAAATATCTCCGACCAATCCTTTTATTGAAGACCTGAGGCTTCTCTAGAGGAGTACATAGATTGATTTATTGTTCTTTGTGAAGTCATTTGTTCAGATATTAAGTTACTGTTCCTTTTCACTGATGAAGCTGTTTGGTTGTTTTTATAAAAACATATAAGCTAAACTCCACATGGTGATTTGGTATTTCTTTCTATTTATTAAGGTGCAGAGTGACGACAACCAAAACCTCATCAGGACATGGTACGCACCCTTGGAGAAAACACTGTCACTACTATCAAAGTTGTATCGATGTTTAGAGCCGGCGGTTTTCACTGGTCTAGCACAGGTATATAGGAGGTTTGGCAACAGAGCTTTCCATTTGCCTTGAATGTCTTTATTTTCGGTTCTCTTATGAAAATTATTTGTGTCAGGAAGCAGTGGAAGTCTGCTCTTTGTCAGTACAAGTAAGTGTACTAAATCTCTGCAGTTGATTGGGGAACTCTCCATGTTTGGTGGCTGCAATCTGGGAAATTGTGTATTTGGTTTGTGGATGGAATAGGAGCTTGTTCTGTCTCCTTAACATTTGTTCTAATATATGCCCCCCCCCCCCCAAAATGCTACAGAAAGCAAGCAAACTTATATCACAAAGATCTTCACCAATGGATGGGCAACTTTTCCTGATAAAGCATCTTCTTATCTTAAGAGAGCAGGTGGAACATATGTCTTCTGTGCTTCTATGGTAGCGTCTTTTTATGAGCTGCAAAATATGCAACTAACTTTCAACGTATCTCTGCAGATAGCACCATTTGACATAGAATTTTCGGCCACACATAAAGAGCTCGATTTCTCTCATTTGCTGGTTAGTTGACTGATACTTTCGGATGCCTAATAGATGTTTTAAATGGTCTCTCTTCTATGTTATAATCAAATAGCTTATTAGTTTATTTTTGTCGTTTATGCATCTCGTCATATTCAACCGGAGGAGATTATGTCCTTTTGGAGATTTCTTTATCTATTCTTGTACGTTTTGAATAGTAAAGGCTGTTTAGCCAGTCTTTAGCCTGTAATTTCTAAGTGCCAAGGGATTGCCACAATCATGCTCACTCTTTTCTTGACTTTTTCACATTTTTGCTCCCTTGAAAGATATTCCTTTGGCACTGAATTTGGCTTGTAAACTTGAATTCACTGCTTTTTTAACATGCTTAATCCAAATGAGCTGGTTAATTTAAGTCTCTTACTGTTTGAATCTGTGGGTGTGCTTGAGTTAATCTTGACTTTAATGCGGTAGATTGTTCAAGTCAGATATAGCATGTGGAAGTCATCTTTATTATTGGGATATGCTGAACATTCTGTGATTCTAATGATTATGAGTGGTAAATGGGAATCCTCATATTGATTTTTTAAATATAACTTCAGGAACACCTTAGAAGACTTTTCAGAGGCCAAGCGTCGCTTTTTGATTGGTCTAGATCATCATCATTAGCAAGGACATTTTCTCCACGAGTTCTAGAAAGTCAAGTGGATGCCAAGAAGGTATGCGATATTGACGGTTTAAACTTGTACTGATGTGCCATTACCAAGCATGACGCATGCAGAAATATAAGTTACGTAGGGTGGAATATCTCTGTGCAAGGTAAAGAGATCAAAGCAGACTCAGTTTGAATTCTTATCTAACTGAAACACTCACATGCATGTTCACAAGATGCATCACTTTGCATGCGACACCTCTCGACCACAATATAGCCTGTTTGAAAGGGGGAGGGAAAAAGCGAACAATTTTCATTTGGGATCCAGGGTAAGACTTTATGTGACTGCTGTTTGACAGCTTGTTTAAGAAAGGATGGGGACGGATGGGGTTCCTTGTCATTTAGTCTTTGTATCTCCACAGTTTAAATTCAGTTGCATAATCGGGCTCTTTTTATTTCACTTTGACACATGTTTCGATCAAAAAGGAAAAATAAAAGAACCCATGGTATAAAGTGATTTGTAGCCGTATGAGCTTAATTTGAGCACTGATTACTTGAGGGCACTCATAAATGGCTTGAATTATGTGTTTCATCTGCAGGAGTTGGAGAAAAGTCTTAAAGCCACATGTGAAGAGTTTATAATGTCAGTGACCAAGTTGATTGTCGACCCACTTCTTTCATTTGTGGCTAAGGTTTGTCTTGGAACTGTAATATAATGGAAAAAATGAAGACAAATTGGACGTAAACATTTGTAAAATTCTTCATTTGTTGACCTATATAAAATACGCCCACAGTGCCTTCTTGAAGGAACTCCTATCCTTGATCTTATTGTTTCAGCAGCCATTAAAGGTGTACTCTCTCTCTCTCTCTCTCTCTCTCTCTCTCTTTCACACACACACACACGCACACTGTAGGTGACAGCTGTGAAGGTTGCAATTTCTTCTGGAACCCCGAATCAAAAGTTTGAGGCTGTTATGGCAAAGCCGCTGAAGGAGCAAGCTTTCGCAACTCCAGAGAAGGTGGCCGAGCTTGTCCAGAAGGTATGCTTCTCATCCCCCCTCCCCCCTTCACTCCTTCACAGTCCCACCACCTCTCTTGGTGAACTGCTCTTTCGATGAACATATTATGGAAGTTGAGTAGGGTAAAGTTGAAATGCCACAAATAGGATGCATTGAGTTCATGCGATGGCCTTGCTTCTGGTGAATCAGCTAGCAATTGTATATTACATTCCATGGCATGGTGCAATCATCACAGGAGTATTGAGCTGGCCCGTCAAGCATTTAAATGGGATCTGCCTAACTTAACATTGAGGGCCAGAATAAGTGCTGGAACCTTGACATTCGAATGGACTAAGGTGATGGAATGTTATTTAAAGATGGGCCATGTCAACAGGTCAAACCGTTCACGCTCACAACCAAATCCAAAGGAAAGGACTTTTCCCCTTTGGGGTAGGAAAATCTACAGAAGAGGTGATCACTGGTACTTACGTGAGGGGAATGGATATTTGCAGCCTGATTTTGTGTAATCTATATATACATAAACAAATTGCCCCGCAAAGTTCGTTCTTTCCAAGGGAGTAGCTAGCATTCAAGTTGAAATAGCACAGTCTGCAATTCAGGCTGCTACATTTAACTCTGTGGCCCCTTGTATGGGCGGGATTCTGGGTTATCAGTTGAAAGCATCAACCCCGATTAACCACTAAGGTTTGGCACCTTGTGTCTAAAGGGGTTTCACTTAATGAATTCTTCACTTACAGCTTAATACTGGATCCCACCCTAGTCTTGAAGACTATGCCACCATCTTTGCATGGCCTATATGAAGTGGTATCTGACTTGGCTATTTCAGAAATGAAGCCGCAAAGAATAACATACATGGGTGGTCTTATAGCACTACTATCTAGGAGACGACTTATTAGATACCCTTTGCCAACTTGTGAAGTCTGCTAATGCTAGATATGTGGCTACTTTTTATTTTCTGAAGTTGAGCTGTTGAAGTTTCAACAGGAGTCATATACCAAAACCTGGGGCGTGTAGGAGTTACTGTTGTGTTCTTTGAATATGGTGCTTGGAATTGGCCTGCCAATTTGTGCCCTTGTAAGAATTGCAGGCCCACGTGTCTTTTGTGCATATCGTAGCTGATGATGATGCCACACTGAACTACTTGTTCCGTGAGAGTTCACCATCATTGGGGAATCTATTTGTTTGGATTTACATGTAAGCTTGGATTCAAAATGTGGCTGATCCGGTATGAAACGGTCGCATCGGAAAGGTTTTTGAGTTGGCCGAACCGCGTTTTAGCTGTGATATAGAATGAGATTTCCGCACTAGAGTGATTTTTCCAGATCGCGACCGAAACCGCATTTTGAATCCTTGCTTGTAAGTGCTATTGCTATATAGAAGATAATTGGCATTGCTTTTGGGAAAAATGTGTCGTACTCCAGAAGCAAGTAACTAGTGCTTTTGCTGTTCAAGGAAGTTAGACATGAAGATGGCAAACTAAGACAATTTAAAAATAATTAGCAAACATGATAGATTTTTATGTTAGACTTGGTGATCATAACCGTCCCACCCTCTGTAATCTGTATGCAGCATGCATCTTGCTATTTGTGGTGTCATTTTCCAATGTGGTCTGTTGGTTTATCAAAGGGAAGGGCAAAACACGATATGACCATTTGGAATTTTAGTTCATGTTTGCGTTTCACCTTTTATTCGAGGTGAGTGTATTGTAAGTTATGTACCAATTGCATATATTCTGTAAAACTCATCTAGTTCTAAGGGTTTTGCCATTATTGATACATAATTTTCGAGAAAATTTCATATGTAATTGTTCAAGATGACCTTGCATCTAAGTCGTTTTTAAATATTACAGTATGATAGAGTCTCATCCATGGCTTTGCTTTTATTTTGGAAAATACAGAACTCTTCCCTGTCTGTGGGTCGTTAGGGTAAGCATTTGTGATGGATTGTAGCAGAGTATTTAGTGGGCCACTTTTCTCTCTTAAGCTCTGTTACTTGATCTCTCTTTGCAGGTAAGTGCTGCTATACAACAGGAGTTGCCCAAGGTGATAGAGAAGATGAAACTTTATCTTCTGAATCCATCGACAAGGACTATACTCTTCAAGCCAATAAAGTAAGATTTTCTTCACTCCTTTGAGATAGATCTCTGACTTTCTTGGCCTTTTTAGGGTGCGATGCTTTCTCATTTACCAGTAACATCCTCTTCATTCAGTACTCAGTAAGCAAAGCCTAGAACACTATAGGCGAACACCTTATGCGTTGAGCTTGTGCCGGTGGCATTCACATGTCATCACCTTTATTCACTAATGTGCTCAGGATTTTTTGGTTCTGAATTTTTAGTAGATTTCTGAAATGTAGGAGGGAGAAAGACCAAGTTGCTGTGGAATTTTCATTTGCTTAGAAATGTTTTTGCATGAAATTTTTCTGGAGAAGCTGAAATGATCTAAAGCCATCATCCTGCTGGTTTTGTTATTCTTTGACAATGGAATAATTGTGTTTAAGACCAACACCACTCCTCCGAATGATTGACTATTTTTCCAACAAACTATTATGCAGGACCAACATTTTAGAAGCACATACCCAGGTACGATCGCTTCTAAAATCAGAGTACTCAACAGCAGAGATAGAACGCATCAATATGACTTCCATGTCAGATTTAGAAGCACAACTGGATAGCTTACTGTAGGATCAGCCGGAGGCACATCTTCATTGATCAAAAGGGCTTTTTGTTTACTTTTGCTCCGTGTTCAATCGATTCATAGCCTCATATGTTTCAGATACATGCATATAAAGGATCTGAATCAATTTCTAGAGTGGTAGATTTAGGTTAGTCTTTTTCCTTTGTTTTCCTTTTTCTAGCCCCCCCCCCCCAAAAAAAATGTAATATTCATTATGACAATCATATCTTTTTTATTCACATTTTCATATGAAATTGCTAGATTCTCCCTTTTTCTTCTCTACTACAATATTAAGAAAATCAATCCGGTGATTGAACCGGATCACCGGTTAGGTGAGTGGGTCAATTGGTCAATCTACGGATCGCAGTTAGACCAGTTGACTTCATTTGCTCACAAACCGGTACAACTTGAATTAATTTTTTATGTATATTTGTAAAATAAATAATTAATGTTGACATGTTATTATCTTCTTTATATTGTGAAACTGGTGTGAAATAATTCAATTGAAACAAATTACTAAGCCCAAATTATGAGAGCCCGTGTTTCACATCCTATTTCACCCAAAAAGCACTAAAAAAAGAAATAAAGAGTGATAATACTTAGAGTCTATTCCTTTCGTGATACAATGTAACTATAAGTTATAAGAAAATATAAGGAGTTATAAGAAACTGTAAAAAGATATAAGGAATTGTAAGAACTATAAAAAAATTGTAAAAAGATGTATAAAACTATAAGTTATAACAAAATGCAAGGAGTTATAAGAAATTATAAGAAGATATTAGGAGCTGTAAGAACTACAAAAAAGTTATAAGAAGATGTATGAAGTTATAAAGATAGATATAAGCATTTGTTAAATTATTAAAGAGTTGTATAAATATAATGTTTATATGTATATATAATTCTTAGTCTTTAATGTATGATTTGCAAAATAAATTATTTCATGAAAGTAAATTATGTGTAATATGTCATTGATATTTATAAAATTAATTTTATACTATCACTAAACAAATTATCTTTAACATAACACGGAAATATTTTGTTTTTCTACAATTATCGCTTTGGATGAGAAGAAATAATATTAAAATAACATAATTAATGCAAATAAACTTTTACAGTAGTCAATTAAATAACAATAAAATAAATTCAAGCCCACAAATTTATGGAATCGGATATGTTCTACATTTGAGTTTTTTTTTTTTTTTAATAAACATTAGTTTCATTACTTCTTATACTCTTCACAATTTTATAATTTTATATAAATAGGCACAGCAATCTCTGTCGGGATCAAAATTGGAATAGGTCACCCACTGTTCAATTGTACGATGATAGGAACCAAGTTACTATGGATAAACTTAAAGATGAATTAACTAAAATACTTTCTTCATATATAATTTGACTATTTTTATATATAACTCACGTCAAAACTCAAATATGAATGCAATATTTGTATTATAATTTTAAAAGCATGTTAACTTATTTTTTTTATAATGGCATATATGATCCACGTCGAAAGAAATATAATTCGTGTCGTTAAATTTTGTTTTTATGTTTGTAGAAAAATTGCGTTTATAAAAATATATACAAATTTTTCATATTGGTAGTATATAAAAAATATATATATCCATATTTCTATAAATATGAGAAAAAAATAAATGACAAGTTGAATATTATAAAAAAATATATAAGATATAAGATGCTATAAGAATTTTGTTAAAATATCAAAAACTGTAAAGATCTATAAGAAGATGCAAGTTGTTCCTTAAATGCTTACCATCACGAAAAGTAACAGTCTTAGAAGTCTAAAACAATCCCCAAATTCCTCTTCGGCCCAACCAAGTAGCCACCCCCACCGCCCCCCCCAAAAAAAAACACATCGATGCTTTGAAGATTTTCCTAGCATCACGCCCAGGTGTCAAGCCTGCACACCCAAGCCCAAATCGAAGTGATGCTGCCGAAAGCCAAGACGTCACTGTGCACAAAACCGACTCCCCGGCCGGGCAGTGCTCATCGTTGCCACACACCTTGCCGGAGAAACCAGTAAAAAAATGAATACCAACTAGGAATTCTAGGTCTATCCATGGTTAACCTACTGCCAGGTCGACCGAGTTCCCTTGTCTTCCTTGTTCAATTGCCCAAACAAGATTTTGGACCGCTGATACAAGCTATTAGAAGCACGTGAAGAGCACGAAACTTTAGGAGGGGGAGAGGGAATTAAGGGAATTGGTTTTTTGTTAAGCCAATGGGCCCTTAGTTTGTTAAGACAGTTAGAGGAGAGATAGGGAGAATAATCCAGCTAGCTCTGTTATAAAAAGGCATCTCTGTAATGGGATGGGGGCATGCATTAATGAAAACAAACTCTCTTCGCCCTTTATCTTCTTGATTTACTCTCTAGAATTCTTTTACTTCTCCTCGAATTCTCATAATTCCTCGAAAGCTATATCAATTGGTATTATAGCCAACCCCATGTCTTTGTGCCTTCGCACCTTGGGTGGTGACGCCAGTATTGTGGTGTTCGCCGGGGCTTGAAGGATTCTAGCACATAGCCACCCCAACAGTGGGCGGTGACGCCGGTATTGTAGTGTTCGTCCGGGCTGCGGAGTGTAGTGGAATGTTATGGTCCAATTGTAAAGGATGGGACTTGAGTCCCACATCGATCATATGGGGGGTTGATGTGGTTTATATAGACTTTGGGCTCTCCTAACCCTTGAGCAAGCTTTTGGGATGGGCTCTTTCAAAGTCCTGTATCAAGTATCAACCGCTTCAATTATCGATTCCTGGTTCGATGTGGTTTTCGTAATATTACTCCACTAAGGTCCTGTTCTTTTTGTGGTTATAATGCAAGTGTGAAATGGAAAGGAGTGGGAAGAAGTGGGTAAGAGTGGATATGAGTGGTTTATTATATGTGGGAGTTGAATGAGCAGGAGTCTTGACATTAGTTACGTTAACGATTCGTGTAACATAACAATAATTATTATTAATTATAATAATAACAATTATTAATTAATAGTAAAAATAACAATGAATCATTAATAATAAATATTACAATTAATAATAATTAACAATAACAATTACAACAATAATTCTTATTAATATTAATAATCATCGTATAATTGTTAATATTAATAATAATTATTAATATTAATAGTAATAGTAATAGTAATAGTAATAGTAATAATTATCATTAATCGTTAATATTAATAATAATAACTATTATTATCACTATGCTTATTATAATAATGATGATTATTATTAATGAATATTAGTAACAATTACAATAATAATAATATTAATAATAATAAAAATTACTAATTACTAATATTAAGAATAATTAGTAATAATAAAAATAATAATTAAGAATATTAAGAATAATTATTATTATTAATGATATTATTAATAATAATAATTAATATTAATAATTATTATTTTAAAATTAATTATTAATAATTACTATCAATTATTATTAATTAATTTTAAAA
Source organism: Carnegiea gigantea (assembly GCA_029747015.1). Lineage (NCBI taxonomy): Eukaryota > Viridiplantae > Streptophyta > Magnoliopsida > Caryophyllales > Cactaceae > Carnegiea > Carnegiea gigantea. The sequence continues at coordinate 550,563 of JAKOGI010000179.1, read as the reverse complement.
TAATTATTATTAATATTAATTATTATTTTAAAATTAATTAATAATAATTAGTAATAATTAATAATATCAAAAATAATTACTGTTAATCTTATTATTAATGATAATTAATAATTAATTATAATTATCATAATATTAATTAATTAATATAATAATTAATCATTAAAAATAAAAATTATAATTATAATTACTATAACTATTATTATTATTAATGAAAATTAGTAATAATTAAAATAATAATTGCTAGTGATATTAATCGTAGTAATTATTATTGTACTATAAATAATAACAATTGTTAAATATTTAATATTAATAATAACAAAAATTACTAATTACTAATATTAATAACAATAAATATTAACAAATAATAATTAATAATAATAAATTTTAATATTATTAATAATAATTAACATAAATAATTATTAACATTAATTACTATTATTTAATAAATAATTAATTAATAATAATTAATAGTTAAAAATAATTATAATTATTATTATTAATTAATAATAAAAATAATAATTAATCATAATCATAATAATAATAATTAATAATAATAAATATTTAAGAATAATAATTACAATGACAATTTTAATAATAAAGATCATAATAAAAATGGGTGGGAGTAGGTAAGAATGAGAAGAAGTGATATTTATTTTAAGGAGCAGACAGGATTGACAAGGAGTGGAAAAGAGTTAGAAAAAGTGGGAAAGAGTGGAATGGCCTAAAGCTCAAGTTTCAAAATCTTGCCTATTTTAATTTTGTTTGTGAAAGACCGTCTTTGTTTATGGATTGGCTGTTTGAGTTTGAGCCAATATTCCACTCTTCCTTCCGTGGTAAAGGTATAAATGATTGATTTGCAACTGGTGACACCATAAACCATCCGTCATTGTAAAAGTTCCTGCCTAAGCCAAATTATTGATGCAATATGCATTTCTTGTCTCGTATCCTCTAGATTTCGAGGTCTGAAGAAAGAGGGCATTTTCCCCCTTTTCCCCTGCCTCTATTTTTATGGTTTTTGCATGTAAATAATCCCATTTTTGAGGCATTATGAGAAAAATCCAACCTTCAAAATTAAGTGCCCTATATTGCGACCTTTATTTATCTTATTTTTCACATATTGATGGTGTATTTTTCCTCACTTTTTGCAACACCACCATTCAAGCATGAGCTATGAGCCACAACTTCATTATTTTTTAAACTACAACAGTACCATCGAATCATAGACAAATTTTTATATCAATTTGATATACAATAATTTATTTATTGTACATCAATAGTGTATTTTCATTCCCTTTTTCAATAGCACCATTCACATATGATAAATAAGCTATTACACAATGAACTTGGTTAGTCAAAGTCTTGTTGATTTAAAATTGGTATATTATATATCATCGTCGAAGCTTGGGTTGTTGAATAGTAATTTTAAAAGTCAAATCATTCTCGTCCCCTCCCCCCCTCCCCCCAAAAAGTAAGAGTATCAACATCCAAAACCCCATTTCTTGGAGGGTGGGGGGAGGGAGGCTTTGGGCTAGGAAAGGACAACTATTTCGGCTACGTTGAATCCCAAGCGAAATGGTCACATAAGCTACATAAAATCAACTTTTTGTTCGGCCATTGATGCAACCCGCCAATGTTTTACCCTGAGGCCTTGGTGAATCTGCACTCTGTCTCACTTGATATAGTTTACATTGTTATCCACTTTTACCCTCTAGTGAATCTAGACTGCGTCTCAACTAATACAAGTTCACATTTGTTTTCAAGGATGCAACTAGAGCTTTTATTGGATTTTAGATTTCTTGAGGACCTTAAATTGTAAATTCATTGTTATATTTTTGTATAACAATTTACATTACAAAGCTCCTAGGATAGAGGAGAGGAAAACCTTTACGATCTATCAATGTAAACTTGTTTTAATGTTTATCTATGAAATTGCGATAGCGAGAGAAAAATAAGCTGAGATGCACTGTCTTGTTTTTCCAAGGCTCTTATACAGAATGCCTTCAGGTCTAGAACAATTAAAGCTTACATTATGCTATTGTTGTGATATGGTATACAACAATGCTATCCCTAGCTTTTGTTATTCTTATTACCCCTTGCAAATAATTGTAGTAATGGTGTTCTAGAAGAGAACAATTCTTGAGACAATATTTGTTGCAATTCTTCAAGATATCCTGTAAAAAAAATTAATTAGTTGGAATATACAAGGTATTTAAAAAAATACAAATTATTCAGGAAATTAAATTTCTAACGAGAACTTATAAACCTGATGATTTTTCTACTTGAGACTATGGTTAATGACAAGAACATAAGGAAAGTTCTAGCTCTAATGGGATTTGAAAATTCTGACTACGTCCTACCAACTATCATTCGAGGTTCTTGCAGTACTATGGAATAATGGAAATATCCATGCATTAGTTTTAATTAAAGAACCAAGGGCAATTCTTATGTTGATCATGATCCGGGAAAAATGCAAACTCTGTAATTTCGAGAATTTATGCACCGGCTCAACTTAAAGATAAGAGTAGTTTTTGGGAACACCTTTAAGAACTTAATAGTGCTTAATTGGAGATTTTAATGAACTTTCCAACCCTAATGAAAAAAAAGGGGGACAAATCCCTCTTAGCAATAGATTTAACAGACTTAATTATTTCCTCTCAACTATAAATGCGGAATGTATCCAAGTTAGTGGCAACTTGTTCAGTTGGAAAAGAAAAATCATACTCATCTTGCTCATGAAAGATTAGATAGAACAATTTCAAGAAAAGATTGGAGTGCCTTGTACCCTAATGCTTATGAGATACATAGAAGTTTCACTTGTTCATATTACAAACCAATTATAGTTTCCTCTGATCATAAAGAGGAAAGGTATAAAGCTTTCACTTTTGATTCTAGAACTTCTGGTGTAAATATCAACAACTTGACATTATAGTAGTTCGGCATTGGAAAACAAATTATAGAAGGACTAACATGTTCAATTTCATAAAGAAATTGAAAAGTGTTAAATATGAAGTTAAAGATTGGTCAAATAAGTACTTTGGCAATTTGCATGAAAATTTTACTAAAAATGCACAAAAATTGAATTATGTAGAGGAAAAATTACTATTAGATCCTAACAGCATTAGACTCAATTTTAGGATGAAATGGCTATTGAAACAAATAGAAGAGATGATGCTCTTCAACCATAAATACTAGGAAAAATTGAGTAGGAAAGAATGGTTATCAAGCTTCGAGATGAAAGCAGTGTGTGGATAGATGACCATAAATCAAGAGCTGAAAAATTCATCTCAAATTACACCTAGAGCTTCAAATCAGCTCATGGTACGCCGAGATCCCTTCCTAACCTTGGCCTTCCTAAATGATGCAGAGTAAGGCATCCAAGAGAGTTCCCTAAATCCAAAACAACATCATGGTTCTAATCAAACCCAGGAAGATCAAGGAAAGCAAGCAACAACACAACTGATCCTCCTTGTTCTCTTATTCCCAAAACTGGGCATGGTTTTAGATGGCATGATGCTTGGAGTTTCCAAGACCTCTTATAGGCAAGTCCTACTTTTCTAGACTCCCTACAATGTCTAGATCCATTGAGGAAACTCAATTTTGGCCTTGGGCTTAGGCATTTTGCTACATTGGTCCAAAATAGTGAAGGTATATTAAGAAGATTCCAGTCTGCCCGTATTATAATATTAGGTGGCATCACCACCTAAAACCTTATTTAGGGGTAGATTTTTTACTGAGATGATAGTCAACATCCTAAGGTATCAATCCATGGAGAGAAAGCCAAATCATGACAAGCTCTTCATGGTGATTCAGCTACATTTTGCCAATTATTGCTGTTTGAGCTCATTTCAAACCCAGTTTGAGTTTCTGATAAGTTCTCTCACCTAAACCTAATTTAGAGCTAACTTTTCTATTTAGGATGGCTATTCACATCCTAAGGAACCAATCCATGCATTAAAATTAGTTCTAAGTCAAGTATAGGTTGGGAAACTAACTTGATCATTTCTAGTGCTAATCCGAGTTTATTAGGCTTAAACAAGCTGTTTTGACTTTGCTGAGTTATTCCTTAATGGGGAAGGTTTAGTGAGCTACCTACTTTCTCCCTTGGTTGCTTGGATGAGCAGGAACATCATCGTGACCACTCTTGCAGCTTTTGAAGTCGACTTGGCCTATTGGCTTGAAGCTTGACATCCACTTGCTCCCGGATTGGATAGCCATAAAGTGACAACCTATAGCCTACCTTTTCTCTCTCTGCCATGTGCAAGTCGCTCAATTAGAGCAATTAACCATATTCAAGCTTGAGTTTACTGTAAGCGGAATGTATTAACTTGACTCACACTCTTAATTGGTTTAGGCTAAGCCTGTTTTACGTTTTTAGTTTAGCTAAGCTAGATTAAGGTTGCTAAGGAGCTAGCCTACAATCTTGTTTGGGGTCTTGTTTATGGGCAAAATCCATTAATAAAAGCTCATCTTCATGTTCTTGTGCAAAACTCTCTAAAATCTCATCTTTTCAATCTGAATTGATTGCTAAACTTGAGTGGTTTCCTTTAATCTGAACTTGGTGGCGTAGCCTTTATTGTTTGGAGGGTGGATTCCTAATTCAGCTTGGGTCGTGTCGTGGCCTTTCTCCCATTCATGTCCCCTGTTTTGATTCAATTTCATTGATGGATCAAAACCAAGTCAGAACTAGATTGCAAATAGATTACATTGCTTGATTTTATTCAAAGCTCACACGTTACTAAACTAATCTCATACCATGATAACACTGGTCTTATAAGACTTCCAAACTTAGAAGAAGTTAAAGAAGCTGTCTTTAATATCGATTCGAATAAAACGCTAGGTCCTAATGGTTTTGAGTAGGTTTTTTAAAAAACTATTGACATATCATACAAAAAGATTTGTTTAACTGTATACTTGAATTTTTTTTTTATGACTGGCAATATATTGAAAGAAATCAACCACACGTTTATAGCACTTATCCCAAAGATCGACGACCCCTCACAGACTAGTCATTTTAGACCTATTAGCTTTTGTTCAACAATCTATAAGATTGTATCTAAGATCCTAGTTAATAGGTTGGACCTCTACTCGATAGATTAATATCTGTATTTCAAGGTGTCTTCACCTTAGGGAGATCTATTTATAATAATATTTTTTAACGCACGAGATTATGCATACATTTAAAAATCTACAAAAGTAAAGCAGCATGGGTAGCCATTAAACTTGACAAGGACAAAGCATACGATTGATTAAAATGGGATTTTGTACTTAAATTTTTGCAAGAAATGGGCTTTCACCCAATATGAAACAAATGGATAAAAGGAATGTATTTCCCCAGTATCTTACTCTATCATGGTGAATGATGAACTTAATGATTTATTCACCCCAATAAGGGGAATTAAACAAGGGGATCCCTTATCCTCACATATCTTCATTTTATGCATGGAAACTCTCAACTATTGGTTAATAAAAGAAGCCAATAGCAGCAAATCAAGAATAGGAGTTAAGGTATGCCCGAGATCTATCATTATCCCTTGTCTGCTTTTTGCAAATGATTACTTACTTTTTTGCAAAAGTAACTCAAGTAGTTGCATCAAAATTAAGAGTTTATTAGACAACTTCTGCTCCCTTTCAGCACAACTAGTCCATTGTCATAAATAAGTTCCCACATTCTCATGCAATGCCTCTACTTCCCATGAGCAATTAGTAACAAGTATCTTTAATATTCCACACAGAGATTCTTTAGGCAAATACTTTTACTATCCTGTTTTCCATGGAAGACCTTTGAAATCAATCTTTTAAGAAATTATCAGTAAAGCTACCACCAAACAAGAAAATTGGAAAACAAACAACTTATCTAAAGCAAGAAGACAGTTTCAATACAATCTTAATTGGAATCACTACCAACAGATATGATGCAATGCTTCCAACTTCCAAAAAGCGTTAGTAATAACTTGGATAAATTTAATAGAGAATTTTTCTGGAAGAAATCTAATACAGAAAAAGGCCTACTGCTGATAGCTTGGGACAAGACATGCATGCCAAAAAATAAAGGTAGAGTAGAATTATGCAACATTGGTGCTATTAATAAAGCATTCCAATGTAAATTGGCTTGGAAAGTACTTATAAATGATTCCGGCATACGGATTCAAACTATGATAGCTAAGTATCTTCATAACACAGATTTTTTAATTGCGAAAGAATACAAAGATTTGCTAGTATGGAAGAGCCTTCAAATTGTAGAGATTTGTTTAGAAAAGCTATCATATAGAAAGTAGGAAAAGGGGATAACATCTCCTTTTGGTATGATAATTGATAGAAAATAATAATTTAATAGACATATTGGGATTGTTGGAAGAGAGTGTCCCTAACGCACAAGGAAAAGTTTGTGAATTTATCTAGCAAGACGAAAACTGGAATCTTCCTAGACTAGTACATGCACTCAATAATCATTCAATCATTAAGAAGCTTCAAGGGATTGCTATTCCCGTCCACAACACAAAGGACTCCTTTTGTTGGGGATTAAACAGTTTTGGTGAATTCAATACTAAATCTACGACTTGGATAGCTCATGATACACAACCCCATGTTACTTCTAAATGGCAATTCAAACGGATGTGAAAAATTAATACTATGGCCAAAATAAAGATCTGCCTATGGCAAATATGCCATAAAGCAATTCCTGTTAGAGGAAACCTTATTAAAAGAGACATCAATATTAATCCAATGTGTCTATTATATTTGGGTACTATTGAGTCAATAGAACATATATTTAGTGAGTGTCATTTGGCTAAAAAAATATGAGATCTAGCAAATAAACATCAGTGGCTTGCAATTGATGTTTCACCCTCTGGTTGTCAAGATGTGTTTCACCGCCTACATAGGGCCAAACTATCTCATAACTCAAAGATGCTCCAAAAAATCTCTTTTCTTTTATGGAGCATCTGGAAATCCAAGAATGCAATGGTTTTTAATAATGAAATATTTAATCCTCTAGCTTGCTTGACATGAGCAAAAAAGGCAAGCACCAAATGAAGAATCTGAGCTTATGTGTCGATCAATCACTACTCTATGGGGTCTTCTTCCCCCATTTCTATCTGAAATCACTTAGTGAGGTGCAACCCTCCCCCACCAAGATTTGTCAAAATTAACTTTGATGGATCATATTATGGTCACACTTTAATTCTTGTGGCACAAGTTAGGGCAGTTAGAGATGGAGTCAACTCAAGAAGTCAAGCAAGCTTTGACAAAATTATCATCGAAGGCGACGACCAAATCGTAATTCAAGTGTTGAGTGCAAACATTCAAATCCCTTGGCAAATATCCAACATGATCGAAGGCGATGTTCACACTTGGTTGAACCAAGGTACCTAATTTATTATCAATCAAATCTTTCGAGAGACAAATATGACAGCAGATTGGCTATCTAAATTTGGGCATTATATTACAGTCTCATTCTCTTCAGATATTAGTTTTTCTACTTTTCTTCGGTCAATTCTAGCAGATGATGTAGTTGGATGTACTCTTGTGACAATACATATTATGTACATCTAGGAGTTTATGCTCCCAGTTCCAACTCAGCAAATATATTACATGTTGGCATTGGATTTTTTAAAGAACAAAAAGTAAATAATAGAAATAAATAATATACACATAAATAAAATCCAATAACTTCTTTCTCCCAGTACACTTCTTTTTTTCCCACTACACTTTCAACCGTTTCCTTCTCCCCTCTACACTTCTTTCTTCTCTCTCGTCTTTCCACATCATCTTCTTTCCTTCCTCTTCTTCACTGTACATCCATCTTCATTTCAGAAAATTCCACTAAAAAATTCAACATAGCAATATCGCAAACTCACAATTTCACCACGTTCGTCGCAATTGCCTATCAAATCTCAGTGATACTCAATTTCTTCCTTCTATATTTGAATTAGGGCACACGTGAATATTTCACTTGTTTTGGAACAATTGTTTAATATATTCAGTACTGAATTTTACTGAATCGAAAGATATTGTTCTTTGAAGATCAGTTGATAGTCAACAATGGTATGTTCACCTTCACCACGGAGATTTCAAGGATGAAGAAGTAGGGAGCGCTGTTTAAGAGTTAGAGTATTTCAACTAGCAAGGATATGCCTGCTTGTGTATTGGAGTTTTAACTATTTTCCTCCCTTTTAAATTCACTTGCTAGCAAGATATGTGGTTACTTTTTGTTCATCTTGTAGTTATAGGTTATTCATTCAGGATCTTAAGTTTGTTCATCATTAAAAAGAAACTGTTGTTCGTTTACAATTGTAATTAATTACTTTTTTTTTTAATCGTTGATTGATACTAAATTAAAAATTACTTCAATAATTTTTTCCATGTTGTTCCTTATCCAAAGAATAGTCATTCATGTTCTATCACCCCAAAAAAAAAAAAATAGTCATTCATGTTAAACTTTGTTTGATTACTTTACAAGTTCAAAGGTTTATTTAATAACTTGCACAGTGTGCTCAGGATGTAAAGGAATTTGTTAATGTGTGTTTATGATTCGAAGGGTATTTGTTGGCGTTTGAAGTTTTTAAAATTATTTTCAACTTTAATTTTTTTAAGTATACCATTTCTAATCATCACGTATCAAATGATAACTTAGTACGATACATATTATTGAAACAATAGATGAACAAATTGGTAGCCTCAGTAAACAACGTTACAATAGATAATGAACAAATCCTATTATTAGTGAACTTTATCCAAATGTCCAATGAACAAGCTAAAGAAGCTCAATGAACAATTCATATTCACATACCCGAGGGTGACCATTATTGAAACAATAATTGAACGAATGAGTAGTCTCAATGAACAAACTCATGATAGATTATAAACAAATATCCTACCATTATTATATCTTATTAAGATGTTCAATGAACAAGTCCACGACATTTGGTGAGCAATTAAAATTGACCACATACTAAAAGTGAACATTATTGAAATAATGAATTAACAAATTGGCAGCCTCAGTGAAAAACCTCGCAACACCATGTACAAAAATCTCCTACGATTAGTGAACTTTATTAAGACGTCTAATAAATTAGTTGACGAGGCTTAATGAAAGATTCACATGTCCGAGACTAACCAATATCTAAACGATACATAAATATTAAAAGTAACAAAAATCAAATGTGATACATAAATCTTGAAAGTAACAAAAATAAAAATATCCTCTCTCACGTTGCCTTGTTGCTTCTTCTTCTACAGTTCATCACAATATATAGTGAATAGAAGGGCTGCCGGAGCTTCATTTGCTACTTAATTGACAATCTTGCTTATTCCTCTCCCTTTCATTGCTTCCCATCTTGTTGAAATTTCAATGAACAATACTCAACAACTCGATGAACTAACCAAAACTCAACAATGAAGTAAACTAACGTCTAATAGTGAACAACCATCAACAACTTACTGAACAAACTGGATTCTCACAGTGAGCTTCTTTTAAAGCTCCAATGAACCAATTGTGCTTTGTCAGAGACCTTAGCTTGTCACCAACATCCATTTAATTTCCATGGTAGAGAATAGGATTCAAGTTAGGAACAAATTGGAGTAATAAAGTAAGCAATGTTGAGGGACTGATGAACAGGTTGAAGATTTATTGCCTTGTATCTTGTCTTTCAATGTTGTTCATTGTAAAGCTTCATTTTGTTCATCATTTAACCTATTATTATTCACCATAAGCTTGATACTTATGTCATCAAAGTGTGCTTAATTTGTAGATATTATATCTCTACCCCTCTCTCTGTTTTTCTATCTTGGTCTCTACGAAAAATCGTTCCTCATTTCTTGATGAAATTAAGTAGAAGGCTCAAGAAATCTAAATTCTAAAGTGAACAACCATTGTTGATTAAATAAATTTCGAAAGTTTGGGATCACATCACTTAAGCACCTGATGAACAAGTTGAATTCTGATAGTGAACAAGTTGATTCTGATAGAATCTACAAATTAAATGGAAACAATGATTGATGATGTGTGTGAGAGAGAGAGAGCGAGAGAGGGGGAGAAAGAACCTGGATTGTAATGTGTAACTGCTTTTGCAGGCTATGGCTAACAATTTTTTTAGTTTTAATTTTTCTTTATTTTGACATAGCCAACCGTCACCCTCTTTTTTTAAAAAAAAAAAAAATCGTTAGTATGAAATGCATTCGGGAACAAAACAAAAACCACTTGCTGATGTGATAGCTACACTTGCCGCTAATATGGCCTAGGAGTATAAACTCTTAGGTGTATATAATAATTTGCAGAATTGCACACCCTTCGAATCGGATGTCAATATAGTTTTCAATTATCAAGAGGCAGTTGCGTGGCTACCTCATTAATTTGCATTTCTACAAGTATAATCAAAACTTGATCTTCTGCATTGAAAAAAAGAAATTATTTTTTATGTTATATGTTAGAAATACGGGTTAGAGTTTATCTTTTCTCCAATTGCCCCCCCCAAAAAAAAAGAGGGTTTAACTAACTTGACATTGTTAATTTGTGAATAAAACAAAACAAAGTGTAAATTACCCAGTCAAACGAGACTGGTAAGAGGTGGTTTTTCTTTCTTTACAGTGTTGCTTACTCGTTCAATAATTTTTTAAAAAAAAAAAAATCCTCAATGTCGACTCACGATTCATTTGGGCAAGGTATGTATGGGGCTTCCAAGAGCATATGCTCCCAATAGCCACTTGTACACATTTATATTTAAAAATATAGATAAATAGTGTGTGAATAGAATAAGATACTACTAAACATAAATAAATAGAGCGTGAATAGAATAAATTAGACAATTCGCTTTCACATAATTTAAGCCAATCCATCCTGCTGCTACTATTGTAGTTTAGGATTTGTATTAATTATAAAATAAGGCCTATTGTAGAAGAATCACATTTGTATTTTCTTATTTTGTATTTTCTTATTTTTAGATATCTTGTATTAGGATCTCCCTCTTCCAAAAATGTAATTTTCTGTTTCTTTAAATTCTTGGTGAACGCCAAGTGTTTACCGACATTTAAGGATTGTATATATATACATATGTCATACAGGGAATAAAAATGTGGGTCTTAACAGAACAATGTTTCAAGATCCATGGATACCCAGACTGGTACAGAGAGAAATTTGGATCCAAGACCAAACTTGCTGCACATATTATCTCCCAGAATGCCCACATTGACAAGCCAGCTACCCCCATCCAAGATTCACCAGTTGATACTACTCTGATCAACACCATTTGTCAAGAAGTAATCATAACATTGCAGAATAGGCAGAGCACTTCAGCAAATATGGTCTCAGGCAATATCGATGAACCATCAGGTAAAATTGTTTCCTTTCAGTCCCTTACTACTAGTAAAGTATTACAAGTTACTTCTTGGGTAGTAGACACTGGTGCAACAGACCATATGTGCTGTCAAATTGATCTGTTGCAAAACCTGAGAACACTTCCTCATGCCATTTCTGTTAAAATGCCTGACGGCTCACTAAAGCATGTTAAGACGGTTGGTGATGTTCATTTAGGAAATAAGCTTATACTCACAGATGTGTTATTCCTCCCTGAATTTCAGCATAATCTGCTTTCTGTTAGCAAACTCCTAGACACCTCTGACTTGACTGCTTGGTTCACTAAGACTGGCTTTATCTTCCAGGACCTTACTACTGACAAGCATATGGCCATTGGACACAGAGATGCAGGGTTGTATGTGTTAAATACCCCTGTCACAAATATACATAATGTATCTTCCCTGCAACCTTGCACTGCTGATAGTTGTAAAACCTTACATACCCCAAACCTTGCTACTATTCATGCTAGACTAGGTCACATATCCTTGTCTAAACTTACTCATATTGCTGATGTATCTGAATTGGTTAAAGCTAATAAACAATTTACTTGTGATACATGCCTTTTAGCTAAGTTTCATCGTTTGCCCTTTCCCCTAAGCACATCTATTGCTGCTAGACCATTTGATCTTCTTCATGTTGACCTATGGGGACCATACAAAGTGGCTTATACTAGTGGGGCGTATTATTTTTTGACATTGTTGGATGACTGTACGCGGCATACCTGGGTCTATTTGCTTCAGAATAAACAACAAGTCTCCACACATATTCAAAATTTTATCTTATATGTGCAAAACCAATTTACCACCACCGTTAAATGCTTTCGATCTAACAATGGAACTGAAATATTTCAAACCTTATGCACTTCTATTTTCTCCAAGCATGGTATCACTCACCAAAGGAGTGTGCCGAGAACCCCCCAACAAAATGGGAGGGTAGAAAGAAAACATCGGCATCTAGTAGAAACTGCACGAGCCATTAGAATTCATGCCAATTTTCCCTCCAAATTTTGGGGCTCGTGCATTCTTGCCGCCACTTATATTATCAACAGAATGCCCACTCGCCTTCTCAAATGGATTTCCCCTTTTGAAGCCCTCTTTAAATAGACCCCTGACTTATCTCATCTCAAGGTAATTGGATGTCTATGCTATGCATTAGTATTAACTGCCCATCGCGATAAATTCTCCTCTAAAGCCAGACGGTGTATATTTCTAGGATACCCTTCAGGCCAAAAGGCCTTTCGACTATATGACCTAGAAACTCATCAAGTGTTTATTAGTAGAGATGTCCACTTTAATGAAAACATCTTCCCATTTCACAAACAAACTGGCAGCACCCCACCTTACTCACATGCTACTGATGATATATATATACCAGTTGCTCCCCATGACTCTCCCTCCTTCCCTACCAACCATCAACCCACAGCATTACCATCATCCCAGCCTCAATCTGATCCTCCTAGAAGGACCTCTCGCATTCACAAACCCCTGCAATGGTTACAGGATTATGCTTGCTCCATAAACACCAAAAACCCTATCCTGTATCCTATTTTCCAGAGAAATAATTTTCAGCATTACCCCCATGAATACACTGCCTCCTTATACAATGTCCTTTCTATTAAAGAACCCTACACATATGCTCAAGCCATCACGGATCCTCGATGGGTTATAGCCATGCAAGACGAATTGGCCGCCCTTGAGGCAAATCATACCTGGGATATCACCGACCTCCCACCAGGAAAAAAGGCCATTAGCTCCAAGTGGATATATAAAATCAAATTTAAACCAGATGGGACTATAGACGATTTAAGGCTTGTTTTGTTGTGAGGGGTTTTAGCCAAATTAAGGACAAGGATTACAAGCATACATTCTCTCCTGTCGCCAAATTACCAACTGTGAGAGTATTAATTGCCATTGCCACAGCCAAGAACTGGCCCATTCATCAATTAGACATCAACAATGCATTCCTCCATGGTACCCTTGATGAAGAAGTTTACATCACACCCCCAGATGGGTATGATAAGGCACACGGCAAAGTCTGTAAATTAAATAAATCCCTATATGGTCTTAAACAAGCCTCCCGTCAATGGAATAAAGCTTCTACACAATTTTTAATAAGTGAAAATTTTACACAATCCAAACAAGACTATTCCCTATTCACTAGAGGGACCCTTGGATCTGGATCCTTCCTCGTCGTTCTTGTTTATGTCGATGATGTCTTAATTACTGACGAGACGGAAACACTTATTATTGATCTCAAGCAAAAACTCCATTACGCCTTCACCATCAAAGATTTGGGCACCTTGAGATACTTCCTCGGCATTGAAGTATACCGAAATGAGGATGGAATCACCCTCCATCAATGGAAGTATATCCTTGACATACTTCAAGACCTTGGCCTTACCGCCTGCAAGGCACCTCCCTTTCCACTCCCTACCAACCTACGATTGTCTACTGACAATGGCACCTTATTGTCTCATCCAGAACCATATAGACGTCTAATTGGTCGTCTCCTATACCTCAACCTCACTCGACCAGATATATCTTATGCTGTCCAACATTTAAGTCAGTTTCTAAGCACCCCCTGTGAGCCTCACATGCTTGCAGCATTACATCTAGCTAGATACTTGAAAGGCACAATCAATGTCGGGCTATTCTACCCTTCCCAAAACCAATTGGCTCTTCATGCCTATTCTGATGTCGATTGGGGCACCTGTTTATTCACTAGAAAGTCCTTGACTGGATATTGTACGTTTCTTGCAAAAAGCTTAGTTTCTTGGAAAACAAAAAAGCAAAAGACCACGTCTAAGTCTTCTGCCGAGTCAGAGTACCGAGCTATGTCTGACACTACAAGCGAGCTTGTTTGGCTCTCAAACCTTCTCCGCGATCTTCAAATTCCAGTATCATACCCAGTTACACTATTTTGTGATAACAAGGCTGCACAGTATATTGCCGCAAATCCAGTACTTCACAATCGCACCAAGCATTTGGACATCGACTGCCATTATGTACGAGATAAACTTCAAGAAGGTTTCCTGCAAACGTCTCACATCAGTAGCAAGGAGCAACTAGCAGATATATTCACCAAGCCCTTATCATCGCACCTACATCATTATCTCAGTTGCAAGTTGGGACTTGTTTTTCCCCAAGCCCAACTAGACGGGGGGGTGTAGAAGAATCACATTTGTATTTTCTTATTTTGTATTTTCTTATTTTTAGATATCTTGTATTAGGATCTCCCTCTTCCAAAAATGTAATTTTCTGTTTCTTTAAATTCTTGGTGAACGCCAAGTGTTTACCGACATTTAAGGATTGTATATTTATACATATGTCATACAGGGAATAAAAATGTGGGTCTTGTTTTCTCTCTCTCTTCTCGCTGTTATTCTCCATCCTCTTGCTCATTCTCTGCTTCCAAGAAACCTCAAAAGCAAACACCTATTAATTAGTCAGATCGAGTTAAGTTCGTATTCGTGTCAAACTTAAGCGGTTTGAGAAATTCTTAACCTGAACATAATCTGTTGTTAATTAAAAAGGTTGAAAACTTTGACCTGTACGTATTTATTTCTAAATGGGTTGACCTGAAGTTTATCCATTAACTGGTTTAATATAAACGAGTTAAGTTTAGATTATCCACTTCCCCATTTACCCTTTAATATTTTGACTAATGTATGACTATGAAACATTATAAACCAATTTTTTCAGTTCAATATATCATCACTATGCAACAATTGTCTATGATCTGTGCAAACAACATAACCCCAAAACACAGAGCCATTGATTACCCTACTTTTTTACAATTTCTCCCAAAAAATACACAGTAATTAAGTAAATAAGTCAAACTCATTTAACCCATTTAATTAAATGGGTAGATTTTTTTTTTTTTTGGTGTCAAAATTCTCAACCTAAATCTAACTCAATTAATTAATCGAGTAAAACGTGTCAACCTATTAATTAAACATGTTAAAATATTTACTCAAACTCACTTAACTTTGTGCTCGGTGCAGATTGGTAGTCATGTCAGATCAGCTTTTGACCATGCTATTATAGTTATAGTTATATCAACCATTTGACACCTTTCCATTTTTCTTTTGGGGGGGGGGGGGATAACATTAATTTTTCTTTGTTTTACTTTTTTGCTTGTTTTGCTTTTGCATTAGAAGACGAATGGCTTGTTTTTTTAAAAAAAAAAAAATAACATTGTCATCCTCTTCTTCATGATTTATTATGTATTGTTAAGAACTAGTGCAAGTAAAAATAAAAAATAATACATATGATTGTAAATTAAATTTTTTTTGTGCAGTCAGATTGTATATAACTTTAATTACATTGCTTATAAAAAAATCAATTGCACATTTTACTCTAAAACAAAAGTAAAAAATATACTAAATTTTAGATCTGTGAAACTATACTTATTCAAATAATGATGCAATTATTCAGATGTAAAGAGGACAAAAGAAGATTAAATTTTTTTTATCTACATATGTAAATAAATGATAAATAAATAAATAAATTTGATGGTTTAATCTAAGCTATTTTTCTCCTCAGGTAACACTCGAAAATTATGTTTATTTAGGGATTGATTTATCTAAATAAATAGGTATAGAATATAAAAATATTTAAGTGTTAAATTTAAGAGAAACTCAAAAAGTATGTACATGTGCCTCACAGCCTCAGGCATAGATGATAATGGACCGAATTTAAGAAACTCAAAAAGTGATTCATTGGCCTCCCTGGAGTATAGCTTCTGTGGCAGGATACTTAGGCTCCGTTTGGTCCTTAGAAAATTTAGCAAAAAGAAAATATGAAGGGAAAAAAAATGTGAAGGAAAAAAAATAGAGAGAAAATGAGTTTTTTTTCTCTTGTTTAGATTGCTAAAAAAATACTAGAGTTTGGGTGAGAAATTTGAATGGTGATGAACTACTTGAATCATATTGATGTCATCTAAGAAATGCAAGGTTGGAGGAGGTTGAGAATTTTCCTCAAACTTTTCTCACAAATTTATGAGGAAAATGTTATCACTTGTTTCTAACAATTATTGTACCTAACTTTCCTCCATATTTTTTTCTTTATGATTTTCTCTAGACCAAACACAATAAAAAAGTAAGTTTCATAAATTTTTTTCTTTCCACCAAATTTTTCAAAGTCCAAATGAAGCCTTAATTTTTTTAAGAGATACTAAGATTTCATTGTTCTGTATGCGTGCGTTTAATCTATTCATTCAAAAGAAATTCAATGCAAAATGTATGTAAAAAAAAAAGAAAGAAAGAAAGAAAATAACCTATCAGGAAAAAAAAAGAATATCCAAAAAATTAATGACGAATTTGTAAACATAGTAAGACCTAATTAGTCCAAAGTCATGCAAGAAAAAATAGATATACTTTACGAAAGGAGTTCATACTTTTGCGAAGAAAAAATAGAAGTAGGGCTGTTAAACAGTTCAGGTCGGTTCGAATTCGTGTTCATGTCAAACTTAAAAGGGTTGAGAAATCCTCAACCTGAACCTAACCCGTTTATTAAACAGGTTGAAAATCTTGGCCTGTATCCGTTTATTTTTTAAATGGATTGACCTGAAATTTACTCATTAACCCATTTAATATAAATGGGTTAAGTTCAGACTATCCGGTTACCTGTTTACGTACTTTGTATTTTAACTAAAATATGATTGTCGAGCATTATAAATCAATTTTTTGATTTTAACATAGCATCATAATGCAACCATTGTTTATGATTCACAAGAACCACAATCACAAAATAAATATCAATTTTATTAAACCCCATATTTTCATAATTTTCCCCAAAAGTATATGACAATTAGGTAAACTGATCAACTTATTTAATCCATTTAAGTAAACGGGTTAAATAGATATTTTTTAGTGTCAAAATTCTTAACCTAAACCTAACCCAATTAATTAAACGAGTTAAACGTGTCAACCCATTTAATTAAACGAGTTGAAAATATTTACCTAAACTCACTTAATTTCGTGTTCGATTCGGATCGATAATCGTATCAGGTTAACTTTTGATAGCCCTAAATAGAAAGTAAAGAGGGGATCAAAAATTATGGCTTCCAGCTAGACCTGGAAAAAAAATGATCTGACCCGAATCCGGCCGAAAATTTTGGATTTTGAACACGATTTTATCAACCTGAACCCAAATTAAACTGAACCTGGAAAACCCGCAAATTTTTTGATCAAACCCAAACCCGAACCCGCCTGCTCAATCCGAATATTATATCCTTATTTTTTATTTTTCTTTAATTTTCTCCCTTAATAATAATAGTTTTTCATTATAATAAATCGTTTAAAGAGACGTTATATAGTTATTGCATCCCTTCGCAAATTAGACGATGGTATCCTTTCTTTCCCAAATTCATTCTTATAAAATAGCGATATCATGTACTACTTATGAATTGAACAATTTTAGAAAATAGGCATGAAGTAACTATCTATTCTTAAGAAAATCAATTTAAAATAAGACAAGTATCAAAAATACCCAAGTCATACCAATATATTCTTAGTGAAATTAATACGTCTCATTGCATTTTACATAATATTACCATATAATATTTTAAAATTATAGATAATTGTAATATCTTGTGCGTCTATAATATTCTTTCATTTGGTTTCCTTCTAATTGGTTTCAAACTCAATGTCAATGTTAGGAAATGGATCAACTTGTGATCGGTTAGGATCGACCCACTAATAAAATATACATGATTAGGTTTAACAAAAACATCGAATTATGAAATGGGTTGTAAACGGGTCGAAACGCTCCACCCCGTTAGCATGCTTTAGATGAATCGGCCCACTGATGAACCGACCCATTGTTAATATTCTAATATATGGATCAACCCACCCAAGAGTGACTTATTGTCCACCCATGCATGACGTTTGTACATCATATTGAAAAGTTTGAATATTTTTGATATTCTTTTAAGAAATTACAGTTACAATGCTTGTTCATTAAATACAGAAAATTTTAAGCAATAGACATGTCGAGATTTTGATTTTGATGAAAAGAGAAATAACTTATCAAAAAGGTACTCCAAACTCATTGGGTTGATCCGAAACCCGTAAAATCGAAATACACTCGCCTGTATTTTACCCGAATTCAAAATACACAGGATTCGTATTTTACTCGAATCTGAATACATCCGACTCATATTTAACAGGTCCGTCCAAACTGGCAGGTCTAGCTCCAGCGTAACAAAGCTCTTATGAACAGCAAAGCGGCGTCACACGAGACAGGGATCCAGAGGTGGGTTTGAAGAGAAATTTGTCAACCATAAAGCTTCAGAAAATGTTCAGGAGCCTGCAAGCTAGTTGTCGCGCCTTTTATCGGACAGGTAATCAATAATGATAATGAAATGAAATGGACAATTAGAAAAAAGGGTACACTGTATAAATCGGCATATAGGTTTTAGAGAACGACAAGGAAATTTATATTCATTTAAAAAATATTATATTTTTAACTTAATTTGGGTTACATGAGTGTCAATTAACTTAACTGGTAAAGTTTTTTGGAGTTATTACAAAATATCTTAAGTTTGAACCCGCCTACGTCGACCTTTGTGTTTCATTAATACCAACAAAAAAAAGTTTTGTTTACAATGTCTTGTTAGAAAACCAAGTTTGAGATATTGAGTATATGGGTTTTGATTTAATAACATATAACTACAAAAGCGGAAAAAATGAAAAATCACTAAACTTACTTTCAAAGCTCTAAAAAATATCAGACTTTAAAAAGAGTTTTAACATATCACCAAACTTTGACATTAAGTGTAGACAGCCACGTAGCTTTGTTTGTATTCTATATCTTGCTAATTGAAGAATCCCCCAATGGACCATTTGAGAAAACATTTGGCCATTAAAGGGATAGAACTTATAGGTGATCTCCAAAGAGGTTGAAGATGAACAAAAAAATCCACAAGAAGATCTAAGGTGAATACCCACAAGAGTAGCAACTTGATGATCAAGTACTTGTAAAATAAAGAGTAACTGGATAAATCAACCTACCAATCAACCCTATAAAACCTAAGCATTAAGGAATAAAATAAAGGAAAGATTAACATTCACCACTCTCCGAGAGAGAAAAAGAAAATGAGATTTTTGTAGAGAGAGAAGATAATCAACAAGGTTACTTCATTCAAAAATCCAAAATCGGAAAATGATAGAATGAATCAAGCCGATATATAATAACTGTGCCCCCCTCTCCAAGCGTTGAATCAGCCGATAAAACTACATGGATAAATGACCAATGAAATTCTAGCTAATTGCACAACCAAAACAAAGACAAGGAAAACCACTAGCTAAATTACAAGATTAAAATTTTTCTACATCTGTACTTGCTTGGTGGCATCTTCGACCATCCCAAATGGAGGAATTTGGCCGTTATCTTCAAGAGGGAATTAGTTGGTATTGGCTTCCTTAAACTTATAATGTATTTTATGAATATGTTTTGATGAAAAACAAAAAGAAGTTGGTCTAATGGTACTAAGGACGGCAACGGACCGGAGTCAAATCAGATGTCGGAACATCCGAATCCGAATCCGAATAAGCTTCAGATCTAATAATCTGATCCGAATTCAATTCGACTCAGAGTGGATCGAATCAGAATCGAATTTAATCCGATCCAAATTAATTTCCTTTCTCGACAATAATTATGAAATAATTATGTACTATTTTTCATCCGAACTTATTTTGCCAGCCTATCGATGTGATAACATGCACTTTCTTATCATTTCAACTGAATATTTAAACATTTATTACAAAATTAGGAGAGATTGACAACTAACAATGAGACAGATGACATTGATTGTCTAGTCGGCAATGGAGTGCGGCTAAAAGTCTAAGACATAAACAGACACACACATACACACACATAGAGAGTCTTGAGTAAGCAACTAATTGGGGGTAAATGTTAGAAACTTAGGATTAAGACAGGATGGTAAACTTTAGATTGGTAAAATTTTAGACTTGAATTTTAAGCACTTCACAAAATAGTTGGATCAGATTGAAAAATTGGATTGGATGTTATCTTCCCTTCAAATCCGATCTGAATCCAATTAGGATTTCGATTATTTTTTTCAGATTCGAACTCAAATATTTTTTCCTCAGATCCGAATCGGATTATTTTGCCATGGATTAAATCGGATCGGATTTGTCTCGAACTAGGATGTGATTGTCATCCCTAATTGGCATGTTTATTATATTCTAATTGGATCTATCTTGGAATTACTATTGTTTAAATGTGCTATATTTTTGAAGTAGATATTGGCGTGTTAGTATTGCTTAATTCATTCTATGTAGGGTGTCATAATATCTTTGAAATAGTTTAGTATTCAAATTTAAATATATAATCTTTATGATATTATATTGTATGATTCAAATTTGATTATGATATTATGAGACAAGATATGCCACTTTATTAGGGATATTTGCTTAACAAGAATTTGATCTATCTTGATATTTCCTCAACAAGATTTTAGGATCAAGGATTGATTTAGTGCTTTATACTTGCTTCAATTATGACAGACAGTTGCGATTATTCTTAGAAAATCTCTGGTCAGCCAAAAAATAGCAAATTAGCCGTTGGAAGAAAAATTAGACTTACTTGCTGAAGTTGCATATTTTTCAAAGATCCTGAACTGTGTTTTTTAAGGCCTTGAACTGAGCTAAAATTTTGGATGGCTCTAACAGCTAGTTTCTAACGGCTCTCTCAAGCTTATGTTATAAACACTGAAGCTGCTTGACGGCTAAAGGGTATAGAAAAGCAAGCACAAGCATACCTCTTATTCAAGAACTCATGCATTGGGGTACATTGAGCTTTTATTTGCTTCTATTTCATTTGATCTTTATTGTTTAAGTTGTAATTAGGTGGGATAAGGGTCAACTCTACTAAGTCTTATTCAGGGTGTTAACTTGGAACTTAGAGTATGTGTACTCTAGAGTTGTGTAATCATCCCTCCTAATAAAAATTTGGCTTAATCCTAAAGTTAAGTAATAATTCATATTTTATATGTAATTTTACTCTATAATTTACCCACTTTTAAGTGTTTGAAATATATTTTTATGAGTAAAATAAATGAATTTGGTGAACTCGGTGAATTTGACTCAATTTGGATGGAAGTACATGTGCAAGCAAAGCTGAGCCCAAAATGAAAAAAGAAGAAGACCCAACTCCTTCTCTCCCTTTGTGTGACCCGCGGTTCATGGCCCGTTCAAGTGCGGCCCACCGTTCCAGCCCCCAGCCTCTTCTCTCACTACACCATTTGGGTCTTCTTCTCAGTTCCAGCCGTGGCCCAACTCATCTCTCTTCCCTCCCTGCTCTCAGACTCCCATCTGGGCCCTGCCTGACCCGCGGCCCAACTGGCAGCAATCCGCCTTCCCCAGCCCCTCTTCTCTCTCACTCACTCTCCCTCCGCTTGGGCCCAGAAGCTCACAGCAGCCCAATTCTCTACCCAACTGCTCCATTTTCTCAAAGTGTTCCAATTTTCTACATGAGTCAAGTGACCTAGCCAAGGTTAATTAATTGAATTAATTTTAGCTAAAGACTAGCCTCTTCTTATCCTCTATAATAGCCAATTAATTAATTCTCATTAATTTTTGGGCATCAAAAGGGTTGGATTTTCACTATAAAAAGGGGCCATGGGTCTATGATTCCATACACTCATACATTCATCCATTCTTTCTCCTATTCTCTCATCTTCCATCTTTTATTTTTCTTTAAAGAGTTGAGAGTATTTTGTAAGACAAAATTATTTGAGTTGAGAGGTTTAGAAGAAAATAAGCTTTATTAAGCTATATTTCTCTTTTCTTCTCCTCTCATTTGTGAGTCATATTTAAGAGTTTGTACTTAATTTCATCATTTTATGTAATTGAGTATAAAAGTTTGGACATAGGAAGCGAAATATACCAACTTCAATGGTGTTTTCATTAACTATAGCCAGCTAAACTACTCATTTCTAGGATTAGGATAGATCCTTAATAATAATATCGATTTTCTTAATTTCTTTTGGGGTTATTTTTGTCTCTTTAAATTACATAATTTTTGAGTTTACACTTGATCTTAACTTATTTATGCATCTTAACACTATTGCTTAATCATGTTGATTGCACTAGTTTAATTTGCTATCTCAAATAAATATTAGACCTTATCGGCTAATATGATAATTATGCAATTGGGTTTAAAATTATAATTATTAAAATTAAATAATTTATGCTAGAAATTAGATGAATTATGTTTAAAAAGAATGATTCATGCTAAACCAATAGATAAATAATTTCATTTTATAATTATAATCATCTTTTTAATGTATGGCCTAATGCTTGTAGTTTAAGTTGAATAAGAGGCAAATTGAACACCCGAATTAGTAGATCAATATTTGCATCAATGGTGAAATCCAAAATTCTAGATCTTTCTCCCATTTAATTTCTCCTAACTCTCTTGACTGATTTGCTCTTCCTTTATTCCGTTAATTCATATTGATAATCAAATTCCTCAATTGAAGTACTCTTTATAATCAGAAAAGTTGAATTAAAAATTGCTATTGTTCCTCGTGGGATCGACACCCCTGTGCTCGCTAGTCTATAATTAACCTTGTGCACTTGCAAGTAATAAGGGTTTTAAAACTAAATACAAAATTCACATCATTAGGGAACTCTAGGCGGGGATTAAGCTAGGTTGGGGCTAACCTCGTTAAAAATTACTTGCGTCTAGTCCGCATTTACTTTTCTACATTTTTATCTTGATTATTTTGTGACTTTGATCACACCCTATTCACCTTCCTTTGGGGTGATCTTATAGCCTTTGAATCAAGAGGTGGAGATATCCACAAACTATGTGTAAAGACCAACTCTCAAATCTCTTCTTTAATTGTCCAAAGAAGCCCTTGATCAAAATCGTGGAAAACCAGTCCTACATTGCGCCTTGCTCGGTTTTAGTTTCATAGCTCGCTCGACACTTAGAATCTGAAGGCAAGTATGATAAGTTGCTACATTCAGGATTATCCATCCATGTATAGTTTGTAAAAATTGAAGTTTGGAACATTTTTTGCCCAAAATCTAGAAGAGGAAAAATGAAGTAGCTATAGAGTTAAATTAGCTAAGCTCTTTATTTAAGACTCTAATTGTCTTGCCTTCTACCTTGACTTACTTGGGTTTCTTCAAAGGCTCCAAATCAACGATAACCTTGGAGGACCAACTTCTTGAGGCCATTCTTCCAGAGTCATCATTGCACCCACTTGAATTATGACCTTGACTTGAAGGAGTAGGCTAAACTTGGTAGTTTGCTTGGCATCAGCTAATTATTATTTTTTTCAAGTGTAAGCAACTCCTATTTTTTGGAAGACAATAAGGAAAACTAGGAGGGAAGATCTCGAGATGATAATGGGTGGGGTATTTAGAAAACATGAGATTAGCTAAGAGTTAAAAGAGGAAAATGTTCAACATCTATACTAGTCATGCCTTTCTTTTTTCAAGCGGAAACAATTTTGAATTCTTTTGGTCACGTCTATGTTAAGTGGCACATAGTTAATAAGATGGTGATTAATTTTTGAACTTTCTTTCGGCCCCCCCGGGGGGCTGGGGAGGGCCTGTAAACCACCTTCCTCTTTCATTTATAAAGTAGCCCTAAATTGTTTCAAATATTCTGATAATTACTTGTCTAAAAATATCC
Organism: Carnegiea gigantea; assembly: GCA_029747015.1. NCBI lineage: Eukaryota > Viridiplantae > Streptophyta > Magnoliopsida > Caryophyllales > Cactaceae > Carnegiea > Carnegiea gigantea. The sequence continues at coordinate 526,539 of JAKOGI010000179.1, read as the reverse complement.
CTATTGTGTTTTTGGATCTTTTAGAAAATTAGGAATTATTTTCATGTTAAAAAATAAAGATAATTAAGAATTTCTTTAATTAGAATATTTACACTCAATATTAAAGTTTAATTTGGATAGGGTCATTCAGGACGTACCTCGGAGCGAAAAACTTTTCGTAGGATGAGACTTTAATGGCCATATTGGGGTAGAAGCAGATGGGTATGATACAGCTCACGGAGATTTCGTTTTTGGGAAGAGAAACGTTGGAGGGGTTTCCGTCCTGGACTTTGCGATCGCCTATGATTTGTTGGTGGCAAACTCCTTTTTTAAGAAGAAGGAGGACCACTTGGTGACCTTTAGGAGTGGTCCAATAAAAACTCAAATTGATTACTTTCTGAGTAGGGCAAATAGTAAAAGATTATGTAAGGATTGTAAGGTGATACCAAGTAAGTATTTAGGAACTCAACATAGATTGCTAGTGTTGGATTCGGAGCTCAAATGTTCAAAATGGAAGAGGATGAGTGTTGGGGAGTCTAGAGTTAAGTGGTGGAATCTTACTATGGAGAACGCTATGAAGTTAGCAGGGAGGATTTCCGAAGAAGGGGTTTGGAAGAAGGCAGAAGATGCAGATACAATATGAGAGGCAATGGCAAAATGTATTCGAAGGTCGTTAAGGAAATCCTTGGTACATCTAGAAGAGGTGGCAACAAAATGAAGGGAGCCTGGTGGTGGAACGATGAGGTAAAAGAGAAAGTCAAGGAGAAAAAAGAAACATACGCTGCTTTCACAAACAGCAGAACGGATGAAGAGAAAGAGATTAGTAGAGTTAGATATAAGGTAGCAAAAAAGGTAGCTAAGAAAGCTGTTGCTGTAGTAAAGAGCTTGGCTTATGATAGGTTATATCAAAAATTGGAGACCAAGAAAGGTAAGAAGGAAATCTTTAAACTAGCGAGGGTTAGGGAAAGAAGAACAAGGGATTTGAGTGTCATAAGGTGTATCAAATATGAAAATGGTAGGGTGCTATGTGAGGATGTAGAAAACAAATAGAGATAGCAGATGTACTTTTCTAAACTCCTAAATGGTGAAATGATGGAAGATTTTCGAAGTAGGAGTAGAGAGAGTAGTGAGAGCCAACTTGATCCTCATTTTTGTGAACCTATCAGCAAGAACGAGATTAAAGAATCCCTAAGGAAGATGACAAATGGGAAGGTAGAAGGACCAGATCAGATTCCGGTGGACGTGTGGAAGTGTTTGGATGAAGAGGGATTGAAGTGGCTAGCGGAGCTTTTCAATGTTATTTTTAAGACTGCTGAGATGCCAAGAGAATGGAGGTTTAGTACAATCATCCCAGTGTACAAGAACAAGGGTGATATTCAGGATTGTAATCATTATATGGGTATAAAGTTGCTGAATCACACAATGAAGTTATGGGAGAGGGTGATTGAGAAAAGATTGCGGAAGGATATCTCGATAACAGAGAACCAATTTGGTTTTATGCCTGACAGGTCGACTATAGAGGCGATTTACCTCCTTAGAAGGCTCATGGGATTGTATAGAGATAGAAAGGTAGATCTTCATATGGTATTCATTGACCTGAAAAAGGCATATGATAGAATCCCACGTGAGGTATTATAGAGATGCTTGGAAAAGAAAAGAGTGTCTCCGGTGTATATTCGACTTATTAAGGATATGTATAAGGGAGATAGGATGAGTGTTAGGATATCAGGAGGGGTTACCAATGCCTTTTACGTTGGTATGGGCCTGCATCAGGGTTCCGCTTTAAGTCATTTTCTATTCACTCTAGTCATGGATGAACTTACAAAAGGGATTCAGGATGAGTTACCCTGGTGTATGTTATTCGCAGATGACATTATTCTTATTGATGAGACCAGGGAGGGAGTTAATGGAAAACTGGAGCGATGAAAACATGCACTAAAGTCTAGAGGCTTTAGAATTAGTAGATCGAAGACTGAATACCTTCATTGCTGTTCCAGTGGAAGGGAAGATGTCAGGAAAGAAGTCACCATTGAGAGGATGCAAATACCAAAGGTTAAGAAGTTTAAATATCTAGACTCGATCATTCATTATGAAGGAGACATTGACGAAGATATTAGCCATAGTATAAAAGTGGGCTAGCAAAAATGGACGTGTACTTTAGGTGTGCTGTGCAATAAGAGAATGCCTGTAGGACTAAAAGGCAAAGTTTATCGTATGGTAGTTAGACCTGCTGTGTTATGTGGATCAGAGTGTTGGCCTATAAAGAAGACTCAGGTTCAAAGGTTAATGGTAGCAGAGATGAGGATGATTAGATGGATGTGTGGTTATACAAGAATAGATAGAATTAGTAATGAAGTGATCAGAGACTTAGTTAAAGTGGTCTCCATCAAAGATAAGCTGAGAGAAATAAGACTCCGATGGTTTGGCCATGTGAAAAGAAGGAGTGCGGACACTCCAGTGACGACAGGTGAGAGTATTACCATCCCAAGAGGTAAAAGAGGGAAGGGACGACCAAAGAAGAGTTTGAATGAGGTGATTAGAGAAGACTTGAAGGTTGTAGGGTTAACGGAGAACATGACTCAGGATAGGAGACTATGGCGGGATAGGATTAAGATCTTAGATCGCAGAGAGTTAGCCTCGTAGTTGGTCACGCGGTTGCAGTAGAATGGGTTTGGTTGTGGGTTTTTTTTTTTTTTTCCGTATGTTCTGTTTGCATGCAGGTAATTCATGCGTTTAGGAAGAGATATTGTTTGCCTATCTCGGTGTGTTAAGGTACAGTATCTCCCTCTACTTTGTTGCACTTATGGTTACATAGTTACTGCCACATGATTTTTTCGTATTTTTTAATTCATTCTCTGTGACTTATCCGTAGTTTTTCTCCATAAAATGTTTTCCATAAAAAAGGTTTTCACAAAATGTTTTCTATAAAATGTCTTTACAAAATCCTTCTTCTATAAAATATTTTCACAAAATCTAATTTATGTGGGTCTCTTGGAATCAGCCTCTCTACGGGCAGGACTGCTGGTAGATGTAAGGATGCCTACATCTAGATCTCTCCAGACCCCGCGAAAGCGGAACTCACATTGGGAGTAGTAGTTGTTGTTGTTGTATTAAAGTTCAATGATTATCGAAACCCTTCTTCAACTTCGTCAGTTTTTTATGCTTTTGGGGATAAGTTTGGTGATTTCTTAAAATTCTGTCCGCTGCAAAATAATGAAGTTACATACTTATAGATCAACATATAAATAACTAGTGTTCATAATTTGATATCTACTATTCATCGACTACAAACTTATTTCTTATAAGTTAAATCGCTAATACTCTTACATTTTGGCAAAAAGATAGTATTAACTCTAGTGAACATTAATAGCGTATTAGCATCATATATGGTGAGTAATTGAATCATAGTAAGTAATTATTCGTATTACATTTTCTGAATAGCAATACCATATTTGGTGAGTATTTACATCGTTTAAGCTTTTTTTTTGTAAATCTTATAGAGCCAAAATCTTTAAATATTTGTTTTTTTACAAATGAGTGCATAGAAATAAGAATAAGCTTATAATTCTTTAGAGTGTTTCTCTCTTTCGTTAAATATAGCACATCCAACTAAATTTGATTTACTGTGAATACTCGAATAAACATTCATATTCATTTATTATAATTAATATTATATGATAAGCAATTAAATTATATTTAATGAATATCAATAGTATGTTTGATAAATATTCATATTAGATTGAGTGCTAGTATTATATACTGTGAACAATTTGAATTATACTTAGTAAGCAGTAGTCTTATATTTAGTGAACACTAACATGATACTTGATGAACATTATCACACAGATATCATCTTGGGAATTAATTATAATAAAATGGTACCAAAGAAAGAAAATATAGATAAACTACTTCCAATAGATGTGGTGAACATTTATTCCATATATATCAATAATAATATTAACAACTTTATAAACAATTATTTGAAAAAACGGGTAACGAAATCAGAGTATATGTTGCATAAGCAAACTATATGATGTGCATTAGTATTGAGTATATGTTACATAAGCAAACTATATGATGTGCATTAGTATTATGTTTTTGCGGACATCGGTATCATGTTTTGTTGCGCGCGAACAACGTCAACATGTGGAGCCTGTGCGCTTGTTTTGCTTGTTAGGAGTACAATGTGCGGTGTACTCTTGGAGTGTTAAATATAAGAACTCGTTGATAACTACAAGATTGGCTTCAGTTATGGGGAAGCGAATTAAACAGCCCTTCATTCATACAAATCCTAAACTACAACAGTAGCATCATGACGGATTGGCTTTAGTTATGGGGAAACGAATTGGCTGCCAATAATGAAGACCAGTGTTTGGAGGTGAAATAGAGCCTCGAGTAATCCTCATCAAGAAGACACGAACTGCCTCCAAAACTTGTCCAGGACAAACGACTCTGATGATCAGTTCAGTAAGAAAAAGATGGATACCCCAGAATCAACCACACCATAGCTCCTTTGGGATATTCCAGAAAGAGAAAATACATATTCTCCCCTAAAAGGTTACTTAAATAACACGACTTATAATGTAAGACATGATCTACATATCTATAGGATAATCAAAAAATTATAATTCTTCAAAACGGCTAAAACTATCGGCCCTCGAGCTGTTCGGCCAGTCTTCTATTAGGCGTCTATATGACGGCTTAGCTCAAAGCTCCAGATACGTATCCCCGCTGTATAAGGTCCAAATAACAACTCCTCTGTTCCCCACTGTAAGAATCTTTTTTTTTTTGGGGGGGGGGGTTAAGAGGAAGAACCTATGAATAGGAAGACAGGCAATCAGAATCACCACAACAAAATTGAGGCTAGAAAAACAGCGCAAACAGATTTGGAGCTACCAAAATACCAATTTATTCATCTTGTTATAGATTGAAATAAAGGGTATAAAGCCCTCCACTGAAAAGCTTAAGTCTTTCTTTTCTGCTGAATTCGAAACTGCAGTGACAAAGCTATAAATATTCGCCTTCACGGTCAAAGTACGAGCAGATGCTGGTTGATCTGAGAACACATACATATATATACACATATATATACATATATATGCATGAACATGTAAATGAAGTACCATTACAGAAAAGGGAAGAACTCTTTTATTATTGACCAAATAAATCAATAAATAGAATCAGAATGGAACTACATAAACCAAGAAATTGCAACAAAGGACGGAACTTGTGCACTTACAATTCTATATATATTGAGACACTTGGAAGACTTGCCCTTATCCATCAAGGCGACGTTACCTTACTTTTAGAGTTCTCCTCACGATCTGACAAAGGTTCGGAGGTTGTGATTGTAGGAGGGGACCATTGATCAGGAACCATGATGAAATAAGTGGTCATCGCTTTCCTAAACCGCTTCTTGTACTGATCAGGAGATATGACAGTTGGGGATGCGTTCTTGGGCCCGCCAAGGATCCCGGAGGCTTTAACCCAAGTCTCGAGGTGCTTATCCCATGTGTATTGCCTCATGAAATCGATGATACCAACCACCAGCTCATGCTTTTCTTCATCAATGCCAACTAATAGAGAGTAGTCCATCACATCGATTGACTGGAAAAATAGGTGCAAACAAAGTCATTGGATCAAGAAAGGAGTCCACTAAAAAAAAAGGAAAAAAACAAAAATACACTGCAAACTCAGAGATCATTGAATCAAGAGATTCAAGAGTAATAGGCATGTTAGAGAAAACCTAGACACAAAGAACAGCATTGGACTAAGGTCGTCCTAATCTGACAAACATAAACTGAATCCAAAGTATAATAAGCACGTAAAATTCACAAATGAACTTGTTTCCTAAAGGATATTTCCCGCATTCAACAGGAAATTTTCATCTTTGGGTACATTCACCTCTTAGCAGACTGAAAAGACATTATCCCTCCATCTCATACACCTCATTTTAGCAGTCCAACTTCTCATGCTTTTTTCTTTTTCCTTTTCCTTTTTCCTTTTCCCTTCTTTTTTTTCCCCTTCTTTTTTTTTGGGGGGGGGGGGGGGGAAGGGAGGGGGTTAGGGGCCACTACAGCTCATCCATTTAGTTTGGAGGATGCTTCATGTTCAAGACTTATGAAGTCTTACACCTAAGGTCCCTGAACACAGGGTGTACCAAGGAATAGTAAGAGCATATAGATCATTTACATCAATAAGAACACAACAATTATTAGAAATAGTAATAAGCCTCATCAAAAGAAACCCCAAAAAAAAGGTAATAGCAATAATCATAGCAATGGTATAGTAGCACCTACAGTGACACTATATATTGCAGTTTACAAAGTTCAAATTTAGGCTGTTAGCCGAATATTGAAAGACGCAACCGTTGAAACTGCTCACAAACTGAGAGAGTAAAAAACTAAATTTCACCACTTAAGGACCAGATAAAGAAAGCAGAATGTGGCAAGTCTTTAAGAGATAGGCACAGTTCCACTGTCTTTACACTGCCTCAGCAGCATATGTTCTTTCAACAACTCAGTTTGATCCAATCTTTTACATCTAAAAAAAGGACAACCCCGGGAAGTCGTTTGACCAGCTCCCCTTACACATCACACCAACAAGCTCTTATGTCACACAAAGAGAAAAAGGGGGTGATGAAGGATACTGAAAACACATTCACGGTGACCAAGATTTATAATCTGATCTCTGAGTACGAGTGACTATCAACCACAAGAACAAAATGAACCACATCAAAAGACAATGATTTTTTATCAGTCGCCATGAATCAATCGTTAAACCAAATAACAAATGAGGCATGCACATGGAACTGTGAATCAGGTAGCATCTGCTAGTAAGCAACCACACCAAGCCGTCACAGATGGGGCAAATGTGTGGTTCATGGCCCCATTTAATCCAGAGGTTGACATAAAGAAATGAGCCACCTATTCAGGATCAAGCATTTTGCATTATGAATCTTTGCACATATGCCAAGTGCAACAATCTCTTCTTTCTCTTTCCATCCCAGCCTCTCTTTTTTTTTGAGGGGGGGGTGGGGGGGGAGGGAATTGTTAGCTAGTCCAAAAAATTTAGGAATGAGAATTTGACAAAGCATTGTTTCATTTTCGGAGACAAATACATTACATCAGCTCAAAGTTCAGAAAGGCATCTCCAAGGTCTCAACTATAAATTTCTCTCTGCTTAGAGGGGAACAGTTAATCTTGTCAATAACTGATGCCAGGGTAATGAAAGTCAAAAGCCCAGTAACTTACAGCAAGAAAGGATGTATCATTCCAAACAGCTCTTTCTAGCAGCCGCTTCGCCTTGCTCCCTACAAAAATTGGAGACGTAGGCATGGTCTCAATTAAGTTCTGGTCCAGCAAAACTTTGTTCCCACCACTGGAATCCGGATTATATCGAGATCTACAGGAACCCTTCAGGTCATAAAGCCGTGTAACATTACGCCTGAACAAGAGATTTTCCATTACCAAAACATCCATCTTGGACTCCCTTCCTCCTTTAAGATGCTTCGATGTAACCTGTTTGAGAGATCCACACACACACACATGCGGACAAAGAGAGAGAGACAATATGAGTTCAGAAAATGGAATCACCATCAAAAGCCCAAAACAAAGCAAAACATAAAACATACATGCATGCATGACATGCTACATACATACATACAATATGTACATGCTTACATACATACATGCATACATAGACAGACAGACATGTCTGACAAATCTTTTTAATGCAGAGAGACGGGGGGGGGGAGAGTTCTCATTCAGACAAGATATTTTACAGGACTCACTGTGTGATAAGAAAAGAAACAGAAAAACATATTCTTGATCCACTTTCTGTAGACATTGTACAAAGTTTATAAGCCTCGACAACCACAGCTATTAGGACAGCATATATTGTTATACAATCGTGCAATCTTGAGACCATTATTTCAACAAAAAAGATAAAAGAGAAGAAAGGAAGAAAGACATAATGAGCAGTAAATGCTTTAACGTTTATCAAAGATGATCTAGATGCCACAGTCTCACTCAGGTAGATGCTGTAGATGCCATAATGTCAAAGATGCTGTAGCTACCATTATTTGAACCAAAAAGACAAGAGAAGAAAGGAAGAAAGACATAATGAGCAGTAAATGCTTTAACATTTATCAAAGATGATCTAGATGCCATAGTCTCACTCCTGTAGATGCTGTAGATGCCATAATGTCAAAGATGCTGTAGCTACCATTATTTGAACCAAAAAGACAAGAGAAGAAAGGAAGAAAGACATAATGAGCAGTAAATGCTTTAACATTCATCAAAGATGCTGTAGATGCCATAATCTCAGAATCCTGCTCAATTTGGCAAGTAAGAGGCAAGAAAAAATAATGCTATCTTCTTTATTGTTGACTTATGATACCCAGACTCTCCATTTTGCCCCGCCGTACCCGTGTCGGACACGACGCTCCATCGATGGGACATGGGATAAATGTCGGACCCTTATCTAGACTCTAAAGCACCAGGGGTGAAAAAAATTTGGAATATATGATCCTTTTTCCTCTTCATTAATCATTTGTTAATAGATCATTAATGTTTAATGGTTTGCTAAGCGGACAACCTTTTAATTATTGAAATACGAAAGATTAATTTGAAATTGCAACTTACAAATATAAAATGATGAGTCCTCATATACGTGTCCAAAATTTGGACAATGTCCCCATGTCCTAACATTTGAGCTTCGACGGGTTGGAGACTCGGATCCATACCCATGTCCAACACCCCATACCCGAGTCCGTGTAACATAGTTGTTGACTCATAAACTGGAGTTCTATAACAGAATCTACCTCAATTTCAGAATCATGATCACAAGGGCTCTTTAAGCAATACTGCCTTCAACATTGAAAGATTATAGTTCAACATTGTACCTGATAAATTCCCAGGATCTTTGCCAAAGAGGTAGGGCTGCCAGTGCTGATAGATTCGGACAGATACTTAAAATATGCTGGTGCAAACTTGATAAATGACTCGAGCTCTGTCTTTGTAACTTGTTTAATTATGAATCTGTCATCCAAAGTTTTAGCAAAGAATACATTGCTCTTCCCACCCTGCGCACCCCATTTCTTACAGCGGCTGAGAGATCGGATGTAGTCCAATTCAGAAGGGCAACAGATATTTCTCAGCGCCTCAAACCGTTTCGCATAATAACAAGTGACAGTGTACTTAACTTTTCCAAGGGGTCCATTGTCTGAAAAAGAAACTCTGGCATGCAAAGCCTTGGTGTGCAGCACTGGATCCAAGCTGAAGGAAGTCCTTGACCCGGAGGTGGTTGAGAGTGATTCGTCATAAGAGCCCAAACTTCTTGTGGACCCAGATGAAGGTTCAACTGGTGAATGTAATTGGACATTTGCTGAAGTCATTAGGGGCAGAGAGACTGCAGATTCTAGCCCGTCCTTTTTCAACTCAGAATCTTCAGACATCTGAGAGTGATAATCAGGCGAGACAAGTGCATATGCTATGACACTAGTCGGTTCATCATCATAAACTGGTATAACAGTATCATTAACGCCCACAGGAAGGAGCAATCTAGCACCTCCTCCCTGACGTTCCAGTTCACGAAATGATGAAACAAATACTGGGTTGTACTCTCCAACAGTGTCAAGCTTTTGAGAATTCCATAAGGCACTCTTGCCCAGGGATTGGTATATGTTGGTAAAGGGTACCTTCAACCAACTAGTAGAGCTGTCCACATTATCAGGAACCTTGGGTGGCAACGCGAGGCTGGAAGCACAACGTATCTCAGTGTCGTTTTGATCATCAGTACAATTCTCAAAATTGGAACTTGCTGTATTTGACCTGATAATCGATTTATCTATTGCAGAATTCTCCTTGGCTGTGACACTACCTAAGTGGCTTTCACCGATCCATGCAGCATCAAGGGTATCAGATAAATTTGCCACTATTGGAAACTGCCCATCCGAAAGAGCTCGACGAATTGCATCTTCAGATTTACATGAATTAGATTCACTTGTGTTGGCCTGATAAGGTAAGACCTCTCCCTCTTCCTTGTACCCCATTTCCTGATCAAAATTTCTTTCTCCAAAACATGAAGTAGGCCGGTTAAGCTGGTCAACATTGGGGCCATTTACAGCACCAGAAATGCCCAACTCATGTGCTGTACCACCCACATTGGTTCCAATCCTGTCTGCCTTAATTAGGGATTCCTCCACAGATTTAAGCATAAGACCGTCAAGCCTATCATGGGGCGTGCTGGTGTGCAGAGTAGATGCATAAATCAAGCGTTGATCCCAAATGTAAGATTGGAAAAGTAATCGCCACCTCAACCTATTAATTTCCAGAATATCAATGCCAGCATTTCCAGTTTTTCCTTCCTCGTCCAACGTTTTCTGCAGGAAATCCTGCCAAATCCCAGAAAGATAATCACTTATTTTGTCCAATTCTACATCAAGCCTTTCCACAAGTGAGCCACGATGACAATAACACGTTCAACAGCGCCCCCCCCCCCCCCCACAAAAAAAAAAAAGAGAAGAAAAGAAAAGGAAACAGAAAGAGGAGGGTGTTATGCGCAGAGCAGAATGACAAAGTGGCACCAATAAAAGAAGAAACCTAGAACATTAACAGTTCACAACGACTTGAAGTATTATGCTCGAAAAGTTGACAGGGTCGCTAAGGTAAAGGGCTAAACAAGGGCATATATTCCTTCAAGCCTAGCCATGGATCACATCAGCATATATGAAAGAATTTGGTTCAGTAGATGGTTCTAGCCATTCTCATTGTTATAAACCTTACGAATTGCTCTTTATCCTCCTGGTTAAATTACAGTTGGAAAGGAAAGGAGTGAAAGAAATAGTGCGTGGAAAAAACCTCAAATTCTGCTTTTTCTTTCTTCAGCATCCTTTCTAGATCCAAAATGCGTTTTCTAAGACCACATGCCTTTGTGCCACCACTTTCCAGCAATCCAGACCTGGACAGTTTCTCAGATATCTGATTAAGTGCATTGCGAACTTCGGTAAATAGAAGTTCACCCAAGTACTGTACCTGCAAAACAACCAAATTATCGCAAGATCATGAAGGAACTTCACAATGAAAAGACACAAGATAAAGGGAAGGCTTATTCCACCTCGTTTGCCTCTTTTCGAATCCATTCCTGATTATCACAATCAAATTCAAGCTTTGACAGTGGAAGGCAGACAGAGTGAACAACAATTGGGGCATAGCGGAAGCAAGCAACCATACTGCCACAACTGCATGGGAGAACAAGCAACATGAAAAGCCAATGATGAAGAATGCCCGAGCCGCAGATAAAAGGTTCGCCAGACTACTTTCCTAAATTATTTCAGGACATAACACTGTAGACGTGAGCCTGGGAATAGACTTCCCTATATCAATGACTACCAAAGAAAGCAGTTACAATAGCCGCAAAAGAGCCCCTTCTGACAGCAGCAGATACAAGAGAGTGGAAGACAGTTTATAACTAGTTAAAAAGAATTTAAAAAGAAAGAACAAACATAAAGCATATCGGACATTACAATGGAGAAGCATCGATGAACTTAATAAAAATCATTAGTTAGCTGACTTCATTCTAGAAAATTTGCACACCCCAAATCTAGGTTGGATTCGTGATAATGGTCCGGTTTGGTCGCATAATTCTACAATGGCGCATGAGATCGACTGATAACAGAATACGCTACATTTTTTTTATCATAAAAACCTGAACGACTGGAATCCAGAAAAAGGGACCTACAGGGAAGGATGCATAAAACCTTCTTAGTTACCAATCCCAGGTCCACAACTGTCTCTGGTAATTATCAAACAAAGAAACAATCAATAAATACTTTGACAGTAAGAAGTTAGTGAGGCCAAATTGCATCATCATGCTTATAGTTGCTCCTAGTGCATTAAGGATGAGGACATTATATGACCCCAAAATACAATAAGCCTACTATAACAGATGATGATTGTCTAAAGATGGAAGAAGTGCACATTGGATACATGATAGATACATACCCATAGAATCTAAGGCAATCCCTGTGAAGAGAATGGCCACAACTAGCAACTCTGCTAGCAGCTGCGTGGTTTGAAAAACTGAGCTCCAAAAACTTCCCGAAGGATAACCCCCAAGCGGCATCAGACATCACAACTCTTCTCGTAGCAGGAGGAAATCCCTTGATCCGAGGACATCGGAGGCACCTGTGCCACATCCAGATTTTCCCTTCTTTCTCCCCTGGTAGAGATTCAGCAAGTTTCCTTACAGAGATAATAAGGCTGCCTTGCTGGTGGGTGTAACAATGAATATGTGCTTCCGATGGCATATCACAAGAACGGCAGCGGTAGCCCTTCAAGCAAATCCAAAAGAAAGGAACACTTTCAATCAAATGATTTGAAGTAGAGGTCTGCATTCTCAAACAAGAGAGAGCAGACATCAAAAATGGCTAAACGAACATACCTGATCAAACAAGTCATCCTGCAAAAACCGACCCAAAGGCTTGTCAAAGCTTCGGTAGTACTTGATACGGAAAAGATGTGCCCTTTCACAGACAACTCCTTTCCATACACAGCGTGTTGTTAACGAAACCAATATACTGTGAGTATCAGAAGGTGAGGGTGGAAAATCCTCCTTCAAAGACTGAACTTTCCCATTTAGATCATTACAGTTTTGTTCTGATGGAAGCCATGATCCATCAACGATATGTTCACTCAAGGCATTAACATCGTCATTCATCTTGCAAACAACCTGTCCTGATGGCGCTAACGCCCTGAGAGAACTAGAAATTACATAATCACTTCGAAGAGTCTCATCTGTTCCTCCTGCAGCAGCCTGACTATCGGGAAAATGATTCACACTTAAGCTGCTGATTTGCTCCGAGGCACAATCTTTGGACGTATCATTGCACTGAGCACTAGGTCCATGAGATGCTGAAGAAGGCCAGGACCTCACTGTAGAACATTGCAAAGAACTTAACGACACCTCCATGCAATGCGTTGGAGAGCTCCCTTGGTTGTAATCTGATCCCGGTAAGGAACTGACAGTTACTGATGAAGGCATCTGTGAAGTCGAATCATTGCTTGATCGCTGTGGTTCACCAGTTAACTTATCACTCTCACTTCGAGGCCTTTCAGTTGCACGGGAAACGAAATCAGGTACAGTGGAGATGGATCTATTGGTGCTTAACGGCTTGTCAGGCAATGCAACAGTTATTGGAGACTTCAGAGGAAGTTCAGGCAGAGATGCACCTTCATCTGCTAGGTACGATGTTTCCAGAGCCAAATGATATGCAGCGAATACTCCATACTGAGCTACATGTTTCACCTTTTTCAACTCATCCCCAGAAGCTCCCTTGAGCAATATCTGGGAGAAAAAGAAAGGAAATAATTCAAACTACTACTCAGAAGACACAATAAATCAGGTGATGCAGAAAGTAGATTGCTAACAACAAGCAAAGTTCTAACATTATTTTTGGAATATAAAGTATGGAAAAACAAAAACGCAGAACATCCTACATGGCTACACAAGTTCTACAGCATGGATTCAACATAAGGCTGTTTACCGACAACACAGGCACGTTGGACAGGTTTTGAAGCGGCGGGAACTGCGTTTTCACCACAATATGCTACATGATTGTCCATAGGAGCAACTACGTGGTAACACAACTGAAACCGCATTTTGAATCCTTACTCTATAGTACCAAAAATAAGAATCAAAAGACCTAAAAGAGTGTCATTTTTCTTCCTCCAATCTAATTGAATCAAGGAACTGATCGACGTCCCAGCAGAGATGATTGTACAGATTATTTTTCAAATCTGCAGTGTTTTAACCCTAATACTGCATCTTGAACAGGTAAATAAAATTGCATTTTACATATCTCAGGAGAATTTATTGTGGCTTTGTTCTTCTCCTATGATCCGAAGTCTTTCTGCATATGGAAAGAACAAAACCAATAGCCTGCTGGAAATAGAACTCAAACCTACTATGACTAGACGCTGCACAACGTAGAAGATATAGGGTGATGCAATACAACCAACTGACATCTGTGAGTTTCTGTCAAATGATCAGATAACTTACAGTACAACCCAAGGGTTTAGGGCAGCCCTCAAAAAACATCAAGGTCTTTGTCAGTTTCTTCCCACCTTGGTTAGCACTTCCGTGTTCCTCAAAGTACCTCTCCACATGAAAAGATTCGCAGTAACCCAATTTTGGTGACTTAAGATGGTCAATGGACGGAACTATTTGTGCACCAGTGCAGCGAGCAATACGCTCTAAAAGTGGCTTCTTGATATTCAGGACAAGAGAGATGTTTTTTTCCAGGAGGTACTCCTGGGCAAATCGTGACACAGACTTCTCCACTAATACAATGTTGGGATGATGAGCATCGATTTTGGCAACAGCCATCTTCAGATAGTCCATTTCCTAACAAAGGATGAGAAGACATTAGCAAAATTTTACCTGAAGGTTTGCACAGACACATGGGAATATTCATCTAAAAACAGATGATGATTTGAGTTAATCCAGAAACAAACGAAAAAGACAAAATCTCAACCTGCTGCAATAACGTGTCAAAACTTGATAAGTGATTTGAGATCCGTTGGTACTCCAAAGCTCCCCCAAGTACTAAAAGACGTGCTTTATCAATCTTTGATGTCATCCTCCGATGTGCAACATTCTTCTTACAAACAACTCCTTTAACCACCACACTGATGAAATCAAAGTAGAAAATACATAAATAATTACAATGATCCTAAGAAAGGATTCGAAGATAAAGGATGCTCGATATTGCGAAATGTAATTAACATCACAAGACTGTAGCAGAAAGACAGAAACCTTTTTCCCTCAAGATATTGATACTCTCCCAAATTTTACACAATGGTAAGACCTACGAGTTACCAGAGTTGGCCAGACTCCAGAAAAGGCCAGAGTTTTAAGTAACATAAACAAATATGATGTCAGCCAGAATATTATCCTGTTTTTCTCTCCCGATCTGCCTCCCCTGTCTTTTTGGAGGGTCAAAGGCAGGTGAAGCTCTACATGTACACTCATAAGTCAACATATCTTCCCATGCATGGGATATTGTTTCAGTGGGTCCCAGGGAGGGCCCGTATTACTCGTATTTGTGCAATCATGCTGAGCAGAGAGTCTACGTCAGGTAGGTCCCATAGAAATGTCTGCAATTGGACTTCAATGGTGATAGATAGCTAAAAGCAATTTCTGCCACTCAAAAACAGTAATTATATTAAATATAAACTAACCTGTCGCTCCGCTTCCCACATGCCAGGCACTTAACCTTCACATACCCACCAGGATCCATTCCACTGCCCTTGCTTGTATCAGGCTTAAGCATAGATGCAGCCTCCCATGAAAGAGATGTGATTATGTCCACCCAGCCCTCTTTGTCATACTCTTCACTACTAGGAAGGTTTTCAACTTGCAAGAGTTGACTTATCAGTGCTCTAAAATGCCCTCCAACCACATTTCGCATGGCTTTCCGGTGTTCCTCATTCGACTTTTCCCTGTGGTGAAGGTCTGCACTAGTAAAGCTGCTTAAAGAGTTCGGATATGCCCATTCTCCAGTAGCATCGCCATTATCCTCATCATCAGAAATATTAGCTCCCCTGTCGTCTTCTCTATCATCATGCTCGTCTTCAGGCTCTGGAGGAATCCAGAGTAGGCCATTGTTCTCAAAATCCAAATTTTCTACTTCTGCAGTCTCAACCCCATAAAGAGAAGTTTCGCTTTCATCATTATTACTGGGCAAGCTGGAATCATCCGCCGAAGCACTAACTGCTTCCAGAAACTCTGAATTGAAATTTTCCTGAGACAAAGGACTAACTGCCTTTCTGTCATTGTCATCACCACCCGAATCTCCATTAGGTGATCCATAGATATGGTCAAGATCATCAAAATTGACGTCCCCATAGTATTGCTCACAAGCATTTTCCTCATCATCACTCCTGAAAAAAGATCAGCAACAAAGGAGCTAACTGTCAGCAAACATGCAGCATAATGCATGCCACAGTGGACACATATCCACACCAGATACAGAACCCAGACTTTAAAGACAAGTTACTTATCAGCAAACTACCGGAAAAATCAGACAATCTATAGGCTAATACAATACAGACAGAAGTTTCCCCCAATACAAAATGCCCAACAGACTACATCTACCAACCCTAGGTAGTCTTGACTCCTGACCCATGGATCAAGGATCTGTTGAGTTCAGGATAACTACTATGTAAGCATACACTGACACCAAATTTGTTTCCTTGAATTATGAGAAGGGAAGCCACCTGCACAATTTCAACACATATATGATTGTCATACTTTGAAAATTTGGCCTTATTACAAAAAAAAAGCCCCCTATATAGCCCTATTGTAGAATATATGATAAAAATATTTGACTAGTCTTATCTTAATAGATACATGAACTGTGAATTCTAGTGTGCTAAATCTCAATGACCCAAGATAAAGCTTATGCTCTATTCTTCTCATCTTAAAGTTGCTTAGATTGATACAACTCATTTATCTATTTCTGAAAGATGTGAGATTCGTCTTCAATTGGCTGTATGGTCTGAGATGAATAGTGAGATAGACTGCCCATGGATATAGATCATATTTTGCCATGCAGTCCATCGGCCTATGATAAGGACGCAAACAATTATGGAGTAGAGATACTAAGTATTCTCTGTTAATAGAAAATAGTGTTAAGTTAGCTCCTAATAATCATCAGAAGTTCAAAATGATATATTCTAAATTCTCTTCTTTACATTTTCTTTCTGATAGCGAATATAAAAAGAACGAAGTAATGAAATTCTACTTAAGTAGTTTCACACCATTGAACAACAATGCTGATTGTTAGTCACATTGATTGAGGGGGGAAAAATTATCCTCCTCTTGTTCCTAAAGTCCCAAATATCTTCAACAAGCAGGTTGCTTCCGTAGACTTTTCTATCACCATACAACATATCGTGGTTACTAAATGCAACATGTAAAAAGCTGCTGAGAGATATTGTTTGAACCATCTTAACATACTCACTCAAGAGCTCAGACTGGGTCATCACAATCAAAATTAATAAGTTTTTTTTCTTTCCTGATAAAATGCAGCAATGACTGATCACATTATCACCAAGGCAATCACTTATTCATTTTCATCTTTTCTGATACTAGTTCACGCAAAGCTTGTATCTAGTCATAGAATAAATAAGGGACTCAACCCATAATTATATTCCAAAAAGCTAGCAAGTGTAGCAAATAGCTGCTCATATGGATACTTGCATTACAAAGAACAATAAACCCTTCATGATTTTAACCACTTCAAAATAGGGTCTCATTTCTCAACAGAAAAGAGTTGCAAATCAGGAATAACCATCCACCTAGTTAGAGGGGGTAGACTAAAATTACTGCAAAGCACCTTATCTAGTCTTCCTGTTTACTTCATGTCTTTACTTACCATTCTGGATAGCATTGCCAACCAATTAGACAAAATCATGAGGGATTTGCTTTGCTCCAGCAGCGACCTAAACAATGGTTTTCATTGGGTCAATTGGGACGATGTCTGCCACCCTAAACATGAGGGTGGCCTTGGCATTAGACATCTTCGAGATACGAATAAACCTCTCAAGGCCAAATGCCTTTGGAGGTTTGCCAAGGAAGAAGAGCAATGTGGAGAAATGTGATCGAAACAAAGTATGGGTTGGACACTGGAGTATGAAGAGCTCTTATGCTCATGGGGTGGGCTATTGGAAATCTATTATGAGTGATGTCGACCATTCTCCCTCTCTTGTGCATTATTGGGTGAAAAATGGGTCAAGGATCTTATTTTGGCATGATGTGTGGTGTGGTGATCAACCTCTTACGTTTCAATCCTTGGATCTTCTTAGGATGGCTCAGTTGAGAAAAGCAATTGTGCATAAAGTTGCCTCTTGGAATGGCAATTAGTACCTTAGTTTAAAAAATCCCACTTGAGGCATCGCTAGGCACGCCTCGGCGTGAGACTACAAGGTTAGCGCCTCGGAGGGGATGAGGTGCGCCTCAAAGATGCAAGTCTATATCTTTCTCTTTTTTGTCTTTTTCTCGGTCTTGCCTTTACCTTTTTTCTTCTTTTCCTTCCTTAGGAGCTTAAAGGTGAGCTATGCTTGTACAGTAAGTGTGTGCATTGAGGAATTATGATGATAAGATAACATATCTTTTTTTTTCCCTTCTTTTTCTTGGTCTTACCTTTACCTTTTTTCTTCTTTTCCTTCCTTAGGAGCTTAAAAGTGAGCTATGCTTGTACAGTAAGTGTGTGCTCTGTGAAATCTGAAAGACTTACAAAAAATATTTTGCATAGAAGTGCGCCTCGCATCCATCATGCGTGCGCCTTCGTATCACGTCTTGCGCCTTGCACTTTGGGACCCTATGCGCCTTGCGCTTTTTAAAACTAGGATTAGTACCACTGGAATATTACTTTTGTGAGAAGCCCGAATGATTGGGAAGAAGAGGGTGTGTTGCATCTTTTGGCTTTGCTTGATAATATGAAGGTCTCTTATAAGGGTGATGATGAGATTCTTTGCCCTCACAACTCTAGTGGGCAATTCAGTGTCAAAAGTTATTGCAGGGAGACGTACAAAAGGCCGACTACCCTTGATTTCCTAGCTAAGGCGATTCGAAAGTCTAAAGCTCCCCCCAAAGCATGCTTTCTTGTTTGGGCAGCCACAAAAGAAAGGTTCCAATGGAGGACATGCTCCAAAGGAGAAACTTCAAGTTAGGGGAGCCACAAAAGAAAGGTTCCAATGGAGGACATGCTCCAAAGGAGAAACTTCAAGTTAGCTAGTAGGTGTCCTATGTGTTTTGGTGAGGAGTCAGTAGACCCACCTTTTTGTCCATTGTCGGTGGGTTCCCGCTTTGTGGCATTTGTCTCTTTCTTTGATGGGGGTTAGTTGAGTGCAACCTCAAACCATAAGAGATGTTTTGGTGACTCGGAGAAGAAGCTTAAAGAAGAGTTGGGTCCTATGTTTGAAGGTTGATGCCTTTAGCTATTCGGTGGAGCACTTGGACAGAGAGGAATGGCCGGATTTTTGAAGGCAAGGCTAGGACTATTGATGATTTCGAACTTTATTTTGAAAACTTTGTATAGTTGGAGTTGGAGTCAAGTTCTTATTCACGGTACAAAGTTGACTTTTTTGGCTTTTGTCGATATGATTATTGTAGAGAGCTTGAGAGCATGATGGTATTTTGTAATGGCCTCCTTTTGTATATGGGTGACATCTCCTTGGTGTCTTCTTAATACAGCTTTTGAGTACTTTATCAGGAGGGGGGGAAATCTACCTAACTGAACAAAGAACATATACTAGAGTTCCACCAAACTAAAGACCATCTTGACATTAGACTCTAGTTGTAGGTATAAAAGATTCAACCGTTCAGCATCTTAGTTTCCTGCACATGGGAGGGGGCAGCTGAAAACAACCGCTAGACACAGCATTTTGGACGCAGAAAGTGGAATTCATTTCAAAACGGCTTGCATCTGACTGACTTTTTCCCATCTTACGGGGATAATGAGAATATCAGCTTTGGATCGTCTTGCTTCTGTTTGGGGTGGGGGGGTGAGCGCCCATTTTCAAAGAGGGGAAGGGAAAGGGCAGCAGGATGCCCTTGTAAGTGCGGGGCTTGAACCCCAAACCTTCCACTAGGAAGGTGAGTACTGCACCAATTATGCAAGGGTGTTTCCTCATGTGTAAATTAACATATGAAGTGCAGATCATTGTACATCTTAAACAATGAATATGGCTGAAACAGTTAAGAACAAAGGGCATAACAAAGAGGCATTAGTCACTAACATATCCCTCCCTCATCAATCTATTACCATTTCACAAATCATGGATGAGAATATGACTCCATGCTTGAATCAGATGTGTAAATGATACATCCATAAACAAAGAGCTTGATAAGTCAGCAAATTCTCAGCCAGAGACGCTACTGATAGAAGTCAAATGATAAAATTGATAACTGATTCGTGGACCTTTCTGTGGTGTTAATTATCAATGTGCCAAGCACTAGGGGACTGTACACTTAGAGCATGTACAATGGTGGGCGGGATTTTTGGCTCACCGGTGGGGGCCTACCACTGCTACATTAATCCTCTCACCAACTTTTTACCTCACAAGTCTCACTTTCTCCAATGGTTGGCTCACTACTTTAGCTCACCAAATAAAATAATACCCATGAACCCACACCCCAACACACAACTACTTTTTTAAAATCAAAAAAAAAACAAAATACAATAAAACTAATAAAAAAACCAAAAAAAAAGAAAAAAGGGGAAGGGGGAAAGCTTCCCGCAGAGAGCCGGCCCGCGAGCCCACCCCCCTTAGCAAACCACTGCAGCTTGCCGGGCCAACCTTTCACCCGCCCCCCTCAATTTTTGGCCCACGGGCCAACCACTGCACATGCTCTTAGTCAGCAGCCCATCACCAATCAAAACAACCCAAGAAACAAAAAAATATATATGAAAATGGTTACTCAGAAAAACAAAGAAGTCAAGGAGTCTTTATGTGAGATATTCTCTGTTCATTAATCAACTGTGGATTATCTATGGGCATATAAAGTAAACACATGGTAAAAATAAGATCACAAATGATACACACTCGACCAAAAGCATGATCAAGTAAGTCAACTATGGTTGGCCATAAAACCAAGTCAACCCATGTTTGACATATTTGTCCTCTACTCCGTATCTAGAATATGGTCGACATGTTCAACCATATAAAGACTTTCCAATCAATCAAAATTGTGGTTCAACAATAAATGAAGTTACCCATGGATAGAGAGATTATACTCCATAAAAGATACACTATCCCACCGGAGAAATTGAGTATACGGCCTTAAAAACTAGTATATTTTTCGTAAGAACATCACAAAAAGCACCAACAAATAGTGTCTAAGCCCCCCACCGACAAGGTTAACTAGACAAACCCCCAAGCTGCCATCATCCTACGAAATGAATGCTTCAGCAGTTAACATATGACACTGCCTTGCTTACACTCAAGTACCTCCAAGAACCCTCGACAAGAAGATGTAAACAAAAGCAAAGGCAATTAATACACAAGAACTGAGTTCAAGGTCCCACTCCCAATTCAGAAAGTGCTCCAATAAGGTGATTCAAATTTCAAACCAGTATTATGCATCCAAATACAAGCACACAAGTTAAGTATAGTGAGAAAGAATTAGTGCAGAATGTAACGCACTGTCCAAGCCATTCACAGAAAAAAGTAAGTTGAGGGAAACATTACCTATTTACACAAAAGCCATACTGGTTTGAGTTTGAAGACAAATCTCCGACATCTTGATACGTGTTTATACCAATAGGATCCGATGCTCCACTGTCATGATTGAGTTCCATAGCTTGGGCAGATTGCTCAAGGCTAACACAAGAACTATACATCACATGCTCATATGGTCCAGTTGAGTAGGTCGCTGAACCTATTGTGCTTGTGCTAGTGTCACCAGTGCCACTGGAGTTAATGCTCCCCAAACTAGCTGCGGAAAACGATGGCATAAGCCCTGGACCAGCTGCATCAGCAGCTTCATGGTTAAACGTCACTGAACCCTGCTTCCATTGATTGAAGCAAAAGTTACAGACCCTGATTCTCTCCCCTTCTTCACGATCATTCTTGGGTTCATCAGAAGGGACCGGAATTGAGTGAGCTGTACACTTGGCACAAAAAACTCGGCCACAGAGCCGGCAGTGATGTCTTCGATTAAAGACTGTGAACTGGGATTCACATTCATAACACACCCTGCAGCTCTGATCTGGCATCCAAAAATCCCTAGACACATTGGCTGAATCGTTTTTCCTAGGTGTCCAAAACTTCACTATATCAAAGAGTTTGTTGTCAGGGGAACCCATCGACTACGTCGAAATTGTTCCCCGACCACTCTCATAATCATACTTTCATCCCACCCAATTGTAGCACAAAACAAATTTGATGAATGAATCAAACCCACAAGTCTAGAAGAAGCTCTCTGCTATTCCCACTAGCCAACCTTTGTGCTCAGCAACAGAACAATCTTCTACCAGGTGGAATAATCTCCATAACTTGTATCTTCAACAAGGCAAGTGAATTTGACCAAACCCACAAATCTAGAACCAATTATCTGCTATTCCCACAAGCCAACCTAATCAAATTTTATCCTCAGCAGTAGAACAAGCCTCCAACAGATGCAACAACCTCCATAACTTTTGTCTTCAAGAGGGCAAAAGTGAAATACTGAACTAAATTACCGAAACCAAGTGAAGTCAATTGTACAGAAGACTAAATCGACTAAATGGGAATTATACCTGCTTTTGGAAAGGGGAGTGAGGAGGGGCAAAAACCGCCGACCAAACAGCAATTGAAGTGCAAGTGAATCCAAGAAGAAACAGGGAAACCTGTGCCGTACAATAATTATATTCAGAAAAAAACGATCACCGAGAAAACCAGCAACATCATAAGCCATGAAATCGGGGATTCTGGAGTTGCACATAACATAGGAGACTCCAATCACCCAACCAAAAAAAAAAAAAATCAATAAAAATCCGAATATCTAACTCGACAACCCCAAAAAAAAAGCAAAAATCACCACAACCCATTTCGTCAAATCGCAGTAAAAGGTCGAAATCGAATTAACAAGCATGAATATAACTTAAGCAAATTCAAGTTTCTCCACCAAAAAACAGGGGGGAAAAAAAAAAAGAGCAGTACCTATTGAAATGAAATTTGAATCTCAGCGTTCTTCGCCAACTTCAATCAATATTGAAATGCAGAAAACCGAAAACCCCAAGTGAGTTCTGCATCAGAGACTTCATATACCTAAATCTCATTGCACAATTTCAATTATCTATATTGTCTGTAGTGAAAATGCATGAAAATAAAATAATAAAATAAGAAATATATATATGAAATAAAAGGGGGCCAGAAAGTTTTCGTTCTTTTTTTTTATGGGGGGCGGGGGGCAATAAACATTTATTTTATTGAGATTTATTTTAATCACAGAAAAAAAGGTAGAATATTAACTGGAGTCACAGGAATCATTGGAGGCTTTGAAAGGGAAAGAGGGAGGATGTAAGTCACTGAAGGGAGTTGACCGACCTTCAGATCCACGTGGCAACTGCTTAGCGACTCCATGCAATGACGTGTGATTAGACGAAGTTGGAGTAGTTATCTACGTGATTAAACGCCTGCATTCTGGTGGCCCAAAATGAAAAATCTGTGATACAACTGTTCACATTACACTGGTGGCCAAACCCTAAACGGATAAAACCAACCACTGGTACAATCCTTAATTTGTACGGTTTCAATATAGCTGTATAGCTGTCTGCTTGAAATCGTTTTATCTCACTTAAGTATAGAGAGAAGCAGATATATATGACGTTACCTTTAAAAATAAGGATGTTCATTTCAAAAATTTTAAAAGAGACTTTTACAGAAAATATTCTATATTCATGATTTTTTTAAAACTTTTAGTGAAAAAAAAAATTGAATGTATCATTTACAAAGGAGAAGAAAAGAAACGCACATTTATTATATTGTTTTCAAAAAATTCTATTTAATGATTCAAAAAAATATTCCATTTAAAAATGCTTTCTTTAACCAATATTTTTGGATTATACGAAACTTAGGGATGTTAGGTAAAAATAGTTTTATATTAGTGCCAAACAATCTCTGTAAACTATTACAAATGTCTAATGATGTGAAAACAACTAATACGTACTTGCATAAATATCATATATGTATGTTCTTTGTGTACGAATCAATTAGAGATTGTTGCATGAGTCACCTGGCACAAGATATGTTTCTCCTAAAAGTTAGAAGTACATTCATAACAATAAATGATTCAAAAAAAATTTACGACGACGTTCATTTAAGAATTTTCTATGATTTAATAATAATTTAATTTTTTATGGTTTTCATTTTGACATTTTGAAGAATTATATATAGAAATTTGAATAATTTTTTGGCGCTAACAATGTTCGGGAATACGTTACACACTATGTGCATTCAACCATGCATTGTTTGCACTCAATGACACTATAAGTCTATAAACATGCTCAATTATATAGGTTTAAAGGGTAAAATATAAGACCTATGATATCATTGATATGTATAAAAAGTCTAGGTGTTGGACATTTTGACCAACAAGTTGGATTTGACTACCAATAATTAAACCCAACCATTTAAATAATTCTCTTACACAATGTTACTTAAAGCTGGCTTGCTAGCTAACTTGATGTAAAAAGTAAAATTTACATGGTGATATTGTTAAAAAAGAAGTTTATATGACCTAATTTCAAAGATTTCTTCATCTTGATTTTCCAAAACATATTCTTAAACTTTGAAATTTAAGAGTCCTTTTTAGTTTTGGACTTATGCTAAAACATCAATAGTTTCGTACTAATTACAAACTTAGTACATAAGTTTTAATCTTCTCATTTACGGTGATGACATATGTATTTTTCATTTGTAATTCTTCTATCTTCTTCGTCACATTATCTATCTTCTCCATGGAAGGTTACACAAAAATTCAGGAAGTTAGATGACCTTCATTCTTTTTGTAATAGTCTAGGCTATACCATTATCTAATGCCTTCTTTTTCCTTTTTTTTTTTGGGGGTCTCTAGTTTATGAATTCAATATTTTTTATGAATAATATAAAAAGACTCAAACATAGATCTAAGTATGTATACACATATTATGTGCTTTTAGGATTTTTTTTGTCACCAATAATCATACCATGATCAAGACTACCTTGTTTACAACCACAATTGCATTAAACTTGATCAAAACTTCCTTTTATTTTCAAAATTTGTTGAAAAGGCATCTAAATTTTTGGGTCTAATTGTTGATTGTTCCATTAACATCTAGCATGTTTGTATATTTGAAACTTTTTCTGCATATCTTTTTGTCTTTTCTTCCAACGCATTTCTTATAATTTTTCATCTCACACCATATTTTCATGTATAATGCTTCTTTTTAAGGAGTGTTATTTCAATTAATAACTTCTTTATACTCGAAGGTCAGGGAATTTAAAGTAATGTTTTTGACTATATTTTTGTATTAATCTTCTAATAAGTAGAAATTATGATATCTATTAACTAAGTGATATTTTCAACCAAAGCTACAATGAGGACAATGAAATAACAATTTTACCTCCATACATTTGAGTAATTTGCTTCATTTGCAAAGCTATACCAAAGCAGACCTATTTTTACCATCTAGCCACCAGCTACATAAGCAAAATTGTGACCATGAGCAACATCACTGGCTCCACTATTAAACGCCTCTATTAATCTCACACATCTTTTTTTTTTTTTTTCCTTGAAACTCATCCCCTATTCTCTCGCCTTACCATTTCTTTCTCCATCTTGTCTACCCTAATCTTAATAGTCAAACATTTAACCGTATGTAATTCAAAATATAAATCTTTTCCTCCATTGTCATGCCTCCCCCAGTCCACCCACCCATTCACCACCAAAAAGTTAAATAGAAAAACTACACATTAGGCACTGAAGACCAAATGTCAACTACAAATAAACTTTGATAATTCTATTGATCTCAAGCAAGTTAGCAACAGTTAAGTCACACATCAAGAAAACCAACAAAAGGGACTAAAAACTAAAAGAGTAATGATGATGGAGTTTGCCCATTTCAATTTAACTTTGCAACATAAGTAGTAGAATGATAAATGAAACTTCTCTTTAGCACCCATTTTCAAGGTTGGCGAAAAAGGGGCTTTAAGGATTAAGGAAGGAGAAGAGGCAACTATAATTGGTTCTTAGTTGCTTGTCAAAACATGTGGTGATTGATGTTGCAGACCATCAGTGCTCTCACCAATGGGGCAACGACAGCCACGATGGCTGATAGGAGAAGGGGTTGTTAAATGATAGGAGAAGGGGTTGTTGAATGAAAGTAAGATCTAGGTTTATCAACTAATCTTAACCGTTGGACGTTTATCTAAGGGTTGAGATTTCGTGATAATTGGGATTATCACTTAAAACATTAGAGAAACAAACATAAAGGGGCGTAATTTTAAAAATTCATTAAAAATTTAAGATTAAAATTCTAAAACAGTAAAGTAACCAATAAGGAGGGTAATTTAGAAACACATTAAAACAAAGTGTCATAGCAACATGTTCATCGAATTCTAGTGCCAAAGGTACTAAATTATTAAAACACATATTCAGTTTATGGTATTGAAAAACTAATGGCAAAAAACATAGGGTCAAAAATATTGCTTCGTTTGCCACTCCCCCTCACCCACCCCTCCAAAAAAAAAAAAAAAAAAAATCAAGTTACATAAGAATAATAGGGCATCTTATTTCCAAGCATCGAAACCATTTAGCTAATAAAAAATTTATATTTCCTTCCCATCGAAAATAAGAAAAGGGAGAAGATTTACAAAGTTGTATTTTTTTCCCTACTCTGCCTTCTTGGATTTTGATAAGCAACACATGGGTTATTAATCAAGGGAGAAAAAAAGGAAATCAAGTTTTTGTTTTCTTTATGGTTTCCATTTTCCCAAAAGTATGGTTAAGTGGATTATGGTATGTGTAAGGATAGTGCAAACTCATTCTTCTTTAGAGGCTCATGCTTTTAAGAGAGCTAGAGGGGTGAGACAAGGTGACCTTATGTTCCCACTATTGTTTGTCTTATTAACAGAGTACTTGTCCTAATTGCTTCAGTTGATAAGTAGGAGAGATGATTTCCAGTTTCACCCAAGATGTAAGGAGACGGGACTGAACCATCTCATGTTTACAGATGATGTGATACTACTTTTTTAAAGCACAGGCTTATTCAATTGTGGCATTGATGGATACCTTGATCATGTTTGCTTAAACATCAAGCTTCCATATCAACAAGAGAAATCACAATTGATAATTGGGTGTTTGCTTTTAGATTTCAAGCAACAGATCATGGAGAAGATTGGCATCCCTAAAAGTCATCTTCCCGTCAAATACCTTGATATTCCTATCTCTTCGAAAAGGTTGAATAAAAGTGATTGCTCATTATAAGTGGATAAAATAACTACTAAACTCAAATGTTGGAGGAGCATCCATATTTTAGAGCTAGTTTAATCAATTCTGTACTTATGGGAATGAGAGGTTTTGGGTGCTGAATCTTTGCTCTTCCCCAGCAAGTTTTGAATAATGTTAAGGCTATAAGTAGAAATTTCTTGTGGTGTAGATTTACTAGCTACGTTAGGACCACTCTATTTGCTTGGGAACAAGTCTGTAAATCAAAAAAGTATGAAGGCCTGGGTCTAAGAAACATTGATAACTAGAACAAGGCTATAGTTGCCAATTATGTATAGGATGTTGCTAAGAAAAGAGAAAATCTATGGATACAAAGGATCCATAACTGCTAATTGAAGAAAACTACTTGGTAGGAGTTTAAACCTAGGGGTGATCATTGCTACAAAGTAAATTTTTATGTAAGGGTTCAGCCAAAACTAGACATGAAAAGCATCCTCTTTAAGTTAATATACTCAAAGGAAAGATATACATGGCTACGAGGATTGCATTCTAAAGTGCCTCGAGAGAAGTTGGTGTGAAATAGAAGTGACATCGCTAAACACTCTTATATCCTCTAGATTCCAATACACAAGAGAACCCTAACTATGGCTAGAGTTACCACATATAGAGGAGGTACTGTGCAAACTGTGCAAAAGGAAGGTGGAAACAATAGGTCACCTTTTCTTTGAGTGTCGTTATGCTACAAAGATAAGGAACAAGTTGTTGCATTAGTTCAATGTATCATGCCAAGTTTCTAACTTAGACAATGTGTATTCCTAGCTATTGTGAGCAAAGTGGTATAGAACTCATAAATACATAATTTACACAGCATATACTGCTTGACAATATGCTATTTGGATTAAGAGAAATCACCAAGTTTTCAGAGTGCAGAAAAACCATTGGAGATGTTATACAAAGAGATACAGCAGAATATAGAAATCATGTTCTCGTTTCTAGCTAGGAAAGTGAATATAGCAAATGACAAGATTTTGTTAATAGAGATTGAACAAGTGTTGTAATCTCCCCTTGTTTAGGGATCATTTTCTGTAATAAAGTCTTTTACTTTATTACCCAAAAAAAGGTTTTTTAAAGGAAAATTTCTTAAGGAAATCAACAACTTTAATTTAGGAACCATTAAGAAATGACGTTAAAACTCATATAATTTATGAATATAGTCAATTCGTAGAAATAGGGTTGGATAAGAAATCCATATTTATATAATTATATTAAAACATAACAAATTCCACATATTGTTACCAAGCGTTGAACTCTCAAGATTTAATGACATGGCAGTTAATTAAAATAGATAATTTATGCACATCATTGTGTTGAATATGACATTATTGCCTAACAATAATAAACATAAAAGAAAATGTTTATACAACACTATACTGTGATTTCATAACATTTTGACTAAATAGCTATTAAAAAAATTATGGTTAGTGTTTATGCGCCCCAAATAGGTCTGTCGGATGATATTAAGAGGCTTTTTTGGGAGGAGTTGGATATGGTCATCCAGGAGATACCTCGGAGCGAGAAACTTTTCATAAGTGGAGGCTTTAATGGCCATATTGGAGTTGGCTCAGGCGGGTCTGATACGGCCCACGGGGGTTTCGGTTTTGGTGAGAAAAACAACGGAGGAGTATCTGTGCTGGACTTTGCAGTGGCCTATGAATTGTTGGTGGTAAACTCCTTTTTCAAGAAGAAAGAGCACCACTTGATGACCTTTAAGAGTGGCTCCGTGAAGACCCAGATTGATTACTTCCTAACGAGGGCGGATAGTCGGAGGTTTTACAAAGACTGCAAGGTGATTCCTAGTGAGTGTATAGGAACTCAGCATAGGCTGCTAGTATTGGATGTGGAGTTCAAATGTTCAAAGTGGAAGAAGAGGAGAGTCGGGGACCCTAGGGTTAAGTGGTGAACCCTCACAAAGGAGAACGTCATGTTATTAATAGAGAAGATTACTGAAGTAGGAGTTTGGAGGGAAGTAGAGGATGCAGATACAATGTGGAAAGCAATGGCAGATTGTATTCGAAGGTCGGCTAAAGAAGTCCTAGGTACTTCTAGAAGGAGTGGTAACAAAATGAAGGGTGCCTGGTGGTGGAACAAGGAGGTAAAGGAGAAAGTTAGGGAGAAAAAAGAGGCATATGCGAATTTCTTGAACAGCGGAGCGGATGGAGAGAGAGTTGTTAGTAGAGCTAGATATGAGGCAGCTAAGAAGGTAGCCAAGAAAGCTGTTGCGGTAGCTAAGAGCATGGCTTATGATAGGTTGTACCATAAACTGGAGACCAAGGAAGGGGAAAAGGATGTCTTTAAGCTGGCGAGGGCTAGGGAAAGAAGAACAAGGGATTTAGATGTTGTGAGGTGCATCAAGGATGAAAATGGTAAGGTGTTATTTGAGTATGCAGAGATTAAGGAGGGATGACAAAGATACTTTTCCAATCTCCTCAATGGTAAAGGGATGGAAGAGTCCCGAAGCAGGGAACGCGAGTGTGGTGAGACGAGTGCGGATCCGTGAGAGTGTGGTCATAGCAGTAAGGACGAGATTAAAGAGGCCATGAGAAAGATGCCCAATGGAAAGGCAGAGGGTCCAGATCAAATACCGGTGGAAGTGTGGAAGTGTTTGGGTGAGGAAGGTTTAGAGTGGCTAACGGAGCTTTTCAATATTATTTTTAGGACCGCTAAAATACCCAAAGATTGGAGGTCTAGCACAGTTATCCCTTTGTACAAGAACAAAGGGGATATTCAGGATTGTAATAATTTTAGGGGTATAAAGTTGCTCAGTCACACTATGAAGTTATGGGAAAGGGTGATTGAGAGAAGGTTGCGGAATGATGTTTCAATTTCAGAGAACCAATTCGGTTTTATGCCAGACAGGTCGACCATAGAGGCGATTTACCTCCTTAGAAAACTCATGGATTTGTATAGAGATAGAAAGGTGGATCTCCACATGTTGTTCATTGACCTGGAGAAAGCTTATGATAGAGTTCCGCGTGAAGTTTTATGGAGATGCCTGGAGGAGAAAGGAGTGCTAACCTCGTATATTCGAGTTATTAAGGATATGTACGGGGGAGGTAGGACGAGTGTTAGGACACCAGGAGGGGTTACTAATGACTTTTTCATTGGTAGGGGCCTGCATCAGGGTTCCACCTTGAGCCCTTTTCTTTTCACTTTAATTATGGATGAACTTACGAGGGGGATTTAAGATGAGTTACCTTAGAGTATGCTTTTTGCAGATGACTTTGTTCTTATTAATGAGACCAGACAAGGTGTTAATGACAAGTTAGAGCGATGGAGGCACACTCTGGAATCTAAAGGTTTTGGAGTGAGTAGATCGAAGACGGAATACCTTCACTGTTGTTTCAGTGGAAGGGTAGATACGGGGGGAGAAGTCACCCTGGATGGGAGGCAGATACCTAAGGTCGATAAGTTTAAGTATCTAGGTTCGATCATTCAGCAGAACGGGGATATTGACGAAGATATTAACCAGCGAATAAAAGTAGGCTGGCAAAAATGGAAGTATACCTCAGGTGTGCTGTGTGATAAGAGGGTGCCCCTTGGATTGAAAGGCAAAGTCTATCGCACGGTAGTTAGACCGGCCGTTCTTTATGGATCAGAATATTGGCCTCTAAAAAAGACGCAAGTCCAAAGGCTGACGGTAGCAGAGATGATGATGATAAGGTGGATGTGTGGCTATACGAGGATAGACAGAATTAGGAATGGAGTTATCAGGGACTTAGTTAAAGTAACTCCCATCGGAGATAAGTTGAGATAAACAAGACTCCGATGATTTGGTCATGTGAAAAGGACGAGTGGGAACGCTCCAGTGAGGAGATGTGAGAGGATCAGCATCCCCGAAGGTAGAAAAGGGAGGGGACGACCAAAGAAGAGTTTGAACGAGGTGATTAGAGAGGACTTGAAAGTTGTCGGTTTGACGGAGGACATGGCTAAGGATAGGAAGGTGTGGCGGGATAGAATTAGGATCGTAGATCGCGCAGAGGCGACCCCGTAGTTTTCTTTGGGTTGCTGTGGCTTTTTTATATGTGTTGTTTGTATGCAGGTTGTATTGTCTTCCGAGAAGAGTTCTCGTCTGCTTACCGCTGGTTGTCCAGGTATACTGCCTTCTTCCATTATATTGTCCTTTTATTTCATAACTTCAGCAACTGATCTTGTATTTATCTTTTATTTATCTTGGGCATCCTTGCTATAGAATCTTTCTTCTATAAAATGTTTTCCTATTAAAGGTTTTCGCAAAATCTTTCTTCTATAAAATATTTTCATTTCGTAGGTCTCTTGGAATCAGCCTCTCTACAGGTAGGAATACCGGTAGAGGTAAGGTTGCCTACAGCTGGATCTCCCCAGACCCTGCGAAAGTGGGACCCACACTAGGAGGTATTGTTGTTGTTGTTGTAGCTATTAAAAAAAAAAAACTCAAAAGTACATATTTAGTAGTAAACATGATGCACATTAGATTATTTTTAAGAAAACAAAATATTATAAATATAAATACACAAACATGCGATACTAATTGAATTTTTTTAAAGGAATTCTTTTGAAGATAATTTTAAAATGGTGTTTTCTTTTTATTAGTAGTTGCTAATATAATAAATCATAGGAAAACATCTCTACTTGTCAAACAAAATCAACTGACAATCCCATGCATTGCAAGAACAAAATACTAGTTGTTATTTAAATTCCTCACCTTTCATAATAATGTACGTTGTTGTATTTTGGGAAGTTTTGAGTGACATCAAGCTAAAAAGGTTGACTATATGGTTTTCGAGGCTTATCTAGTTAGACTAGTTAATATTGCTCAACTTACTTCATAGACGCTTCTTTTTCGGATATAAACTGTGCCAGTGAAATCATTATTAGGGATGAAATTAGAATTTTATTATGAAAGGGAACGATATGAATTATAGGCATGATTTATTTTAAATGTTATATATGTAGATGTGAAAAAAAATATTCATTTTGCTCAATTTTAAGTCAATTGATTACATAAAATTCAGACAAGCTTTTTATGCAATAATGTCATCAAATAAACTAGACAATGGTAAAATACGTCAATATATATTCAAATAAAAAAGGAAAACTATTATGTCTACATCTATATGAAATTTAATAAATTTTCTTGGCTAGAGAAACTTATTAAAATACAAATCTTACTACATCTAATTGAAAAGTATAATTGCAAATGGATGTGCACCTTTTTTATATCAAAAGAGATTTGAATCAATTAGATATTTTTAGAGTATAAAACCAATTCTTGTGCCTTCAACCATTAACTTAAACTTTTGGTTGAGTTGGTTGTTTTATGTGGCATCAGAGTGTAAAAGCTCCCTTTTTTTCGTTTAAGCTAATGATCGAAGAACTGAAGAAAAAAAAAGGGAGCTTTACGCTTTGATACCACATAAAAGAACTAACTCAGCTCAACGAAAAGTTTGATTTAATGATTGAAGACCTAGAAATTAGTTTTATACTCTAACATGTCCCTCACTGATTGCCTTTTGCCCTTGAAATATGGATGCTACAAATGCCCCTTCACACCTTGCGCAATAAATGAGGGTTTGGTAATTGAGATTTGTACCTAGTCCTCTTGCTTAAAAAGGTTTTGATACCATGTTCGGTTCCTTCACGTATATGAATGTAAATTTAGATTTTCTTACATGTCTTGAAAATCATGTGCACAACATTCATTTAAACCACAAAAGGATGACTTTTGCAAATACAAAGAAGGCCTTTCAATAAGGTATGTTCTTACTTTCTAAATTATATGATGTTTAAAATTAACTTCATTGTTGGATTTCAATTGAAATTATTTAGGTATAATATTGATTCAGTTTTACCTAAATTTAAACTCCCAAGAGCCTAAAAATAATAATAATTAAAATAACTGATCACTAGTATTGAAAGCTTTTCCCTGCTTCAATCTATGTTGTCTGTTCTATTTAGCTAAAGTTGACCACATACACCTTAAAATCCTCTAGGGATGGGGGAAGCAATGAAGTTGCATTCAAGTGTGGCAAAAGTTGCATTCATGTGTGGCTTCTAGTAGGCACTCTAGTTTTCATTTCTCAACAACTAGGTTCCATTGTCTTTGAGTAAGAATGAGCAACATGATAGAGTGAAATTCGACATTCATCGATCTGTCGATTAAATTGACAAAATAGCATCGTTGTTTAGGTTAGTTCATTCTTCTATAGTCTTGATTCTTCTACATATATTAAATTAGCTACTAAGGTGGGAGCTTGTTTGGGGTTCATTGCACATGTGAATCAAAAACGGGACAAGGATGATATATTTAGGAAAGAGAAGGTGGATTTTGGTATGTTAAAATGCTAATTTGTGTTGATAGGGTTGTTGTGAGCGACATATCTTTTTTCAAACAAATGTAGTAATATGTAGATTAATTTTGGCAAGAAGTGAGGTCTCCTTTCATTTGTATGGATTCAAAAGGTTATTTCTATTTAATTTTCACCATTGCTAAAGGTAGAGACAGAGTTTTCTGATATAAGGCTATTCTCGTTTAACTACAAACCATTTTTGTTGAAAAACTTTGAACTTTCATTTTGACAAGAAAATACTTTGTATCATCCTAATCTAGATCAGATTACCTAATCTTCCACTTGATTGTCGGAGTATTAATTCTTTGAGTAGGATTGGAAGTGCAATTAATAATTTTATTCATGTAGATTTTTACATCACAAATATAGATCATATTTCATTTGTTCATCTGTTCATAGATATTGATATAATCCAACACTACAAGGAGGAGGCTAGGATTGGACAAGGTGTTTTCTCAAGGGACTAAATATAAGTGGTAAGAATATGTGACTCCTATGATTATCTACAAGATAATTATGGCATCTTTGGAACTAAAGGGCTGCCACTTCTTCATCGAAGGACATTGTTGTGATTAGTATTTCTATGTATTGGTAATTACTAAAGATGGTCACCAGTATTCTCCAATGAATAATGTCTCTAGGTTTGGACATGAACTAAGGGATACTTTCTTTTATCTTCTATGCTTTAGGATGATAGA
Source organism: Carnegiea gigantea (assembly GCA_029747015.1). Taxonomy (NCBI): domain Eukaryota; kingdom Viridiplantae; phylum Streptophyta; class Magnoliopsida; order Caryophyllales; family Cactaceae; genus Carnegiea; species Carnegiea gigantea. The sequence goes on along the minus strand of JAKOGI010000179.1, from coordinate 492,500 downwards.
AGTCTTAATAAATGTCGGAAGTAAAAGGATGTGAGGAAATTCCTTTTATAGCATAAGGTGTTTCTTGTTGGGTGAGTCAAGACTAAGGTAAAGCATCTTAATGCCAAGGGAATTTGTAACAAGATTGCAATATGGGCTTATCTTTAATTATAATTCTTGCAAAGAGTAGGATTCGATCCTTGAGAGATTCTATTTAACTGTTATATTATGGATGAATAGATTATTCATACTAAGGGTTAGTTTAGAAGTGAGTTCTTTTTGCTAACTTTGGCATATGGCCAAAATGAAGCTATCAAAAGGAAGCTAAGTTGGGATAGAATGTAAAATTGGGCTTGTGTTTTTTCTTGGATCACTAGAAGATGCATTATTGCCATCTTGGATCTTGAGGACAAAATTACAGCCAATTGTATTGATGACGAGGCTAAATGTGAATTAGTGGATACAGTGGTTATGATAATCTGGGTGATTTAAAAATAATGGGATATGAGTATACATGGAGTAATATGAGTGTACACAGAGTAATTTGGGTGATTTAAAAATAATCGGTTCAGTTTAGTAAACTTGGCACCGTACTCCATCAATTATCATATTATCTTGCTGCAAGTTAGCAAATTCCAACTCCTTCGCCCTCTACACATCCCGAAGATAGTCCTGTTCATTCATCCTCTCTTTAAGCTTCTCTAGTGGGTTTGCCTTTTCCTCCCTTGGGCTCAGCTTGACAAAATCCTACTAATGATATTCTTCTCAAACAAACGAATGTCTAGTCAATCCCATCTTGTACTCCTCAGGGCACATCATGGTCCTTAATATCTTGTTGGTCAGCCTTATCTATTTATCTAACTTAGAAAGATTCATAGTTCCCTAAACTTTGAAGAGTATAGGTTAAGAAACTTCTTAAGCAGGTTAATTTTTATGTAATGCCCCGAGTGTGGCTTAAAAAGATCGAAGTCACTACTTATATCACCAAAGGTGAACCTTTCTTTTCGGAAAGCTCACTCTTAAGAACTCCATAGTTAAACTTGCTTGCTGAGGAGCAATCTTGGGATAGGTGACCTCCTAGGAAGTTTCCCAGGCAGCGTGTGAGCGAGGACGAAGCACGGCGGAAAGATTTGTGGTTATTTATGGGGCCATCGATGATCCTCGAAGTCGTTATTGGTAAGACCCATGACCGAGAAGGATCAGGGCACTATAGATGATATCAGAGCTGACCCGCGACCCTGAACTGCGCCAATGGATGGAGAGCCCATGGGCAGTCACCTAAGAGAGCAAAGATACTGGATGTGGATTTTCGGTCAAGAGGACTCGTAAGTCGGTCAGTTAGTGAGGCACAATGAGGACATTGTACGCTTCAAGTGGGGGTGATTGTAACGCCCCGAGTGTGACTTAAAAGGATCGAAATGACTACTTGTATCATCAAAGATGCACCTTTGTTTTCGAGAAGCCAATTCTTAAGAACTCCATAGTTAAGTGTACTTATTAGGGAGTAATCTTGGGATGGGTGACCACCTGAGAAGTTTCTCAGGTAGCGTGTGAGCGAGGACGAAGTATGACGAAAAGACTTATGATTATTTGTGGGGCGAGCGATAATCCTTGAAACCGTTATTGGTAAGACCTGCGACCGAGAGGGGCCAGGGCATTATAAAAATTACAATGTGTTGTGAAGTAGCTTCAAATCCCTAATCTCTACCGGTTTTAAAGTTCTTCTTGGGTATCCTACCGAGTGAGCAACACAACTTTTGTCTATTAAGCATTGGCTCATATAAGCTTACAAACTAAATCAAGCGTATGCAATTCAAATGACACACATATGCATTCACATTAACACATGCTTTCACAACATCATACAACTGTTCAATCACATGTGCATAGAAACCTTATAGACCACAATAATATTACTTTGCTACCATTTCTGTAATGCCCTTACCACTATGGAAGTCTGACTTGGAACACCTACTTAGATGTCTATGCTCTTTAGCCTCAATCAAAACATAGTAAATGAGTGCGACAAAGGCCCATGACAAAAAAACGAACTAAAGTTGGGCAGGGCAGTTCTAAAATATACATTTTTATACATAAGCTAAACCCATAAGAGTCTTTTGCATTTGCATAGAAAACACATCTATACTTGTATTTATTAAACAAAGACCATTTTATAGACATAGAATAAGGGTTGTCTTCCCAGATTTACTCCTCAACAAAGTATTAAATAGCTAGCCTTATGGAGGAGTTTGAAGGCAAAAAGGGCCACCCCTAATTCCCTCCAATGTAAGTAAATTGATAAAGATGGGAAGAGATAATGCTAACATTGCCAAGTATATTACACCATAACAAATCCAAAAACACAAACATTGATTCCGAATGCAGGGGAAGATGCAAAGCATGCAGAGAATGGGCACTTAGTTTTAAAGGTCAATATTCTAGATTCATACCAAAATGGTTGCAAATAACCCTAACCTGAATCGGGACTTTAGAAAGTTCAAGGGAAGAGGGGCAGGGAAAAGTAAATTGAAGGAGAAGATAGAAGGAGATAACTTCCCTAAAGACTCCTATGTACGCCCATGTCCAGTCATACAAGAATGCGAAAATGAAGGCTCCAGACCAATGATCTATTCTCCAAAACTTGAGATGGGGAACAATCTAAAAACTAACAAGATCAATAAGGTGTAGGATGTCGCGACGAATATAAACCCATGTGATAACCAGCAATTGTGCGATCTCGCCAAACTTCGACCCATAGTCTCATTTAAAAAATGAAGTTTAAACTAATTTTTGCAGATCTAAGGTAACAAATGATAGAGTCTCGTGAAACCATCATGAACAGCTCTTGAATAGCCTAATTGGCTGGCTATGGGCTCTCAAAGAAGAATTTGGCCGGCAGGTGATAAACCCCAATTATGACTAAGCTCAAATGCCCTTTTTGGTTCATTTTCCCTAACTCTTCGTTTGAGTTAGAGGGAATTGACCATATAATACCTCTTCTAACATCGTTGCCTTATTCTAATCCCTTTTCTGACTTTTTGAATGTGATTTCAAGATATTCGAGGAAGAGAGGCATCTAAAACCTGGAAAAAGGCAAGGCAAGAGGAAGGATGATCTCCCAAAGGTTTGAGGGGAGCAAGTGAGCGGGGCAAAGATGAAGTTTCTAAGGCACAAAGACAGACTATGGCCATCCCACAGTCGAGAGCCAAACCTTCGCTCACTTGCAGGCCTCCAGGATATGGCAACGGTCGCCGTGTAGTCGACGGCCTGGCTGTCCCCCACCTGCAGCTTTCCAAGAGGTGGCGACGGCCGTCGCCTTTATGACCGGCAAGCCGTCGCCATAGCCTTGGACACCCCTGCTAGGCGACGGCCAGGGTGTCTCCTGGGCAACCCCTATCGTATTTTCCCAGTTTGCTTAGCCTATAAATGCCCCGTTTTTCCTAACTACGAGGGATGCTTAACTTTCCTCTTGTAAAAGCACTTTAAACACTTTTTAGGCTTAATTTTATGGTAAAGAGTGATTAGGGTTCTTTGGTTTTTGTTGATTGAAGATCTTGAAGACTTTCATTCTCCATTCCATTAATCTAAGTTTATTCTTCTTTCTCTCTCTCTTTTCCTCTTTGTTGGTTTTGTTAAGCTTATCTGGGCATGCTCGTTGTGATCGTTGAATTGTTGAGATGATGATTAGTGAGTAATTTCCTTAACTTGGGTTGGGGATTGGGAGCTAGAATGGCATAATAAACTTGGTGTGAACTTAACTTGCCCTAATTTTCAAGTTATTTAGGGTCTCATCTTCCACCCACCAAGTGTTTGATGAAATGCTTGAAAGGACATTTCATCCAATACTTTGGGTAATCACACTGAGGTGGGCATTCGCCCTTTGTGGATAGAAGAAGAGAGAACAAGTCTTAGGTATGAAAATAGACCAAGGCTTTATTAGGTGCAAGTTCGCCATATTCAACTTAACCTTCAAGCCCCTATGAAAATAGGCGGACTTGGTGATTAAGATTATCCCTACCCTTCGAAAAGAGGTTTGGGCGGTCTTAAATACGCCAAGCACCCCCTTTATGAATCATTTGTTGATTAAGTTAAGTTCGGGAATTCATGCCTAGTATGAATAAGTAGCCACCAGCGACTAATCCCCCGACCCAAGTTCTTCCCCCAATTGAATTTTGGACTACTATTTTGCCTTGCCTTTGTTTCTTTCACTCTCAAACTTACTCTTCACCTCTCTAGATTCAACCTAATCACTAAGTTAAGTTCCCTAAAGTCTTGTTCTCAGTGGATGACACTCCAAGTACGCAGCGATAAACCGTTCACTTGTAGTATAAATTTGAAGCTTATTTTCAGGCGAACAAGTTTTTGGCGCTATTACCGAGGAGTTAGCATTTTTCAATATCGGGGTTTATTTGAGCATTTGAGGCTAGGCCTTTAGAAAATCCAAAAAAAATTTTAAAAATAAAAAAAATTTAAAAAATCAAAATGATTATTTTCTATTTCTCTCAATCTGAGTATGAACCTTTTTAGCAATATTTGTCTATATTGAATGATTACCGTGCTCAATATATGCACTTCACGTATGAAAAATAGGAAATATGCAATGTCGTGCTTGAGGGGATAATACATGAGACTCAAGCCACCCTTGAGTCCATGTGTTATGGTGGTTTGTGTTCTTTAGATGTTGATGATATGTGGGACTTGTTTGAGTCCTTGACTTGGTATCAATGGCACGAGAATGCTAATGAGCCCTTTGTATGCCCTTCCCCCATTTCCTATAATTTGCACGCTTATTCTCCTCTTGTGTGCTCTTATTGTCAATCCTTTGACCATGATGCGAATTCTTGTCCCTATTATAATATTTATGTTGACTGCTATGCCAAACTTAATGCCGTAATAGAAACAATGAGTGAGCGACATGAGTGTCTTGTTGGTAAGATGAGGGATTGCGGCCTGTTGCATAAGACCGACCCTAGTCCACTTGAGGTTAGTCTCTATGATGATTGTGAGTCTTCTCTTCCCTTATAGCCTGATTTTGTGGTTGATTCACCTCTAACTGGCGTAGAGGAAGTGATTGATCATCCCTTGACATCTTTACCATTCGTCACTCCATCCTTGCCTAGCACACCTAGAGACACTACTGATGGTGTCTTGCGCTTATTTTTCTTCTTCCCTCCCTTTAGCTCAGTGCACAGGGTTAGAGATGGGTGAGTCTCTTAGGAGTGATGCTAGTTGTGTTGAGGATGATTCGCTTGATTGGTCGGGCGATATTGCATTGTTAAAGCCTTCTTTTGAGGAGTATTATAGTGATGATGTAAGGGTTGATGCTACTCCTACCATTGAGCATATTGACCCCATTTGCACCGAGTCACTTAATTTAGTCCCTATTTCATTGCCCTCCCTTCCCACCACCCCTTCTCACTTGCATGCATTTTATGAGTCCCTAGGTGATATTAACGGGTCTCAAACCTCATGTGATCTATATTGTGCATACCTAGAGGACTTGCCTAGGAAAGTCACGTGGGATACTTTCTTTGATCATGCTTCTGACTTTTCTATGGCATTTGATAAGTTTAAGAGGGCACTAACTTTATTTGCTAGATCTTTACTAGTGTTCTCTTATTTACACCATTCTGAGATGCATGCACTGGCATATGACAAGCTCTTGCGAGCTTTGACAACATCCGAGTTGATGACTGGAGTCGTCAGTGATCAAGAGGAATGACTGATACTCCTCACACCTCCACAACACCATCCTACAGAGGCATAGTTCGGGTACAATCAGTACCCGACCTAGTATACTCGTTCTAACTCTTCTTTTTCCTTTCTCTTTTCTTTCTTTTTCTTTTTGTTTAGTTGTAGATATTAGGTTTTGTTTTTTTAAAATTTTCTTTCCTTTTCCCTTCTTTAGTTGTGGATATTAGGTTGTGTTTTTGTTGGTGATCAACTTTGACATGAAATTTGGGATATTGTGGAGCCGATTGATGGCTATGATCACCTTTGTTTGCTTTTGTGCATATTTGTGTTTTATGATTGGTTGTTGGATTTGTATATATTCATTTTTGGTGTCAGTTTTTGTTGCATATTTGTGTTTTTGGTGGTGTTTTGTGCACATTTATTTTATGTGTCTTGTGTATGCGTGATTTCATTTTCTTTATTTTTGTGTGTTTTTGTGGTGGTGGTGACTCCTCGGCTCCCAATGAGGACACTGTGAGATTTAGATGTGAGGGTGGGAAGTCATATACCCTTTTGTTGTGTATATTTTTGTGAAAATTTTTCAATTTTTCAATCTTTGTATAGTTTTTTCTCCTTGGCTTTGGGGGACTTTTGTACCATTGTGATGGGTTTTTGATCTTTGATAGCTTAGTTGCTAGCTTGTATATAGGTCGAATATCTATGATAGAACACTTGTCTATAATGTGGTCTCTGATTTCCCATAATAACACCATTTTACATGTGCGGTTTTGTGCTTATCTTGTATACTTAATCATTGACTTTTGGCGTTAGTTGTTGAAATTTGGGTTTAGAGACATTCTACTTGGTTAATTGACTTCTATTTTTGGCTTCATTATGAGAAAAAGAAAACAAAAAGAGAAAAACAAGAAGTGTAAAATGAGCTTATCTCCGATACCTCTATTTGGGCTTGAATAAGTGCCTTGCACATCCAAATAAAATCCCTAAATAAGGAAGAAGCCCGAATACGTGCTAAGTTATTCCTCTGTTAGTTCAAGGCCTAATAAACCATGAACTACCCATCTGCGTGAAGGAGCTGATGTATGTCTCAAGGGAGGAAGGATCCCAATTTAACACACATCAAAAGAGATCAAAAACACAAAGGTTTGAGTCAGGTCAAGGTGGCACGGTCGTGCCTATGAGCACAGGTAGGCCGTGCCACTTTTCTGGTTGTGGAAACTGAAATTGGCTCACTTGAGCCCGGTTGTATGTTCTTGGTGATGGGTGTGTTTGCTAGGCCTTTTGGATGTTTTAGGCCGTGGAATGGGATGGAAGGAAGGGTATGAAGGATGAGGGAGTGAGGGGATTTGAGGGGGCTTCAAAGTAAAAGATTATTAACTTATAAACTTAAGCTAATAATCTTACCTTAATCCTCTCTTAACCCGGTTGAGGCAAGCATGAATAGGATAGGCTAAACTCAATGAAAGGATACAGAAACACCACCAATCTTGAGTTTAGGGCCCTTAATCTTGACTAAGATACAGATATCACCACTTAATCAAGGTTAAGACTTGACTTGAACACCACCTTAATTGGCCTAATTAAGGATAAGCAAGCAAGAATTTGAGAGAGAAAGTTTTCAAGCTTTCAAACTGATTTTCATTCAACAAAAGCTGGTTTCTTGCTATGGCCGTGCATTTCCTTTAGTAAGCATGTCAAGCAAGCACACAAGCAAGCAAGCACCTTACTAATCCTTTCCTTCCTAGGGAGGAAAGGTCTTGATTAGCTAAGATACCCGGTTAAGAGCAAAACCGGTTGTTATCTAAATTGAGCTAGCTTAATTACATCCTTTAACATTAAGGAAAGCAAGACACATGATGTTTACATTATAATTAGCTTAAACATAAGCCAAAGCAGCTGATAAACCTCCTCTCTTGCCATTGGACAGCCGAAAAGGGGACAAGCACTTTACGGCTAGCCAATTACAAAGAGGGAACATCTTCCATGGCAGCTTCTCTCCCATTGGTTGTTCTTCTCAAGGTTGCAGCTCATCATTGGGACTTTGGGATGTGTGCCCAGCCTTGAGGGGCGTGCCATAGCTGCTGAAGTGAAGAAAACCCACCGGAGAGGGCAAAATAAAACCGGACTGTGAACCGGGTTCTTGGACAGTTTTGTAGCCGGTTTTGGGGCTTGGTTTAACCTTGACAAAAGTGAGTTTGACTCTGGTTTTAACCCATGGGAAGAAAGTTTAGGATGTGTTTAAACCCTCCCAACCAAGAAATTAAGGTTAAACAAAGTTTAAGTGGGGTTTTCAAGCTAAAAGAAAAAACCGTGCAGATTAGGTGCAATTCTGACCGGTTTGGACAAAACACCTTGTTCCTCCTTTCTTTGACTTGGATAGTGGTGAACTAACATTGGGGCATGAAAGGGGACATCTTAAGGTTTATCAAAATGCAAAAATTAAGGACTTAAGCCTCCTTAAAGCTTAGGAAATCAAGTGTACAAAACCGGGTAAGGATTGGTTCTTGAACCCGTTTGCACCACCTTGGGTTACTTGGACAATTTGGACCATGGCTTGTATCTTGGAGCTTGTATTGGACTTTGATTGACTTGTTGGACCTTCTTCATTGCTAATGGTGGTGGGGACTACATCATCCTCCCCTTGTTGAGAAGATTTGATCCTCAAATCGATAAGGTAATCATCTTCGTGGTAAGCTTGCAAATCAGCTACATTGAATGTGGCCGACACTCTATAATCACCTGGCAAATCAACTTTGTAAGCATTATCATTAATACGTTCGAGTACCTCAAAAGGACCATATGCTCATGGCATAAGCTTGTTCTTTCTTTTGGTTGGGAATCTCTCTTTCCTTAGATGGATCCACACGAGGTCTCCTGGTTGAAATGCAATCTTTCTCCTATGCTTGTTGGCTTGAGCTTGATAGGCTTCATTAGACTTTTCAATCTTGCTCCTCACCAACTCATGGACTTTCTTGATTTGTTCTACCCTTACTGCTGCATCTGGATGTGGCTTCTGATCGAAAGATCGTGGAATGAGATCAAGTGGACCTAGGGGATCAATTTCATAGACCACCTTGAATGGAGAGTGACCAGTAGCCCTGCCCTGGTGTCCTGTTATAAGCAAACTCTACATGGGGTAAGAGCAAATCCCAAGCCTTGGCATGAGGTTTAATCAAAGTTCTTAGGAGAGTTCCTAAGGTTCGATTAGTAACCTCAGTTTGTCCGTCAGTCTGTGGGTGACAAGTGGTACTATATTTCAGCTTGGTACCCATCTTTTTCCACAATGTAACCCAAAAATGATTCAAAAACTTGGTATCCCTGTCAGAAACAATTGACCTGGGAATACCATGCAACCTCACTACTTCTCTAAAGTACAATTCAGCAATGTGAGTAGCATCATTTGTTTTGTTACATGGAATGAAATGAGACATCTTAGAAAACCTATCAACAACAACAAAAATAGAGTCTTTGTTCCTTTGTGTTTTAGGTAATCCAAGAATAAAGTCCATACTTACATCAACCCATGGTGAAGTGGGGATTGGCAATGGAGTATATAAACCGTGGGGTAGTGAATGACTCTTTGCCACTTGACAAGTTCCACACCTTTTCAGTATAGCTTGGACGTCTCTTTCCATAGCTGGCCAATCATAATGCTCTCTTAGCATGATAACAGTCTTGTTTTCTCCATAATGCCCAGCTAATGATCCTCCATGAACTTCTCTAATCAATAGCTCTCTTGTGCTACATTTTGGAATACATAATCAAGCTCCCTTGAATAGAAAGCCTTCCTGAACATGAAAATCTCCTTTGGGATGTTTAGAACATTCAGCATATAATGCCCCATAGTCTTCGTCATTGTCATATAGAATCTTTAGATGCTCAAAACCAAGTATGCAAGCATCTAATTGAAATAACAAGAGATACCTCCGTGATAGAGCATCTGCACCTTGATTGAGTTTACCTGACTTGTGCTTGATGGTGAAATGATATGATTGCATAAACTCACCCCATTTGGCGTGCCTGGAGTTTAACTTATGCTGCCCTTGTATGTACTTCAGTGCTTCATGGTCAGAATGCAAGATAAACTCACTAGCAATGAGATAATGACTCCAATGCTCTAAACATCTCACAATAGCATAAAACTCTTTGTCATAGGTGGAATACTTTCTTCTAGATTCACATAGCTTTTCACTAAAGAAGGCAAGGGGTTTACCTTCTTGCGTAAGAACTCCACCAATACCTACACCAGAGGCATCACATTCAACTTCAAATATCTTACTAAAGCATGGTAAAGCAAGTACCGGTGCTTGAGTAAGTTTTGCTTTGATATCTTCAAAGGCAGATTGAGCTTTGGCAGTCCATACAAAGGATGTTCCTTTGATCACTTCAGTCATAGGAGCCATAATAGTACTGAAACTGCGAATAAATCTTCTGTAGAATGAAGCTAAACCATGAAAAGCTCTAACATCATGTATGCTCTTAGGTATAGGCCAAGACCAAATGGCTTCTACCTTACTTTCATCTATTTTTATACCATCATCAGTCACAATATAACCAAGAAATGTAACTTCAGGAGTGAAGAAAGCACACTTCTTAAGGTTACCAAATAACTTCTCACGTTCTAAGACAAGCATAACTTGAGTTAGGTGATCTTGATGCTCATGCTCATTCTTAGAATAAACCAGAATGTCATCAAAGTATACTACCACAAACTTTCCAATATAAGGTCTAAACGCTTGGTTCATTAACCTCATGAAAGTACTAGGTGCATTAGAAAGACCAAAAGGCATTACCAACCATTCATAGAGTCCACCTTTTGTTTTGAAAGCTGTCTTCCATTCATCACCTTCTCTAATTCTGATTTGGTAGTAACCACTTCGAAGATCAATCTTTGAAAACACCTTGGAGCCATATAACTCATCGAGCATATCTTCAAGTCTTGGTATGGGATATCTGTACTTGATTGTAATCTTGTTAATGGCCCTGCTATCAACACACATTCTCATTCCTCCATCTTTCTTTGGTACTAGAAGAGCTGGAACGGCACAGGGACTCAAAGACTCTCGAATCAATCCTTTTTCCTGCAACTCTGCAACTTGTCTTTGAATCTCATTAGTATCCTTTGGGCTTATCCTATATGCTGGTTTGTTAGGTAGGACGGAACCAGGAATAAGATCAATGTGGTGTTGTATGTCTCTTTTTGGAGGTAAACCCGTGGGAATCTCATCGGGGAACACATGACAGAAATTTTCAAGGAGTGTATTTGCAATGGGGTGAGTAGGCAACGCATTTTCTGGGTCACTTTGGACGTTCAATATCCATTCTCTAAAGGCCTTAAACTCATGTTGAGAAGCCTTTAAAATGGGTTCACTCACGGATAGCAAACAATCAACATGCTTAGGCTTTTTTTGTGGTTGAATGTCGTGGAGCTTGGAGGGGGATAATGGGGCTAGGGTAATCTTCTTGCCATCTTTGGAAAATGAATAGGTATTAAGATAACCATTATGCATAATCTTTCGATCATACAACCATGGTCGTCTTAATAACACATGACATGCATCCATAGGAATAACATCACACCATAATTCATCTTGATAGTTCTTTCCAATGGAAAAGGAAATCAAACAACGAGAATTCACCTGAATGCCCTTGCTTTGATTTAGCCACTGGATGTTGTATGGATGTGGGTGAGTCATTGTTTGTAGCCCTAGTTTCTCAATCATACTTAGAGAAACCACATTAGCGCAACTTCCTCCATCAATGATCAAAGAACATATCTTTCCTTGGGTGGTACATCGAGTGTGAAAGATATTCTCTCTTTGTTCATCCTTAGCTCCTTTCTGATTGCTTAGAACTCTTCTCAAAACTAAGAGTTCACCTTCATCTGCTTCCTCAATAACCTCATCTTGAGTTTCTTTAACTTCTGACTCACTTTCAACCTCGTTTTCTTTCTCTTCAAAATCCTCTTTCATGGCGGTCCACTCAGCCAAAGTGATAACTTTTCTGTTTGGACATTCTGAGGCAATATGGTCAAGCCCTTGACACTTGAAACATCTTCTATTGCTCATGGGGTTTGGGTTAGGCCGAAATGGGGTTGCTGGAGCCTTTTGAGGAGCCATGGTTCTTTGTGGATTAAAGGGAAAGGGAGTTTGTGGCTCAAAGGGAGAGGGAGATTGTGGTTTAGTAGGTGGGTTGGAACTCCCCTTGTTAAAAGGTTGGTTCCGAATGAAAGACTTTGTATATGTGGGTTTTTGGGGTGTTTAGCCTTCTTTTGCTGTTCCACCTTATGAGCTAATACACAAACATCATCAAAAGAAGCATAGGCTTGCAACTCCACCACATTAGAATACCTAGGATCAAGACCTCCCAAGTATCTAACTATGGTTTGTTCTTTAGGTTCTTGTATGTCACATTTAATCATCAACTTCTCAAACTCACGAGTATACTCTTCAACATTCATAGTACCTTGAGTGAGAATATGAAATTGGGAGTAGCAATCTTGGACATACGTTGGTGGAAGGAACCTTGCTTTAAGCTTAGCTTTCATCTTTTCCCAAGTATGGATTCTTGCTTTTCTTTCTCTAAGCCTTTTAGCATTCAAGTTTGCCCACCATAAGGATGCATACTTTCTGAGTCTTATGGTTATCAACTTAACCTTCTTATCATCAGGAATATCCTTATATTCAAAGATTCTTTCAACTGTATTCAACCAATCAATAAACTCTTCAGGATCAAGTTTACCTTCAAATTCAAGAATTTCAACTCTGAAGTCGTTGGTACTGGCTTGATTTCGTGGCTCTCTTCTAGCCATCCTAGGCATTTCTTCTTCACTTGACGAATCAACATCATGACTATGAACTTGTTCACGTGCCTTGGGTTCAGATTGTAGAGTTTCTTCATTCATTCTTTGCTTTTGCTTCAAGAACGAGCCTAACTGCTTTTTTAGGTACTCATTCTGTGCTTGAGCCTCTTGGTTTCTTTGTGAATCCTCTCGGATCTTGCTTGCCAAGAACTCATTTTGCTTCATCAATGACTCAAATCTTTCTTCCAAAGACATACTTGTTGAAGACATGTTGGAATTAAAGGGAGAAATCAGTTTGTGGAGAAGAAGGGAAGTGGATGCTTTGTGGAAAGTGGAAGCGGATGCTAGGCCAAGGCGAAACCTTTGCTCTGATACCAAATATGATGTATGTCTCAAGGGAGGAAGGATCCCAAGCTAACACACATTAAAAGAGATTAAAAACACAAAGGTTTGAGTCAGGTCAAGGTGGCACGGTCGTGCCTATGAGCACGGGTAGGCCGTGCCACTTTTCTGGTTGTGGAAACTGAAATTGGCTCACTTGAGCCCGGTTGTATGTTCTTGGTGATGGGTGTGTTTGCTAGGCCTTTTGGATGTTTTAGGCCGTGGAATGGGATGGAAGGAAGGGTATGAAGGATGAGGGAGTGAGGGGATTTGAGGGGGCTTCAAAGTAAAAGATTATTAACTTATAAACTTAAGCTAATAATCTTACCTTAATCCTCTCTTAACCCGGTTGAGGCAAGCATGAATAGGATAGGCTAAACTCAATGAAAGGATACAGAAACACCACCAATCTTGAGTTTAGGGCCCTTAATCTTGACTAAGATATAGATATCACCACTTAATCAAGGTTAAGATTTGACTTGAACACCACCTTAATTGGCCTAATTAAGGATAAGCAAGCAGAATTTGAGAGAGAAAGTTTTCAAGCTTTCAAACTGATTTTCATTCAACAAAAGCTGGTTTTCTTGCTATGGCCGTGCATTTCCTTTAGTAAGCATGTCAAGCAAGCACACAAGCAAGCAAGCACCTTACTAATCCTTTCCTTCCTAGGGAGGAAAGGTCTTGATTAGCTAAGCATACCCGGTTAAGAGCAAAACCGGTTGTTATCTAAATTGAGCTAGCTTAATTACATCCTTTAACATTAAGGAAAGCAAGACACATGATGTTTACATTATAATTAGCTTAAACATAAGCCAAAGCAGCTGATAAACCTCCTCTCTTGCCATTGGACAGCCGAAAAGGGGACAAGCACTTTACGGCTAGCCAATTACAAAGAGGGAACATCTTCCATGGCAGCTTCTCTCCCATTGGTTGTTCTTCTCAAGGTTGCAGCTCATCATTGGGACTTTGGGATGTGTGCCCAGCCTTGAGGGGCGTGCCATAGCTGCTGAAGTGAAGAAAACCCACCGAAGAGGGCTAAATAAAACCGGACTGTGAACCGGGTTCTTGGACAGTTTTGTAGCCAGTTTTGGGGCTTGGTTTAACCTTGATAAAAGTGAGTTTGACTCTAGTTTTAACCCATGGGAAGAAAGTTTAGGATGTGTTTAAACCATCCCAACCAAGAAATTAAGGTTAAACAACGTTTAAGTGGGGTTTTCAAGCTAAAAGAAAAAACCGTGCAGATTAGGTGCAATTCTGACCGGTTTGGCAAAACACCTTGTTCCTTCTTTCTTTGACTTGGATAGTGGTGAACTAACATTGGGGCATGAAAGGGGACATCTTAAGGTTTATCAAAATGCAAAAATTAAGGACTTAAGCCTCCTTAAAGCTTAGGAAATCAAGTGCACAAAACCGGGTAAGGATTGGTTCTTGAACCCGTGTGCACCACCTTAGGTTGCTTGGACAATTTAGACCATGGCTTGTATCTTGGAGCTTGTATTGGACTTTGATTGACTTGTTGGACCTTCTTCATTGCTAATGGTGGTGGGGACTACATCAGGAGCATAAGGAGAAAAGTAAAAAAAAAAAAAAGAAAAGAAGAAAAAGAAAAAAAAGGAGCAAAAATAAAGGAAGTCATAAGCCAAGTGGAGGTGACCTTTTACCAGGTTTTAGCCTAGCATTAGGAGTCAATATACTTTGCACGGAGCAACAAGGTGTGCAAATCATGTCATTGTGTTGCGTGGGGTGAAAAATGAAAATCGGGATGCGTGTATAACCTATCTGTGTCTTGAATGCATGTTTTGCTTGTATATGGCTTGGTAGGTAGGTTGTTAAGGCGATAAAATCAGTCTAAATGTGTACATATTTTTCCCTTTGCCTTGTATATATATGCTTTGTTTAGAAAAAAAAATCCAAAAATACTTCAAAAATTTTGTGGATATATCTTCTGCAAACTCTCACGAGACCTCACTCGTCTACGTAGGTAACTAAGACGTTTAAAGGGCTTGTTGCATACGCTAAATGTAACCATGATTCCTACGATAGTGAGTTAGGTTCCGAGGTTAGATTTTCTTTTGTTTTGCTCAAGGACGAGCAAAAGATAGGTGCGGGGGTATTTGTTAGGCACTAATTTGTCGTATTTTACGTGCCCTTTTCACTTAATTTTAGCGCATATAATAATATAATTTTTAGGATTTTTACTTGTTTTATTTACTTTTGTAGTTAATAAGTTTAACCGATCAAGTGTTGCGAAAATGAGCAAAAAGGGAACAAAAGAAAAAGACAAAGCAACGCACGACGGGACGTTGGTCAACTGTATGATGGCCAGTCGCGCCCCCCAGCAACAACCGCCAGCTAGGGAGTGGCGACTGCCGTCGCCGCCCCCGGCCTGCTCCTGCTCTTTTCTGGCCCGCCTCAGTTCCTATATAAGGGCTTTGCTCGGGACTTTTAGGGGCCCCTCTGGCGATTGTTAGAGTATATTTAGGTTAGGTTTAGCCCATAAAAACCTCATTTAGGGGAATTAGGTTAGTGAGATTATGATTTGTTTTGGTTGTTTGGATTCAAGCTTGTGGATTCTCAAGTTCATTCAATCAACTTAAGTTTCCTCTTCTCTTTCTCTCTCTATTTTTGTATGTTTTCTTCTTGCTTTGATTATGTTTGATTTGTTGCTTTGCTTGATGTTGTTTCATTAAATGTTTAGTTTTTGTTGTTAATTCATGCTTATTAGTTTGTTAGATTTTGTTATTTCTTTAATTTCCTTGCTAGTTCATGTTTGTGTTCATGTTTGTGTGTTTAGTTGTAATTAGATTTAATTGTGTTTTGTGATAATTAGCAATTAGTTTGGTTAGCTTGGATTGTGATTAGCCTTTTGATGGCTAATTAGGCTAGGACTAGGCGTAACCACACCTAGGGGTGTGCAAAACTGGTTAACCGGAGTTTCAGTTAACCGAAAATCGATTAACCGGGTTTTCGGTTCAAAAAAATTCCAAACCGAAAATTTCGGTTAACTATTTTTCGGTTAACCGAAAATTTCGGTTCGTCTAAAACCCGAAACGTAACCGAACCGAAAATTTCGATTAACCGGTTTTTCAGTTCGGTTAACCGAATACAAATAATAAAAAACTTATGCTTTCTTACCTAAATTTGTCATTCTTTTATGTTTAAATTCTTTTTATAAAAATTAAACTTTGGTTAACATTTATAAATAATAAAAAGGTGCACTTTCTTACCAATTTTTTTTATTTTTTATGTATTATTTTTCAAAAAAATAAAATTATTTTCGGTTCGGTTAACCGCCGGTTAACCGAATTTTCAAATAATCCGAACCGTAACCAAACCGAAAACCGAAAAAAATTTCGGTTCGGTGACTTTTTTGAAAAATTTGTTCGGTTAACCGGTTTTTTCGGTTTTTCGGTTCGGTTCTCGGTTTCGGATTTTTTTGCACACCCCTAACCACACCCAACTTATACTTAGAACACAGAGTTTTCCCTCACGCCCGCTAAGTGTTCGATGAAATGCTTGTGAGAGCTTTCATCTATATTTTTGGGCAATTGACTTATGCCGATAGGTAAGGTCAATTAGCTAGTGTAGGAGAGGGGATAGCCGGGTTTGGGACATGAAAATAGTCCTGATCTTAGCTAGATCTGAGGGTTGCTAATTTTTGGGTCTAATTGGACTAACCCCATGAAAATAGATGGTTAGACTAATTAGACTAGCTCATAACCCTTGAGAGAGGGTTTGGGCGGTCTTCAAAGGTGCAACCGACCATCTCTTGTTTTTAGTTAAGGTTGGGTAGTTTAGGGCTCATCCCGACTATTTAGTTTGTCAATTGGTCAAACCATAGTCTCAAGCCACCTCTTTTGCTTTTATTAGTTTAGTTTAGCTTTGATTTCATTTCCTTCCTTCTTGGCCTAGATTGAGTCGCTCTAACTAATCCTGGTACTTGAAACCCAACTCCTAGTGGACAATACTCCGAGTACTCAACGGTACAACCTTGCACTTAGGGTTATAAAATTAAAACTCGAATTCTTTATATCAAGTTTTTAGCGTCATTATTGGGGAACAAGATTTCTTAGGTATCATAACTTGAAGTGTGGTTGGAGGGTAGAGTTTTCTTTTTCTTTTGCTCCTTTGTTATTATTCTTTCTTAAGTCGACCTACCTCCTTTGGTAGTACTTGTTGTTGCATGCACAGGAGAAGCTAGGGTTCGCGTGATTTGACTCCATTTGATCCCAATATCGAAGCTATTCTCCGGGCTCTCCGATGACGTCAAAAAGTCAAACTAGGCAAGAAAGACAAACTTAAAGAGCCAACATGGATCCCGCCACAACATCATTGAGGGATTTCACCATGCCGGATCCAAATGCCATTCCATCTAGCATCGTGAGACCTCCCATTGAAGCCAACAATTTCCAGTTTAACCCGACATTCATTACTTATTCTAATAAGACTAATTTGGAGGGTACCTAATGAAGATTCCCAATAACCACATTACTTCATTCTTGGAGAAGTGTGACACTATCAAGATGAATAGAGTCTCCAATGATGCCATCTAGTTGAGGCTATTCCTTTTCTTCTTGAAGGACAAGCCAAGTCTTGGCTTTTGAACTCGAATGTCAATTCGTTCACCACTTAGGATGGTCTCTCCAAAGCATTTTTGTATAAGTATTTCCCTCATAGGAAGACCGCCAAACTCCGAAATGACATCACCTCCTTCTCTCAAATAGAGGGTGAGTCTTTGTATGAAGCATGGGAACGTTTCAAAGAACTCTAACGTGAGTGCCCTTATCATGGCATCCCGGATTGATTGTTGGTGCAAACATTCTATAACGGTCTTCAACAACCGATGAAGATTTCAATTGATGCGGTCGTCGAAGGTGCTCTTATGGCTAAACCCATCAATGAAGCCAAGCAACTATTTGAAGACATTGCATCCAATAACTACCATTGGGCAAGTGAAAGGGGACTACCCAAAGAGGAGGAAGGCATGAGGTTGATGCCTTTAATATGCTTGCAAGCAAGGTTGACGTACTTTCTAAAAGGTAGATCAACTTCAACCTAGTCTTTCTCCTGGTGGCACCCCTAGAGGGTCAATTGGACAAACTTGTGTTTGTGAAGTGTGTGGAATTCAAGGGCATAGTCGAAATGACTATCATCTTAGCCACTCCTTTCAAGACTTCACCGTTGAACAAGCCAATACCCTCCACAACTTCAATAACATACCACAAAATGACCCCTACTCCAACACCTTCAATCTAGGTTGGAAACAACTCCCCAACTTCTCCTACAAAATTCTAAATCCCCCTCCATCTCACCCCTCATAAAATCGTCCTAACCCTCCGGTTTTCAATACTGTGCTCCTCAATTTCAACCTCCACAACCCCCACCTCGAAAGTTCAATTTGGAAAGCATGATGGAGAGGTTTATTCAAACTCAAAGTAAGACAAATGAGCCTCTTGGTGAGTTGGTGAGCCAACTCAATGCCAAGTTTAAGAGCTTGTCCACACACCAAGAGGTGATGGAGACTCAATTGGCTCAAATTGCTCAACAAGTGAGCCACTCATCTTGACCTCCCAGGCACCTTTCGCGCCAACTGAAGTCCAATCCCAAGGGGCACATGAATGCCATCACCTCAAGGAGTGGGAAGCAACTTGAGGAACCATAAGGAACTCAAAGGGAGGTGGATGAAGGGTTGGTCAAAGATAAGGGTAAGGAAATGTTGGAAGAAAAGGATGATTTGGTCCCGAAAAGTAGAGAGCAAAACAAGCATGAGAAGACCACAAAGCCTAGGCCAGTTGAGCCATATCAACTACCGGTTCCTTTCCTTCAAGACTTGCCAAGGCCAAAGTTGAGGCAAGTTTGGGAAATTTCTAGAGGTGCTCAAGAAATTGCAAATCAATATCCCATTCTTGGATGCCATCTCTGAGATGCCATCTTATGCCAAGTTCCGAAAAGAGATGCTCTTCAACAAAAGGAAATTTTAAGAAAATGTTATGGTTTCCCTCACGGAGGAGTGTAGTGTAATCCTCCAAAACAAACTCCCCATAAGATCACCATAAGTTGGGCTCTATGTGACCTTGAGATAAGTGTAAGCCTTATGCCTTATTTAATATGCAAAAGGCTCCAAGTGGGGGAACTCAAGCCCACCACAATTTCAATCCAACTTGCGGATCATTCCGTAAAGTATCTTATTGGTGTTCTAGAAGATGTGCCTCTTCAAGTTGGAAAATTCTTCATCTCTTGTGACTTCATTGTCATGGAAATGGAGAAGGACACTCAAATACCTATAATCTTAGGGTGCCCTTTCCTAGCCACAACCGGTGCAATGATTGATGTCAAAAATGGGAGGCTCTCTTACAAGTTGGTAAGGAGAAACTTGAATTTAATCTTTACAAGCTATAGCTTCTCCCTCCCTAGAGAATGCATGCTACCGGGTTGATTTGCTTAAAAAGGTAGTACTTGAGGAGATGGGAATGCCTACCCCCCGGACCCGCTTGAGGCATGCTTGATTGGCATTTGTGGCAGTGGGGCTGACCCTTACCCGGATGAAGAAATTGAAATCTATGCCAAAGTTTTCAACCTGGCCCCACCATACCTCCCTAGACACCGACCAAGGGAGGTTCTTAATGTGGAGGTTCATTCCTCCAATGGAGACAAGAAGGGTGGCCCTGAGTTATAATTGAAGCCCCTACCTTCTCATCTAAGGTATAAATTTCTTGGTCCTAATCATACCTTTCCCGTCATTGTTAGTGCTAAGCTTAATGGTCCCCAAGTTGAGAAATTGTTGAATGTGCTTCGTAAGCATAGAGGGGTCATTTGCTATAGTATCGATAATATTAGCAAAATTAGTCCAACCTTATACACGCATAGAATACATCTTGATAAGGGTCATAAGCCTTCTAGACAACTTCAAAGGCACTTAAACCCCAACATGCAAGATGCTTCCAAGAAAGAGGTTGTAATACTCCTCAACGTTGCGATTATCTACCCTATCTCAGATAGTGAGTTGATTTCCACTAGAATGGTGATCGGGCATCGGATGTGTATTGACTCTAGGAAACTCAACAATGCCACCCGGAAAGACCATTTCCTCCTCCTCTTCATTGATCTTATGTTGGAAGGGCTTGCACGGTATTCCTTCTTTTATTACTTAGATAGGTATTTGGGTTTCTTCCAAATTCCTATCCATCTGAGCGATCAAGAGAAAACGACATTCGCATACCCTTACGGTATCTTTGCGTACCGGAGGATGCCTTTTGGCTTGTGCAATGCCTCCGCTACTTTCTAACGGTGCATGCTTGCCATTTTCTCTGAGTACGTGGAAAATATTATGAAAGTCTTTATGAATAGCTTCTCGGCCTATGGAGTTACCTTTGATGTGTGTTTGATAAACTTGGTTAAGGTGCTCCGTAGATGTGATGAAGTCAACTTAGTTTTGAACTGGGGGAAATGCCACTTTATGGTACAAGAGGGGATTGCTCTTGGGCATGTCGTGTCTAATAGGGGTATTGAGGTGGATGGAGCTAAGGTGGAGGTAATTGAGCAGTTGCCACCCCCATCAATGTTTAAGGGGTGAGGAGTTTCCTTGGTCATGGGGGATTTTACTATCACTTTATCAAGGATTTCTCCAAGATCGTAAAATCTCTCACCCAACTCTTAGCCAAAGATACCCCTTTTATGTTTAGTAACGAGTGTCTTAAAACTTTTAATAGAGAGACAACAAGTCATTCATGATATACTATGCAAGCAAGACCCTCAATGAAGCGCAAGCAAACTACTCCACCACGGAGAAGGAAATTTTGGTGGTGGTGTTTGCCGTTGAAAAGTTTCGGCAATATCTTTTGGGGTCCAAAGCACCTAATGGAGGAAAAAGATGTGAAGCCAAGATTAATTAGGTGGGTCCTTATCCTCTAAGAGTACGCACTTGAGATTTGAGATAAAAAGGGCACTGAAAATGTGGTAGCGGATCACCTCTCCCAGTTACCGATTGCTCAAGGAGAAGATGGAGAGTATGGGTTGCCCATCGATAATTCATTCCCGGATGAGCATTTGCTCGCCTTCGCTACATAGGATGCTCCTTGGTTCATAGATGTGGTTAACTACTTAGTGTGTGGCATTCTAACCCCCAGCATGAACTTCAACTAAAAGAAGAGGTTTTTCTCCCAAGTTAAGTCCTTCTTTGGGGAAGACCCATGCCAATACAAGACTTATGGAGATGGGATTATAAGGCGATGCGTACCCAAAGAAGAGATGCAATCCATCATCTCACATTGCCATGATTCACCTTATGGAGGCCACGCAAGCGTTGACAAAACCGCCGCGAAGATCTTTCAAGCCGACTTCTTTTGGCTAACCCTTTTCAAAGATGTCAATGCATACATTCGAGCTTGCGATAGGTGCCAAAGAACCGAAAATTTGATAAGGTGAAATGAGATGCCCCTCAACTATATCCTTGAGGTGGAAGTTTTTGATGTATGGGGTGTCAATTTCATGGGTCATTTCCCCTCTTCAAGAGGGAACAAATACATCATAATAGCCATAGATTACATTTCCAAATAGGTAAAGGCTATCGCAAGCCCCAGAAATGATGCGCGAGTAGTCACCAAGTTCTTCAAAAGGGTGATTTTCCCTAGGTTCGGTGTTCTAAGGGTTTTAAGTAGTCATTGAACGAAAATTCGAGGTCATGCTTACCAAATATGGGGTGTGTTAGAAGAAAGGATTGGGGTATCACCCCCAAACAAGCGGCCAAGCGGAGATCTCAAATAGAGAAATCAAGGTCATTTTGGAAAAGACAGTGGCTCGTTCAAGAAAAGATTGATCAGATAAGCTTCACGATACACTTTGGGCCTACCACACTACTTTCAAGACTTCAATTGGCACAACACCATTTCGACTTATCTATAGTAAACCTTGTCATTTGCCCGTTGAACTGGAGCATAGGGCATATTGGGCTGTTAAATGACTAAATTTCGACCTCAAGGCCTTGAGAGAGAAGAGGTTATTGCAATTGAATGAACTTGAGGAGTTGAGATTAGATACTTATGAAGGTTCAAAAGTTTATAAAGAGAAAATGAATAAGTGACATGACAAGTGCATCTTATGGAGAGAATTCGAGGAGGGCGACTTGGTCTTATTATTCAACTCACGCCTTAAGCTATTCCCGAGGAAACTCCACTCCAGGTGGTCCGGGCCTTTCAAAGTTGTCAAGATTTTTCCTTGTGGGGCAGTGGAGGTATGAACCAAAACTTCCGGGTCATTTAAGGTAAATGGTCAACGACTCAAACATTACGTCATCGGTGACCTAAACACCTTGCCTAATTCCTCCTCCAACTGAAAGGCACCCCACAGGTCGAGCTCATGACCTTAAAAGAGCACTTGTCAGGAGGCATCGAAGATTTTCCTCTTGACTTTTGACTCAAATAAGGAGAAAGAGTTACATAGATAAATGGAAAAAAAAAAAAGAAATTCTTCACCTTGGTTGAAACTGCCTAGGCGACGGCAAGGTCGTCGACTGCACGACGGTTATCGTCTGGGCCTGCAGGCAATTCTCCCAATTTCCAGGGGCTGGTGACGACCATCGCCAGAACAATAGCCAAGTCGTCGCCAAACCCACGACGACAGGCTGTCGTGTAGACGACGCTCCTCACCTAGCCGAGACCTTCTTTTCCTTTTCTGTTTCTTTCCTCTTTCTTGATTCTTCTTCATCTTCTACACGCTCACGATTTTCCCTCTTTAGAACCTCTCAAAGCTCCATCACAAATCCCTCAAATCCACCACTCTCCCACTTTATTTTTTACTATTTTTCACCATTTCTACACTCTTTTCACCTCTACTTGTTTATTCTTCCATTAAAACACCTTCTTTCTCCACCAATCATACAAATCCTCACCACTCAAACGCTAACCCCCAATCTTCTCTCTCTAAAATCTGGCCGCTTCAAGGTGTTTTCCGGCCATTCTATTGCCGAATTTTACTTCATGATAGTCCAAGCTTCCATTTGTATACCACATTGCACCTCCACCTCACCGCTTTCTCTCTCTGCAAATTTCACCACCATAGAAGTTTGAGGAGAGAGAAAGCTTCACTTTTGAGGTCTTATTGCTCTAATTTGGTGCTCTCTTGCTAGTGATTATCTCCAAAGCCCACTTAGATTACTTGATTTTGGAGTGCTTGAGGTGCTATACTTATTTGGAGTTTGAGAACTTTTGAGCTTGATTTTACAATGGCAAGAAGACAACCGCCTCTGGACCTTCATCTTTGGGGACCTCCAAGTGTGCTAAGACGGCCGACCCCACTCCACTGCCAATGTGCCTCCAATTCAGGCCCAAGCGGCTCGAGGTAACCACCCTCCTCCCCCTCATGCTATAAACAAATATGCATTGCAATTCGTTGATCAAGAGCAAACCAATCGTTATAATTCCATTACTAGTCAACGAATAACTAAGCCTAAGTACATTGATCTTGGTACATTAAGGAGTTTAGGCTCGTTGGAAAGTTTAAATGAATTGCTTGAGGTTGCGGGTTTGATTGATTACATAAACATAACTAAACCGGTGTTTGAGAAGTTGTGTTGGGAGTTTATGAGCTCCTTTAAGGTGAATTGAACCACCATATACCAAAATTAACCCACCCATATCCAATTTTGCCTTTTTAATCAAACCTTTGAGGCCAACCTAGCGGAGTTTACCCGCCGTTTAAGGCTCCTTCATGGAGATGTTTGGACCCCCACCCACGAGAATTTCAATAACCAACAGTTTTGGACGGAAATCACCTATGATAAGCGTACTATGGTAGAGGATAACTCGAGGAACTGCGTCGCCTATAGTGCTATGGTTCTAAGGCCACTTCTATTTGCAACCCTACCCTCTGCTACCTTCACCGCCTTATGGCCAACACCATTTTCACATGCCACAAGAGTCAAAACGAAGTCCAATTGAGTGAATTTTTTCTCTTGTGGTGTATCCTAAATGATGAGATTTTTGATACTGAAGCTTTCATTCTCCATCAGTTGGTCTCTCAAGCCTCCTCTCCTAAGTCCCCTATTGCTTGTAGGGGCATCGTTTCAGCTATTGCACATGCTTGGGGTTTGGAGCCTCTCATAAGAAAATTGACTCCTTTGTTTCTATAGGAGATGGCTAGATTTAGCCATTTGTATTAACACGGAGATGTTCAAAATGGAGGGTGAACGTGTCTTTGTCAACCATCATAGCTAACTTCTCTTCCAACTCCCCAACCTCTCTAAAACTACTTGCTTAGGGGTAGTAATAGGGCAGGTACGGGGCAATTTTAGTCGTACTCTCATCCATACCCATTTTCAAAATTAATACTCATACCCATAAAGTTATACCCATATCCACACCCACTGGGTATAGTAGGTATGCGAGTTTTATTCGGGTACATATAGACAAAAAAGAATTAAATCTATTTTGTACCCATATTTGACATCAAATAGCCAATATCTCACATTAACACCAACCTTCGCACAACATATCATATCACATCAAATACAATTAAAAGTTTGCCAATTAAAGCAGTAAATTAGCACTTAACAATTACAGTTTTATAGAAAATGTTCCGCCAAAGTCTTGAATATCATACAAGCCAAAGCAACTAGTAAAATATTCAAGTACAAGCAACAAATTAGAACTTTAAACAAATGAGTATTGGTTTTATATGGGCGGGTATGAGACGGGTATCGGACGGGTATTGATAAAATGGATACGGGGCGGGCAGGACCTATACCCATACCCATACCCTTACTCATACCCATTTTAGCAATGCCCACCCCATACCCATTTTTTTTCCTATTTTCACCGCCTATACCCATACGCAGTGGGGCGGGTTTTGCGGGTTTTATATGTACAGGTTTTTTTGCCGGCCCTACACTTGCTCTGATCCCTCCAATTAGGTGTATGACGATGATATCGATATGGATACGGATGAGGATAACTCTTCACCCAAGGAGGGCGTGCTGGTGGAGGAGAGAGAGGTGCCGGATGTTCGGGATCCGCTCCACCCAAGGAGATGCTTGAACCCCCCATGACTAGGAGTCATGATGCCGCGGGCTCTTCGGGCTTTAATGGAGCCCATTTCTACCAATATCTGGATGAACATTTCTCTCACCTCAACTTAAGGTTTGATGCCATTAATGAGCGTTAACAACAACACGCTCAAGGCCAACAAGAGTTGCTCCATCGACAAACGGAGTTTGATTGCCGGTAATAGAACTTGGAGCATCATGTTTACCATGCATATGAGCACCACGGTTGGCCCTACCCTCCACCCGATTGGAGGCCTAGCGGCCCCCCAGCCCCTATTGATACTTTGTAAGTTTCCCCTTTCCCCTACCCTTTGCAATCTTTACATGCTTATACATTGGGGACAATGCATATCCTAAGCATGGGGGTAAGCTAGTAAGCTGACGTGTTAGGAGGATCATATAGTGCAACAGAGTCTTGAAATGAGTTGTCTTATTGTCATTAGGGTATTTCTTGGGACTTCGCTAATTTGATTGAGGTGTTGATGGGTTTGACTTGGTGGTATGATTGATGGTATGATTAAGGTGTTCATATAAGATAGTTAACTCACTTAGCTGTATTTTTAGGAATCATTGCACATTTAGGCCTTGCATAAGTAGAGCATATAGTTTAGAGCATGTAGATTTTTCTTTTGCATTGTATATATATTGGTTTTCTTTTTCGGATTATGAGAAGCAATGTCGAGAAGGGCAACATTGAGCTTGCAAGGTATAACTTTTTACCCTACTCTTCATTTTCCTTCTTGTTGATCTCCC
Source organism: Carnegiea gigantea (assembly GCA_029747015.1). NCBI lineage: Eukaryota > Viridiplantae > Streptophyta > Magnoliopsida > Caryophyllales > Cactaceae > Carnegiea > Carnegiea gigantea. Next base: position 466,857 of record JAKOGI010000179.1, on the reverse strand, counting down.
TTTGCTTTGAAAAAATCAAAAAGTTGAAAAAAAACCCTTCTATGATGCGAATGGATGGTGTGAATTGTTGATTGATTAGCATGGTTGGACACTTGGGTTGTGGCTTGGTTTTGGTTTTTGGAGCATGGTAGTATGAGTTCCTTTGGTAATCGTTTTGCCTTCTATGCATGCTTTTGCTTTTGAGGCTCTTTTGGTCTTAATTCGGAGCGGTTTAGCTAATGATTGACTCATAAGCTAAATAGTTGTCATCGGAGTGACCTGACCCTTGAGCTTTTAAGCCTTTATATGACCATTCATCTTTAGTGGTTCTTTCTTTTCTTCTCGTGTGGCTCACCCTTGATTACAATGCTAGAACTTGGCTTAGTTCCTTTCCAAAACCAAATTAGGCAATACGCACCATTTGATGTGATTGAGGCATTTCTTGCTGTTTAAGCCACATAGCTTAAAAACCACCCAAATGATGTTTAACCCTTTTGCTCACCTATATTGAGCCTTGTCCGTCTTTGTTGTTCTCACATTTATTTCACCCTCAGCGGATTTACATTTCTTACCCTCATGCCTTTGAGTTTAGCGGAGCAACACTTTTCTCTATTATGGGGTTGACTTTTAAGTTGGATCATCATTGGGTGTATGTCATGGAAATTTGTGATTGAAAAGGGCAAGGAAGGGAAGCCCGAATGTCCTTAACTAAGCGCTTAGCATCAATTCCCTTGGTGTGAGCTTGCTCGAAAAAAGGGGGAAGAAATCAAGTGAAATGAAAAAGAAAAAAAAAGAGCAATCCACCTTTTATGCAAATGGAAATAAAAACAGAAGGAAAAAAAAAGAGAAAACTTTTGCAAAATAAGGTGTTTGGCAAAATGATTTTCACTCTAAATCAAATCGGCTCCCTTCTTGAGTTATTCAAAGTGGATTGTGGCTGTGAAGTAGGGTTGTGTTTCCATGTCCTCATTGTGGAAAGTGTTCTTGCTCTCTAGCGTAAGGCTAATTAGCTCAACTTATCCCATAAGATCTCCCCTTCTCGCCTTTACCAAAGAGCCCTGTTGAACCCCTTTTCAAAGCTCTCTTGATCAAAGTGCGTTCATTTTTGCCCCGAATGGTGGAGGATGAGGACTCCTCCAAGCCTATGATTTTTGCATGATTGGTTAAGGAATGAAAGTAAACATGAATGCATTTAAACACTTAGAGAGAATAATACCACTTGACCATAAAGCGAGGCTCTCTCCAGTCTCTTTTGCCCACCATTAGCAAATCGCCTTCGTTCTTATCTTGAGGATCTCATTTTGGCTTGGTATGCGCTTATAGGCGAGGTGATCTTTAGGAAGTGTCATGTCTTTCTTGCTTCCTCACCTTATCTTTGTCACTTCTTGAGTGTGTGACCTTGCTAGTTGGTTGGCCTTTATCACCATGCCTGAGAAGGGTGCTTAAAGGATCGATTTTCCTATTCGTGCAGTATTGAATTAAGCTTGCTTGAGGACAAGCAAGAGCTAAGCATGGGCAAGTTGATAAATCCCGATTTTGACTAAGCTCACATCCCTTCTTTTAGTTCATTTTCCCTAACTCTCCTTTGATTTAGAGAGAATTGACTATAAAATGCCTCTTCTAACATCGTCGCCTTATTTTAATCCCTTTTCTAACTTTTTGAAGGTAATTTCAAGATATTTAAGGAAGAGGGGCATGTAAGACCCGGAAAAAGACAAAGCAAGAGCAAGGATGATCACCCAAAGGTTTGAGGGGAACAAGTGAGCAGGGCAAAGATGAAGTTTCCAAGGGACAAGGACAGACCACGACCGTCCCATAGTCGACGGCTAAACCGTCACTTACCCGCAGGCCTACAAGAGATGGCGACGGCCGTCGTGCAGTCGACGACTTGACCGTCGCCCACCTGCAGCTTTCCAGGAGGTGGCAACTATCTTCGCCTTCAAGACCGGCAGACCGTTGCCATGGCCCCGGACATCCCTGCTAGGCAACAGCCAGGGTGTCTGTCTCATTTTCCCAGTTTATTTAGCCTATAAATACCCCGTTTTTTTCTAGTTACAAGGGATGCTTAATTTTCCTCTTGTAAAAGCACTTCAAACACTTTCTAGGCTTAATTTTAGTGTTAAAAGTGACCAGGGTTCTTAGGTTTTTGATGATTGAAGGTATTGAAGACTTTCATTCTTTATTCCATTAATCTAAGTTTCTTCTTCTTTCTCTCTCTGTTTTCCTCTTTGTTGGTTTTGTTGAGCTTATTTTGGCATGCTTGTTGTGATTGTTGAATTGTTGAGATGATGATTAGCAAGTAGTTTCCTCATCATGGGTTGGGGATTAGGAGCTAGAATTGTATAATAAACTTGGTGTGAATTTGTCTTGCCTTAATTTCCAAGTTATTTAGGGTCTCATCTTCCACACACCAAGTGTTCGATGAAATGCCCGAAAGGACATTTCATCCAATACTTGGGGTGAATAATCACACTGAGAGGGGGGTAGTCATCCTTTGTGGATAGAAGAAGAGAGAACAAGTCTTAGGTATGAAAATAACCCAAGGCCTTATTAGGTGCAAGTTGGCCATATTCAACCTTAACCTTCAAGCTCCTATGAAAATAGGTGGCCTTGGTGATTAAGGTTACCCTTACTCTTCGAAAGGAGGTTTGGGTGGTCTTAAACAAGCCAATCACCCCCTTTATGAATCATTTGTCAATTAAGTCAAGTTCAAGAATTCATGGCTAGTATGAATAAGTAGCCACTTGCGATTAATCCCTCAACTCATATTCTTCCCCCAGTTGAATTTTAGACTACTATTTTCCCTAGCCTTTGTTTCTTTCACTCTCAAACTTACTCTTTACCTCTCTAGATTCAACTTAATCACTAAGTTATGTACCCTAAAGTCTTGTTCTCTATGGACGACACCCCAAGTATGCGGCGATAAACCGTTCACTTGCGGTATAAATTTAAAGTTTATTTCCAAGCGAATAGCAGGTTTATGCATAGCAAATCATGAGGAGCATAAAAAAGATAATACTTGGAAAGGGAAGAGCAAATTAGGCAACAAGTATTGAAAATGCAAGTGAGATGGCATGGATCTGGATCTCGGGGCTTGGGTTATGGTGGAAGCATGGTGATTCGATGAAAAGATTAAAGATACAGGTAATACAAGCTAGGAATTGGAAGACAAGGCAAACCCTTTTCATTCTCTAACTAGAGTTCTCTCTCTCTATCTCTCTCTCCCCCCCTCTCTCTCACTGGAGAAGGCTTTCTTATTTTCTTACGTTGCCGCTGATGGCCTTATTGTGGCTTTGTCCCTAGGCATAGGGATTATGAAGCATAGAAACCAGGCACGCCTACGTGCAAAGGTTGTCACTGCACGAAATTAAGCAACTGCTAGAGCTACTCCATGTGTCGACGCAGGGGTGGTACTAGGTGGGTCAATGGACTAGGTTAGAGAGAGACACAGAGACATTCAATTCGTATTTAGGGTCTTTAGCAACTTATATTTAGGTTTAAAGAGAGAGAAAATTTGTTTCAATATCAATTAACCTTTAGTTACTGAGTTTTTCATGGCCTATTGAATAGAAAATTATTTCGCTTAGGTTAACTAATTTGGTTTCTTAAGTAGATTTGGACCAGTCAAGTGGCTTTTTAGATTTGAATTTTTGGTTTTTCAGTTTCGATTTCAGTTTGTTTTACTCACACTTAATAGGAGCTATTATAGGTGAAAGTCATGTATGAATAAATGCTCTTGCGACCCCTTTTAACTTTTAAAACTTAAAAAATGGTGAGGTCATGAGCTCCCCGAGTCCAATAAGTAACCTTTACCTTCTCTACCATTATACTTTGCACATGATAGGATTAACACATAATCACATGATATGAATAACAAACTTTATTGAAACACAAGGAAGCAAATATAAGAAGACACAAATTTCTTACACATCAGTCCAAAGAATACACATTCATGTCACTTATACTACTTAAGCGACTATGAATAGAACAAGTCAAATGCACGATTTTCATAAGGCGGACAACTAACTAAGCCATACATTTCCCATATTAGGTATGATTCAAGAACCCTTATTTTCACGTAAGTCATTTAAATAAACTCCAGTATTAGTTTATTCACTAAACTAACCATGGTTGTTTCACATCAACCACATCATTTAGGCTCCTAGTCCTCACACAAGTCCGCCCCTCAAAAAAAAAGCTAAGATAGACCAATGACCCGACTATAACCACATTGCACACGTACAAAAGCATTTCTCTTACAAACTTTCATATTTTCATTATAATAATCTACTACACATGCACACACATATGTGTGTATATATATATATATATGTATATGTATATATACACACACACACACACACGAAGTTTTTCATTA